>OX326969.1:29766532-30248998 GCA_946800305.1 Medicago arabica
ATAAAAAAGACCAACCAAAATTTTGTGAACAATGCGGAGTAGAATTTGTTGATTCTCGGGTACGTAGATATCAAATGGGGTATATAAAACTAGCATGTCCAGTAACCCATGTGTGGTATTTGAAACGTCTTCCTAGTTATATTGCGAGTCTTTTAGATAAACCTCTTAAAGAATTAGAAGGTCTAGTATACTGCGATGTGTGATTTGATAAAAATTCTTATTGTACAGATTTCAAATGATAAACTGTCATTCCATTCAATTAAATTGGAATGTCCTCTATCTGGCATGTCTCTTGGGATGAGTAACATGAAGCTCAGAATTCATGGATGTATTGAATACTCCCAAATCAATAAGGGAATTGGTCTATGGTCAATTCAGTAACAAATAAATAGTTATTTATAATTGTACGTACCTTGTGAAAAAAAAATTATTTTTTTGTGGAATTCATTATTTCATCTTTTTTTTTTTTAAGAACTTAAATGAAGTTCAAAGAATAAAATATAATATATCATGATTGCCGAAGTCTATCTATCGCATATAGGCTTAAAGACATCGTGGCATAACCGTCGAGGTGACGTCTTGACCTAAAAGATCAAATGGTATGATACATAGACAAAGAAATCTCTTATGAATTCGAGGATATTCCTTTTTTTATTAAAAATTTTATTTTAGAGGATTCCTCGTTCGAAGGGAGGTAGACTACTCAAGAATTTTACATTTGATTTCTGTCGTAATTTCGAATTGCATAAAGAATTCAGAAACAAAGAAGAATGTATCAATGAAATGTTGCTTCGTCTGTATTGATAACTTGAGTAAAGAGTAAACCTTTTTTTATTTTAGATTAGAGGTTTTCAAAAATTTGAAAAAGGAAACCCCTTTCTTTATCTTTATTGTGTGTAAATACTTTAGCCGGATGAGAGGAAACCCTCACGTCCGATTTTCAAAGGGGGAGATCCATCTTATTGGATCCTATCCAAATTTTTCGTTTGCTAGGCCTGTAGTTAAAAAACCTACTTTCTTACGATTACGAGGTTCATTCGAATATGAAATCCAATCTTGGAAATACAGTATCCCACTCTTTTTTGCTACTCAAGGTTTTGATACATTTTGAAATAGAGAAATTTCTAGTGGAGCAAGTGCTATACGAGAACAATTAGTTGATCTGGATTTAAGAATTATTATGGATTCTTCGTTGGTAGAATGGAAAGAATTAGGAGAAAAGGGATCCAATGAAAATGAAAATGAATGGGAAGAACGAAAAGTAGGAAGAAGAAAGAATTTTTTGGTTCGCCGCATGGAATTAGCTAAGCACTTTATCCGAACAAATATAGAACCAGAATGGATGGTTTTATGTCTCTTACCAGTTCTTCCTCCCGAATTGAGACCGATTATTCAAATAGATGGAGGGAAACTAATGAGTTCAGATATTAATGAACTCTATAGAAGAGTTCTCTATTGGAACAATACTCTTATTGACCTATTAACAACAAGTAGATCTACACCAGGGGAATTAGTAATGTGTCAAGAAAAATTGGTACAAGAAGCCGTGGATACACTCCTTGATAATGGAATCCGCGGACAACCAATGAGGGACGGTCATAATAAAGTTTACAAATCGTTTTCAGATATAATTGAGGGCAAAGAGGGAAGATTTCGAGAGACTCTGCTTGGAAAACAAGTTGATTATTCGGGGCGTTCTGTTATTGTCGTAGGTCCATCACTTTCATTACATCGATGTGGATTGCCCCGCGAAATAGCAGTAGAGCTATTTCAGACATTTCTCATTCGTGGTTTAATTCGAAAACATTTTGCTTCGAACATAGGAGTTGCTAAGAGTAAAATACGGGAAAAAGAACCGATTGTATGGGAAATACTTGAAGAAGTTATCCGGGGGCATCCAGTATTGCTGAATAGAGCGCCTACTTTGCATAGATTGGGCATACAGGCATTTCAACCTATTTTAGTAGAAGGACGTGCTATTTGTTTACATCCATTAGTGTGTAAGGGATTCAATGCAGACTTTGATGGGGATCAAATGGCTGTTCATGTGCCTTTATCTTTGGAGGCTCAAGCAGAAGCTCGTTTACTTATGTTTTCTCATACAAACCTCTTGTCTCCGGCTATTGGGGATCCCATTTGCGTACCAACTCAAGATATGCTTATAGGACTTTACGTATTAACTAGCGGAAATCGTCGAGGTATTTGTGCAAACAGGTATAATCCGTTTAATTGCAGAAATTCTAAAAATGAAAAAATTAGCAATAATAACTCTAAGTATATGAAAAAAAAAGAACCCTTTTTTTGCAATTCCTATGATGCAATTGGAGCTTATCGACAGAAAAGAATAAATTTCGATAGTCCTTTTTGGCTCCGGTGGCGAATAGATCAATGCATTATGTCTTCAAGAGAAGTTCCTATCGAAGTTCACTATGAATCTTTTGGTACCTATTATGAAATTTATGGGCATTATTTAGTAATAAGAAGTATAAAAAAAGAAATTCGTTGTATATACATTAGAACCACTGTTGGTCATATTTCTTTTTATCGAGAAATTGAAGAAGCTATACAAGGTTTTTCTCGAGCCGATTCATATAGTATCTAATCATTCTAGATGGTTAGTGTTGATATCCAAGCTACGTAAATTGATGTTATGATACTGGATTCAGGTCAACTAGCATCTTTTCAATTTTCTACGTGAATAAACATAAAGAAAAGAAAGTTTTCCAATCATTCACTCAAATTCATTGTCGAACCGAATCCCCCTGAGTGGAATATGGAGGTACTTATGGCAGAACGTGCCAATCTAGTCTTTCACAATAATGTGATAGGTGGAACTGCCATTAAACGACTTATTAGCAGATTAATAGACCATTTCAGAATGGCATATACATCACACATCCTGGATCAAGTAAAGACTCTAGGGTTCCGTCAAGCTACTGCTACATCTATTTCATTAGGAATTGATGATCTTTTAACAATACCTTCGAAAGGGTGGCTAGTCCAAGATGTTGAACAACAAAGTTCTATTTTGGAAAAACATAATCATTATGGGAATGTACATGTGGTAGAAAAATTACGCCAATCCATTGAAATATGGTATGCTACAAGCGAATATTTGCGACAAGAAATGAATCCTAATTTTAGGATGACTGGCCCCTTTAATCCAGTCCATATAATGTCTTTTTCAGGAGCTAGAGGAAATGCATCTCAAGTGCACCAATTAGTCGGAATGAGAGGATTAATGTCAGATCCACAAGGACAAATGATTGATTTACCCATTCAAAGCAATTTACGGGAAGGATTGTCTTTAACAGAATATATAATTTCTTGCTACGGAGCCCGTAAAGGGGTTGTGGATACTGCTGTACGAACATCAGATGCTGGATATCTTACACGTCGACTTGTTGAAGTGGTTCAACACATTGTTGTACGTCGAACCGATTGCGGTACGATTCGCGGGAATTGGGAGAAGCTGTAGGTATTATTGCTGGTCAATCTATTGGCGAACCGGGAACTCAACTAACATTAAGAACTTTTCATACTGGTGGAGTATTCACAGGGGGTACTGCGGAATATGTGCGAGCCCCCTCGAATGGAAAAATAAAATTTAATGAAGATTTAGTTCACCCTACACGTACACGTCATGAATATCCTGCTTTTATATGTAATATAGAATTGTATGTAACTATTGAAAGTGATGATATTATACATAACGTGATTATTCCACCAAAAAGTTTTCTATTAGTTCAAAACGATCAATATGTAAAATCAGAACAAGTGATTGCTGAGATCCGCGCGGGAACATATACTTTTAATTTGAAAGAAAGGGTTCGAAAACATATTTATTCTGACTCAGAAGGGGAAATGCACTGGAGTACCGATGTGTACCATGCATCCGAATTTTTGTATAGTAATGTACATATCTTACCAAAAACAAGTCATTTATGGATCTTATCAGGAAAGTCGTGCAGGTCTGATACAATCCATTTTTTACTTCGCGAGGATCAAGATCAAATTAACATTGATTCTTTTTCTACTGGAAAAAAAAATATTTCTAATCTTTTAGTAAGTAATGATAATGATGAAGTAAAACTAAAATTATTAAGTTTGAAGACTTTTGGTACAAAAGAAAAGGGGATTCACAATTATTCAATATTGAATCAAATGATATGTACGAATCATTCTCATTTAATGTATCCTACGATTTTTCACGATACTTTTTATTTATTGGCCAAAAGACGAAGAAATAGATTTCTTATTCCATTCCAATCGATTCAAGAACGAAAGAACGAACTAATGCACCCTTCTGGTGTTTCCATTGAAATACCTATCAATGGTATTTTTCATAGAAATAATATTTTTGCTTATTTCGATGATCCTCAATACAGAAGACAGAATTCAGGAATTACTAAATATAGAACGATAGGAATTCATTCCGTTTTTCAAAAAGAAGATTTCATTGAATATCGAGGAATCAAAGAATTAAAGCCAAAATACCAAATCAAAGTAGATCGGTTTTTTTTTATTCCCGAAGAAGTGCATATTTTACCCGAATCTTCTTCCATAATGGTACGGAATAATAGTCTCGTTGGAATAGGAACACCAATCACTTTCAATATAAGAAGTCGAGTAGGCGGGTTGGTCCGATTAGAAAAGAAAAAAAAATCGAATTAAAAATATTTTCTGGAAATATCCATTTTCCCGGAGAGAGGGATAAGATATCACGACACAGTTCTCTCTTGATACCACCCGGAACGGTAAAAAAAAAATGGAAGGAATCAAAAAAAATGAACAATTGGATCTATGTCCAATGGATCGCAACTACCAAGAAAAGGTATTTTGTTTTGGTTCGACCTGTCATTTTATATGAAATACCGGACAGTATCGATTTTGTAAAAAATTTTCCCCAAGATCTATTCCAGGAAAGGGATAATCTGGAACTCAAAGTTGTCAATTATATTCTTTATGGAAATGGAAAATCCATTCGGGGAATTTCCGACACAAGGATTCAATTAGTTCGGACTTGTTTAGTCTTGAATTGGGATCAAGGCAAAAAAAGTCCTTCTATTGAGGAGGCCCCCTCTTCCTTTGTTGAAGTAAGTACAAACGGTTTGATTGAGTATTTTCTAAGAATTGACTTAGTAAAAGCGAATACTTCATATATCAGAAAAAGAAATGACCCATCTGGTTTAGGATTGATCGCGGATAATGAATCGGATCGGATCAATATCAATCCATTTTTTTCTATTCATTCCAAGGCAAAAATTCAAAAATCACTTCGCCAAAATCACGGAACTATTCGTATGTTGTTGAATAGAAATAAGGAATGCCGATCTTGGATAATTTTGTCATCATCTAATTGTTTTCAAATAAGACCATTCAACAATGTTAAATATCACAATGGGATAAAAAAAAAAACTAAAATTCCAATTAATAATAAGAATTCATTAGACCCTTTAGGAATAGCCCGTCAAGTTGCAAATTTTTATTCACTTTACCGTTTAATAACTCATAATCAAATATCAATAATGAAAAATTTCCAACTTGACAAAATAACGGACATTTTTCAAGTAATTAAATATTATTTAATGGACGAAAATGATAAAATTTTTAAACCCGATCTAGACAGTAATATCGTTTTGAATCCATTCCATTTGAATTGGTATTTTCTCCATCATTATTATTGTGAAAAAACGTTTACAATAATGAGTCTTGGACAATTTATTTGTGAAAATATATGTATAGCTAAAATGAAAAATGGACCACATCTAAAACTAAAATCGGGTCAAGTTATAACTGTTCAAATGGATTCTGTAATAATAAGATCGGCTAACCCATATTTAGCGACTCCAGGAGCAACCATTCATGGCCATTATGGAGAAATCCTTTCTCAAGGAGATATTTTAGTTACATTCATATATGAAAAATCGAGATCCAGTGATATAACACAAGGTCTTCCAAAAGTGGAACAGATATTAGAAATACGTTCGATTGATTCAATATCGATGAATCTCGAAAAAAGAATTAATGCTTGGAATGAGTGTATAACAAGAATTCTCGGCATTCCTTGGGGATTCTTAATTGGTGCTGAGCTAACTATAGCGCAAAGTCGTATTTCTTTGGTTAATAAAATCCAAAAGGTTTATCGATCCCAGGGAGTACACATCCATAATAGACATATCGAAATTATTGTGCGTCAAATAACATCCAAAGTCTTGGTTTCAGAAGATGGAATGTCTAATGTATTTTTACCTGGTGAATTAATTGGATTATTGCGAGCAGAACGAACTGGGCGTGCCTTGGAAGAAGCAATTTGTTACCGAGCTTTATTATTGGGAATAACAAAAACATCTCTGAATACTCAAAGTTTCATATCCGAAGCGAGTTTTCAAGAAACTGCTAGAGTTTTAGCAAAAGCCGCTCTTCGGGGTCGTATTGATTGGTTGAAAGGTCATTTTGTTATATTGCCTTGACCGTGAACGGTGCATTATTCTTTTGAATCCGGTACCAACGGGTATCATTCCCCCTAAAACAACATTCTCTTTAAGACCCATTAAATGTGTTGAATTTTTATTCTTCGATTCTTTACAAATGAAAACGGTATAGTAAATTCTAAAATAATATAAGTTCTAAAAAAAAAATGCAAATCCTTCAAAAAACAAAAATGCAAAAATACCATAAATTCTCCATATTTTTTTTAAGAAAAAAATTGTGAATATTTTTGGTCAGCTCAACATCCCACACACCGACACCGTATTTACCCATCCATCTCAAAAACACCAACAACACTTTGAAACCCTCATATTCATTCATTTTCGACTCTGAACTTAAAATATTTACACAATGATTCAGCTCATCCATTTCATTTCTTCTAACCCTTTACTAAATCGCTTTCTGTGTCCCTCCAAAGAGTGAATCATGCTTCTCTATTTCTAAACACATCGATTTTGAATTAGGGTTTTGAGTTCAAAATGTCACGATCAATTTCAACTGAAGATAGGATCAGTGCTCTACCAGATCCAATTATATGTCACATTCTTTCTTTTGTTCCAACCAAAACCGCTGCAATCACAAGCATTCTCTCAAAGAGATGGAACCCATTATGGCTATCAGTTCTTATTCTTCACTTCGATGACGAAACCTTTCAAAACTCGGTATCCTTTAGCCATTTTATGTCTTCTGTCTTTCTCTTACGAGACATTACTTTACCCCTTCGATCGTTCCATCTCAACCGTTCAAAACGTTATGGCATCCAGCCACATGATATCAATCGATTTGTTCACGCTGTTGCACAGCGTGGAATCGAGAACCTCAATCTTGAACTGTCCGGCATGATAGCATTACCTCGTAGCGTTTTCAGTTGTAGGACCCTCGTTGTTCTTCATTTGCAGGGCAGAGTCTCAGCTTCTACGTGCAGAGTTGGTAAGAATATTATCGTTGATTTTTGTTTTTAATAAGGTTTTTTCTAAATTGCCTTGAAAAATTGGTGGGTAATTTACCCAAACCAATAAAAAACATCCATGTGTACTTCATTATAAAAATAACATTTATTATTTTATTTTGCATGTATCCCATTTTAAAATTAATGACATTTTACAATTTAAATCATCAAATTAATTAGATTCCCCTTTCTATCCAATCACCCTTCAAATGTTCATCATTCATCATTCAACCATTCTCATTCTTCCAATTAAGAATGACTTTGAAAAATCATTAAAAATAAAAAATACCTTCTCATTCTTCCAATTAAGAATGACTTTGAAAAATCATTAAAAATAAAAAATACCAATACAGGGAATTGAACCAAGGTACACTCACTCATCATCATATAACTTATTCACTTAACTAATACATTTCTTGTGAAATGAATTGGAATGCAAAATATATGTTTTAGTGAGCCCTTTTTTTTTAGGGAATATATATATATATATATATATATATATATATATATATGCGCGCATGTGAAATACTAAATATTTATAAAATAAACAATATACATTCATTCATTTATTTATTTTTTATATTTTAAATATTATTCTTTTATATAAATTCATACTATTTATCTAGATTCGATAAACTACAACAATGTTTCATTTTTTTTTGAAGAGTCAACAATGTTTCATTTGTGATCAACCGAATTGTGATCTATTTTAGGTTCGACATTTCTTTTGTATCAGATGAACTGTTTAAAGGTATTAAACATTACATTTATCTTAACAGTCTTCAATACAAGTCAATGTCACAATCTGTCTCATTAGAAACCTAATCAACATTGAAGAACATTACTCTGACGAACAAAACAGACTCAACAAACTAATAGTATCAAATATAATCAATCATATCATTGAATATGACCTTATTGAAATAAGAACGAAGCAGAAACTGTAATTTCAAAAAATCGGAATCTACTGTGTAAGTCAATCTGACAAACTATCCCATTGAAAACCTAGTCAACATGGAATGACATTACTCTAACGATCAAAACGGACTCAACTGACTAACGGTATCAAATATAATCAATCAGACCATTGAATATGACCTTATATTGGAACAAGAAAGAAGCAGAAACATGAATTTAGGTAATCAAAATATTTGGTGTAAGTTGATCTGACAAACTATCTCATTGGAAACCTAGTCAACATAGAATGACATTACTCTGACGATCAAAACGGACCCAACTAACTAACGGTATCAAATATAATCAATCAAACTGTGAAATTTGACCTTATTGGAATAAGAAATAAGCAGGAACGGGAATTTAGAAAATCGGAATCTTCGGTGTAAGTCGATATGATAAACTATCCCATTAAAAACCTAGTCAACATGGAATGACATTACTTCGACGATCAAAACAAACTTAGCCGACTAACGATATCAAATATAATCAATCACACCATTGAATATGACCTTATTTGAATAAGAACAAAGCAGAAACAAGTATTTCAAAAATCGAAATCTTTAGGGAAGTCGATCTGACAAACTATCTCATTAAAAACCTAGTGAACATGGAAGAACATTACACTGACGATCAAAATGGATCCAACCGACTAACACTATCAAATATTATCAATCAGACCTTTGAATATGACCTTGTTGAAATAAGAACAAAGCAAGAACTGGAACTTCAAATATCAGAATCTTCGGTGTAAGTCGATCTGACAAACTATCTCATTAGAAACCTAGTCAACATGGAAGGACATTACTCCGATGATTAAAACGGACCCAGCTGACTAACGGAATCAAATATAATCAATCGGACTGTTGAATATGACCTCATCGGAATAAGAACGAAGCAAGAAAAATAATTTCGGAAATTAAAATCTTCGGTGTAAGTCGATCTGACAAACTATCCAAGTAGAAACCTAATTATCGTGAGGCTTGTGTTATTCTTTGATATTATTTCTTTGTACTAAGTGCACTAAATTTTATCTGCATGTGCATCTGTTAATTTGCAGGTACTTAATATATGGTTTATTTTATTTTATTCGTGCGTACCCATTAAGATATTCATTCTGTACGGATCCATGGTGAACTTTACTTCCATATACCACGCTGTCATACCCCAATTTTTGACCCAAGATCCCACCGACACGTGTCATCTGTCATACCTCTTCTCACTTTTTTTTAGTCTTTTTAATATTAATTTTTAATTCATTTCCATCTTTTATTTTCTATTTCACTTTTTAATTTAATTTTAGTTTAAACACATTTATCTTTTATTTATTTTTATTCATAGATGATAGGTCCAATTATTTTATCTATTCTTTTTCTATTTTTAATGTCCGATAAGTCCAAGAATTACAGTTGTTCACGGCTCATCCAAATCCAGAAAAAGGTCTTGTGACAAACTTCTTTTCATCCAAATCCAGAAAAAGGTCTTGTAACAAACTCCCTTTCATCCCAATCCAAATCATCCCAATCCAAAGCCACAATTTTCGGCAGTTTTCAACAAACCCTAGGTCTAATCCTTCACTATAAATACAACCTTCAAAACACACATTAGGAGGCCAAAATTAATTCACAGCCTGCAAAGAAACCATTCTCAGAGGCTCACTCTCGTTCATAACCCGCATCAATATCACAAGTACCAATTTTTGCATAAAACAGCCAACCAAACACCAATTTTCGCACAAACAGCAAACCAAACAGAAGTTTCTTCACACAGACAGCAAACCAAACAGAAGTTTCTTCGC
Source organism: Medicago arabica (assembly GCA_946800305.1). Classification (NCBI taxonomy): domain Eukaryota; kingdom Viridiplantae; phylum Streptophyta; class Magnoliopsida; order Fabales; family Fabaceae; genus Medicago; species Medicago arabica. The sequence goes on from OX326969.1 coordinate 29,776,726, forward strand.
ACAGACAGCAGACCAAACAGAAGTGTTTTCTCACAGACAGCACACCAAACAGAAGGTTCTTCTCACAGGTAGCAAACCAAACAGAAGGTTTTTTTCTCTCACAGACAGCAAACCAAACAGAAAGGTAGTACTTTTCTCTTTTCACTTATTTATTGCGTATTTATTTTACAGCAAAGATTTTAGAATGTAAATAGGTGTTCATGTAATTTATTTATCTATTTTCCGCAGACCTTAGAATGTATTAATAGGTTTAATGTAATAGTTGTAGGTGCATGTGTGCGTGTGTGGGTGTATGCTTTATTTTCCCGCTTCTAGTTTAGGTTAGAGGTCCTCGTGGTGGTCCAACGCCACCACGTGGTACTTGCGCTTTTATTTTTATGCTCCGTTAGTTTCGTTTTCAGTTTTAACTATCATTCAAAAACAACAAAAACATGCAAATAACAAAACACAAAAAAAAACATTTTCATAACAAACCTTGATTTTTAAATCAAGTGATCCTTTTATTTTACTTCTTTCATAAATCAAAACTGCAATCAATCCTAATTATATTTTTTAGTCATTTTCCTTTAAACATAAAAAACACAAACAAAATCCTTTTGCCACTTGGCTTTTCATTTTAAAACCTTTTTCAAAACTAATAAAAAACACCAAACAAATCAAACGCAATTTCTACCACGAACTACGAGGTTTTGATCCCTCACGGGTACGTAGGCAAAGGACACCCGTCCTCTCAAATCAATAAAAATGTAGATAATTAGGTTTTTTTCTTAATCATTTTAAATTTCTTTTTTCAAAGCAAGTAAGTTATAGCACAAGAATTAAATAAAACCAAGAGGTTCCCGTAGAGTACTACGAACATAAAGGGTGCTAATACCTTCCCTTTATGTAACTAACCCCCGAACCCTAAATCTTTTTTAAAGTGGTATTTGAAGCTTTTTCCACTTCTTTTGAAAAAATTAAATGTTCAGTCGTGACGTAAAATAGTGAGTCAAAAGCTAATCAAATAGCCTTGATCTCCGAAAAATGACGCGACACACGCATACTTAATTTTTGTCATCCTCTAATTATATTGTTTAACCCGGGTAACGTCGGGTGTTACACTAGTAATCAATAATATAATGGATTTTTTTTTGGGAAATGCTAACTGGTGCCCCGGGCAAAGGTTAAATATATTAAAAAAGGAAATTATATAGTAGTTATTGCATTAAAAATTGTGTAATTAATCCATAAAAAGTAATAATTAAAATTCCTTTTTTTAGCAATAACATCCTTTTTTGGCATTCTTAACCAGTATTCGGAGGCACCGGTTAGCATGACCCATTTTTTTGTAGAATCTAAACTATGTGTCACCCGATTTGGTATAAAAAAGAATCGGATCCGAGATCTTAAGGAATAATAAAAGGAAAATTATCATCGATACACTAAGATAAAATATTTGCAAAGGTGCAATTAGAAAGTAAAAGTGTGACTCTTATCATATGTGAGTTCTCTTAACTTATGTGAGATAAAATATTTATTCTTGGATCATTGATTATGAAATCAAGTTGCCAAAACAAATATTTGTTTATCTTTTCACTGATTCACGTTCTCTCAATCACACACTAATTATAAAATCTCAAAAAACAAAAATTTATTTTATTTTGGAATTATTATGGAATCATTCGTATTTGTTTTAAATATATAATATCCGGTCCATACTATTTGGGTCAATGAGATTTGTCCATTTTTTCTGGTTCAAATAGTATGGATCAAAATATTGCCTCTTTTTGGCTCTGCTGAGCTGACTTTTTCTTCTTTCAAAATTACTTTTAACTTTCAATGACCCCAAAAAGAGCGAACAGACGGGTTCGGTAGTAAAAATAATAAAGATATGAAACTATTAATCAATTTTTTGCTACTTGTTCCGGAAGTAAAAAAAGTTTCATCTTCTCTTGAATAACTTTCTTCAAAAGGGCTCCTACTTCCCCAATGAATGTCTTGGTGGAAGATATGATTTTGTTGAATTCAAATTTATTTGTTTTTAAATACGCCCGTATCTCAACGAGAAAATAATCACGAGTTATGAAAGTTTTATGAAATTGACTTTTTCATACCGGTACATAAAGAATTGCTTCCGCAATATAAGCACATATATTTTGCGACGAGTGTAGTCCAATTATTTAACAATGTTTTGCAAATAAAATAAAAAAATATTTAATAAAAACACTACATTAACATTGATATTTTAAAAATAGTTATTAGTTTTCAAAATTTTGTCATATTAACTTTCTCATATGAATACATAAAAATTTATCCTTGACAATTTTCATCTAATACCTTTAAATAGTTCATCTAATTCAAAAGAAATATCGGACCTAAAATAAATCTCAATTCGATTGATCACAATTGAAACATTGTTGTAGTTCATTGAATCTAGATAAATAATTTGCATATATATAAGAGAATAATATTTGAAATATAAAAAAAAATCAAATGAATGAATTCATACTGTTTTATTTTAGAATTATTTATTATTTTAATATAAATGCATATAATCCCTAAAAAAATATCTGACTAATATCGTATATTTTGCTTTCCAATTCTTATCATAAAAGATGTATTGCTTAAGTGGTTAAGTTAAATGAATAAGAGTGGGTGTGCCCTGGTTCGATTCTAGGTGGTGGTATTTTTTATTTTTAATCATTTTTGCAGAGTCATTCTTAAAAGTTGAAGAGTGATTTGATTGAAAGGGAAATTTAATTAATTTGATGCTTTAAATCCTAAAATGTTATTGATTTAATATGCTAAAATTGCAAAATAAAATAATAAATGTTATTTTTATAACGGAGTACACATGACTGTTTTTTATTGGTTTGGGTAAATTACCCACCAATTTTCAAAGGTAGCCTAGGCCTCACCTTTTAATAAACTTTGTTAATTATAATTTTGCCCTTTGTTTATGATCTGTGTGACAGATCTGTGTTACGAATTTGAGTTATGATATTACACTTTAACCCTTTCTGATCCTAGGTAGGATCTAGTGTTTGAGTGATTAAAATAAATTTGATTTGATTTCTAACTTTTGTAAATCGCAACAGGACACACGTCACCTCATGCATCTTAAGTTTCACAATCTAAGTAACTTGGAGCTTATCCTTAAGCATAATCATTGTGAGAAGTGGAACTGGTTGCTAAAAGCGCTGAAACATTGTCCCAAACTTCAAAATCTTACCATTCATCAGGTTTTGTTTATGCCTAGTTTTTTCTTTTCTTTTTACCTCAACACCTTTTATCCAATTATATATGTAAAAAAATTGAACTGTTGACAGGATTTTGAGGATGGAGAGGAAGTTGTGGATAGTTGGGTGTATCCAACAATTATTCCAGAATGCCTTTCAACACGACTCAAAACATGCTTGCTTAAAGACTTTAAATGCACAGATTGTGAGCTTCAATTTGCAAAATATATTATGCAGAATTCAGAAGTATTGAAGACAATGTCAATCAAGAGTGCCTCTTCCGGAGATGCAAATGCCAGGCACCAAATTTGGATGAAACTTGCTTCGTGGACATTGTTGCTATAGTTCTTATATGTCTACTTTTTATATTAGATTCTTCGTATGCAATGTAAGACCTGATGCTTTCAAAGGCATGGCCTCTGTTTCATTTTGACTTCTACGTCTGTTATATCGATGTCTGTCATTTTTTTGGTAGTTTTGTTGTGGACTTGTAGGAAGGAGTAATGGATATCAAAATTGGCAACTACATTGACTAGTGTTGTAGAACGCCAACATGCTCTTATTTGAAAACAGATAGTGTGATATTAGTTTGTGCTCCAATCGTTAGTGTGATAAACAAGTATAATATCATTCTCGTTGTGGTAGCTTGAAATTTCATCACTAATTGTTTCTAAATTATGACATCCACTTGCTTGACTAAATGGTACAACAATTCTGATTGGTTTCTTTTCCATTAATTTGAATATCATGTAACAGTGAAAACCATTTAGGTTGCTAAGCTCTTTTATTAACACTATTAAAGAAAAGCAAATTGAGATGAAGAGAAATGAACTAATCTTTACTATTACTAAGATATTTTACTCTTATGATATATAACCTTCATTTATTGAATTTTTGTTTGATAAATTCTAGGTGTAATTCAGCTTAGTGATTGAATGCTTGTTTGTTATTTTTTCTGTATTTGTTATTCTGCTAATTATGGCATTCCGTTTTCTATGCATACCAATTCTTTGCATACTAGTTTGCATTTGGTTTGTACTTGGCTATTGCTAGCATTTATAGCTTGTGTGAGTAATAATAGTGCTTATCGTAGCAAGAGAAGACATATACATATAAGACATTGTTACTTAACTGAAATTGGTATTATCTGGTTTGAGTATGTAAAAAGTGAGAGAAATCATACAGATCCTTTAACAAAAGGATTGTCCTTGAGACACCGAGGTCCGTGAATGGAGGAAAGTATGGTGGATGCATTATTAGTGGTCAAACAAAGCCATGAGTACTTGTATGCACTTCATTTTTCATCTCTATGAAGTGTGGTAGTGCTTAATCCGAGGATTAGTTATTAGCCCTTAATAGGTACATTGTACTATAGAATTGAACATTTAGAATTAAAGGAGTTATTAAGCTATTTCATTGCAACACAAATGATCAGGTAACTGACATCATAACAAAGCCTTTAAAGTTCACCTTTGAGCAATATCAAAGTAGAATAAAAGTATCTAAAACATTAGATTAAACTGATTGCGAAATTGAAATTCAGTTTAAAGGATGATTTCGTTTTCTAAGTCTTAGTTAGGCCTCCCCGTGTGTCGATAGGCATGGCCTTAGTTTTGGAGACTAGTTGTGTCCTAATGTCAGATACGTGTTCGACACTGACACGACACCAACACCATATAATACATTGAATTATATAGTTATAGAAAGTGAATCAATAGAATCCAGTTGGGTCTTTGTATAGCTTTCCCTTTTCTAAGGCTAAACTGGTGTGTTTTTGTGATTATTAGTTTGCTTTGTGATGGATGTTCTGCTTTTACTATTTTTCAGGGAATCGGGGTGATAGTAATAATCCTATTTTTACCTGCTTTCGGTTGGTTTATGTTCTCTAAATACAAGATTGTCCTTGGTCGTTCTCAAGGATCTTGTAATCTTGTGGGCATAGCTTATGCAGTTATGCCTGTTTATTTTGTTTGAATATATCATTTTGCTTTTGCCAAAAATAAAATTGAAGTAAAATTTCATATTTTCCATTAGTATCAGATAGGTGTATGCGTGAATTTTGAGGATTAGTCTTTTTAATTGTGAAAAAAAAGTGTGTGTTCAAGCTTCCTCCACCTCATCTGTATTGCATGACGTAGAGTTGGCAATGTAAAGGCCCACCATTCTCTTTTAATAGTTGATTTTTTCTTCCTCAAACTTTTTGAGCTGACTGAATCAACTATTATTTGAAATTTTTATATTTTCAATCAGTTTCAAAGTTGAAACTAATCTACTGCATTATTAAAAGGAATTAATTTTACCCAAGAACAATTATGACACGAGTCTCATCTTAGCTTAACCAATGTCCTATTTCGAATCCAATCTTGGAGCATGCAATAACGTTAAATCTCTTGGGGAAGAGTTGTCTTCCATACGGGTCCTATAAAGATTGAGGGATTAGTATCCGTAATTGTGCACGGAGGATAGTTGATTTATGTCAAAAAAATATTTAATTTTCATAAATAATGCTTTATACAAGTATTATTTGCTTGATTTGTGAAAAAAAGTATTATATAGGTATAGTTTGTCAACCAAAAAAAATATTCTTTGCTTAAGAAAATACTTTCCAACTCTTGAGGTAGCTAATATATTGATGTATGTAGCAGAAAATTCAATTTATTTTGACTAGTTCTACATACACTACATAACATTGACATAAACTACTTAGTGGGATACTTAACAATGTATTCATCCTGCTCCTGCATGGAAAACATTTGCTTCATTGTCAATCCATTTTGTTACATTTGTAATGTCTAAGTTTCAGATATCCTAAGTCATAAGATAGTATCTCCTTAAATCTCGAGTTTTTTCCTTCCCTTTTCTTAAGATCTATTTCAATTTATTTTTTGTTACAACCTTTTTCAAATTTTCAACTGAACTAATTCTTTCCTTTTTTTTTATTTTTTTATAAATAAACTAATTATTTCTTTACCAATATACCTCTTATTATATTACAATTACTTTCTTCAAACAATATTAAATACAGTACTATGTTAGAAACATAAATCAATTTTCTATCATGAATGATAAACTTATAAAACGAAACTAATTGACAATAAATTTAAAACTACTGTTAATTTTCTTAATTTAAATGTAGTCAACATGTCCCATATATATTAAAACACCAATAGCAATGAAAGTCAATTCGAAAGTACATAAATTAATGCAAAATATAAAGAAATACAACATCGAATAAGTGGTCCATCTCCATGATAATGAACCATACATAGCATGAAAGTTTCAATACGCACTTATGAAAATGATGGCACTTATGAAAAATAAAATTCATCTTATCATAACTAGAAGCAATAATCTCAGTAATGGATTTCAACAATTACAAAAATATGTTCATGTTCTTGATTTTGACCATGCTGTGTTTTAATTTTCTAGATGTTAGTGTTGCCATAGACACCATTACATCAACTCAGTTTATCAAGGACCCTGAAACTCTAAGCTCCAAGAGTGGTAACTTCACCTTAGGCTTTTTTAGTCCTGAAAATTCTACGAATCGCTATGTCGGAATTTGGTGGCAGCCTCAATTCACAATCCTATGGGTGCTTAACAGAGACCAACCTCTCAAAGATTCTTCTGGCGTTGTTAAAATATCCGATGATGGTAATGATCTTGTGGTATTGAATGGAAAGAACGAGGTGATTTGGACATCCAACGCACCGAATGTTGCAACCAATTCAAGTTCCAAACTTTTAGATTCAGGGAACCTTGTACTACTTGAAGGCACAACAGAAAGAACTATATGGGAGAGTTTTCAGCATCCATCAATGTAATGTTGCCAAACATGAAACTTACAAGCAACAAAATAACAGGTGAGAAAGTAAAACTCACATCATGGAAAACACCTTATGATCCATCCACTGGAAGCTTCTCTTTGAGTGTTGAAAGGCTTACTATACCTGAAGTGTTCATCTGGAATGAAAATCGACCGTATTGGCGAACTGGTCCGTGGAATAGTAAGATTTTTACAGGGCTTCCATATATGACAACTCATTATCTCGGTGGTTTACATGTTGGAGATGATGGAGAAGGAAATGTTTCATTCTTTCAAATAACAACAGATACAGTTGGTCTTATAATCTATAATCTGAGTTCAGAAGGAAATTGTGAAGAGAAATGGTGGGATGAAAAGAAGAAAGAATGGAAAGTAACATGGAATAGTCATGAAATGGAATGTGATGTTTATGGTGTATGTGGACATTTTGCAAGCTGTAATTCACAAAGCTCACCAATATGTAGCTGTTTGAAAGGGTTTGAGCCAAAGAACAAAGATGAATGGAATAGACAAAATTGGACTGAAGGGTGTGTTAGGAGGACACCTCTTCAACAGTGTGAAAGATACAGAAATCAAAACACAAGTGAAAACAGTAAAGCTGATGGTTTTTTGAAACTGCAGATGGTCAAAGTTCCTGATTTTGCAGATGGGTCGTCTCTAACACTTTCATCGAAAGCATGCAGAAGCCAGTGTCTTGAGAATTGCTCCTGTGTTGCATACTCTTATGATGCTGACATTGGTTGTATGTCTTGGACTGGAGATCTAGTCGACATACAACAATTCTCAAATGGAGGACTTGACTTGTATATTCGTGTAGCACACACAGAACTTGGTAAACATTGTATGCTAGTTGTTATTTGATCTATTAACTGACCTCACCTCAGGGTTTTTGACTGAAAAACTTCAACTTTCCTTGGTTACAGATAAAAAGAGAAACATGCTAGTCATCGTCGTTATTATAACAGTGCTAACAGGAACAGTTTTAGTTGTCGCTTGTGCATATATCATGTGGAGAAGGAGAACTAACCACCATGGTAATATATCATATTGGATTCAAATTATACTATAAAAGAGTTTTCTACATATTAGTAAAGTTAATTCAAATCATATACAATCTGAATTTTGGTAAGATTAATTTCATTCCAGTAACTAGTTTCTGTTTTCTAGTATTGAACAATTTCAAATCACTATCACTGTCAATTATTTTTTGTTGTTTCATGCTTCCTACTACTAATTCATGACTTTCAAATAAATCAGCAAGCATCCGAAGTGACAACGCGATTGGAGAACTGTCACAAGTTAAACTCCAAGAGCTATTACTATTTAATTTTGGCAAGCTTGCAACTGCAACCAACAATTTTCACTCATCCAACAAACTTGGGCAGGGCGGTTTCGGACCAGTATACAAGGTATATTAAATGCGGTAAGTTTAATGATATTTGAGGTCATTATCAATATTAGTTATATCTTCATTTCCCTTCTAGGGGGCAATGCATGATTGTCAGGAAATAGCAGTTAAAAGACTTTCTAAAGCATCTGGACAAGGGCTAGAAGAATTCATGAATGAAGTAGCGGTCATTTCTAAGCTTCAACACCGCAATCTTGTAAAACTTCTTGGCTGTTGTGTTGATGGAGAGGAAAAAATGTTGATATATGAGTACATGCCAAATAAAAGTTTGGATGTGTTTCTCTTTGGTAAGTCTTCGACACTCCTTTACTTTTTTCTCCATACCCAATTCAAGCTTTGAGGTTAAACTTTATTCATCATATATGAAAATGTTTTATAGCAATGAACAATTGCTAAACAGCTATGATGTCTTGGTACATACTAATTATTTTTTCAACGGGAGGAGTCCAATCTTGAGTTTTAGATTACACAATTTACCTTGTCATAATGCTACATTTCAATTCAAGTAACAAAGCTTTACCTTTGATTTATTAGATGCCTCGAAAAGTAAAATCCTTGATTGGAGGAAACGCTTTAGCATAATAGAAGGAATAGCTCGAGGATTGTTGTATCTGCACAGAGATTCCAGACTAAAAATTATACATAGAGATTTGAAGCCAAGTAATATCTTGCTAGATAATGAGCTTAATCCAAAAATATCAGACTTCGGTATGGCCAGAATCTTTGGAGGGAATGAAGTTCAAGAAAATACAAGAAGAGTTGTTGGTACTTAGTAAGTACACCAATACACCTTTTCCTTTGTTTAAAATTATGGTAGCACACTTGGATATTCAATTTCAATTATCTAATTGCACTTCAATGCAGTGGTTATATGTCTCCAGAATATGCAATGTAAGGACTGTTTTCTGATAAATCTGATGTCTTTAGCTTTGGAGTTTTACTTCTTGAGATTATTAGTGGAAGAAGAAATTCAAGCTTTTATGATTGCGAGGATTCTCTGACCCTTTTAGGATTCGTAAGTCTCTTAAATTCTTATCTAAATCAATTATGGATGTTCTACAGCTTTCTCAAATGTTTGACATTTGTTTTGTCAAATTAGGTATGGATACAATGGCAAGAAGGCAATATTCTACCACTGATAGATCCAGGAATATATGATACTATCCATCATAAATATATTTTGAGGTCCATACACATAGGGCTTCTATGTGTACAGGAATTTTCCATAGACAGACCTACTATGGCTGCTGTAATCTCTATGCTGAACAGTGACATTCTAGATCTTCCACCTCCAAAGAAACCTGCATTCATCCTGAAGCAGAATATGCTGAGCTCGGTGTCGTCTGAAGAAAACAAAGATGACTTGTACTCTATCAACTTGGTCAGTATTTCAGACATCCATGGCAGATAGTAACCAAGAATACTATATTTTCTCTTAGAGACAATGAACCGATTATGATTTTGATAGTCTAGGATAGGTTGCTGGAACAAGAAAAGTTTTTGGTATACATTTTGGTTTGTCAAAAAATAATTTTGGCAATCTTAAAAAATTTTGGTTTGCTGGAACAAGGACTACATACTGGTTTTAAGTGTTGAAAATTTTGCTATTAAGATGATTGGTAAACTCAGAAAACTCCAAATCTATCTTACTGTGTTTGCACATCCACTTAATATTATCACCTAGCATTGAAATTACCTTGTTAAATCTTTACCACCTAGCATTCCGGCTGGTCTTTTTTAAAAAAAAAATCATAATATTATGGTAATTTGTCTCTATTTTTCATCATAGTTTACATCCAAATCATAAATTCATTCATTAATTTTCTCCACTTTGTTTTAGCATTCCAGTTTACGTTTCTCTCAATTTTGTGTGATAGATGGTTGATACTAAAAATGCGGGTCTTAAAATCAGTGTTGTTAATAGTCTAATAATGGCGTAACAGAGCCACCCCTGGTCTCTATATGACAAGTAGTAGCAGCGTCGGAGTTGTTTAGTGCAGTGGTCACTATAGGATCGCGCCCATGGAGCTGCCTGCTTGTGACGATTGTAAAATTGTTCAAGGGAAGGATAAACAAAGAAGGAACAAAGGGGTCATTTCTGAAGACTAAAATGCACCAAGCTCATTTCAATTATTGATCATATCTACTTTTCATTTGAATCAGCAAAGTTTATTAAGCAATACCTGCACAAGACGAACAAGGTAAGCAACAAAAATACAATAGGTGCCGGATATAAGCGGAACACCCAAACCCACCAACCACCTATCAAGAATAAGGCAAAAAACACTCCGAGTTGACAAAAGCTATGGCCCTGCAATCCAATTAAGGCACCAAATTTCAGAGGCATGCAATCCAATTAAGGCACCAAATTTCAGAGGCATAGCTACGCCAACACAAAACCACACGAAGGCCAAAACTGCCCTCCCGCATCTCTGCCCACAAAACAGCAGAAGCCCGCAAAGGCCTCCCCCAAAACCGAACAGGATTGCAGCCTCCCCCCTACACCCTTACCCGTAACAGGCACTCATTCGGGTCCCAACACCATTCATAAAACATACAAGAAGGGATATCCAACCTTCTTAAGCTCCATCTCCATGACAAAACCTTCACTTCTTCCACAATGCTATTCGCATCACTCCCCCCATTATTGAAGATATTATCAGTTCTCGCTTTCCATAACGTCCATATCGTTGCATGCCAAATAAGACGAAAGCCCTTACGGACCCTCTTATTGAAAGCCATGTCACTCCAACACTCCCAATGGTGAAAAAGGTTCGGCGGTGTGATAAAGTTACCTTGAAGCCACCTCATAAGATGCTCCCAAACCTTGCTAGCAATGCGACAATGAAGAAACAAGTGAGTTGATGATTCTTCCGAACTCTCGCAAAGGACACACAACAATGGGGCCTCCGGTGGGAGGACATTTCTCAAAGCTAGATTACTCCGGGTTGGAATCCGGTCATATAGAAGCTTCCCAGAAAAAAGCCATCACCTTAGATGGAGCCGGACTTTTCCAAATGTCCCTAAACACTCCTCTCTCCATACCTCCAAGTTTTTCCTCCTCCCCTAACACACTCTCCAACTTCTTGTACATAGATTTCACCGAGAAAACCCCATTATCCTCCAACCTCCAAACATTGATCATATCTACTAAATATAAAACTACAAAGAATTAAACATATGCACATGCATCTTTAGAGCAAGGGACATAACTTACATCTACAATCAATGTAAATCCTCAACACAATAGAACAAATATTTGCATGTTTTGATACATGTTTTAGTTATATTTACATATGCACATGCATCTTTAGAGCAAGGGACATAGCTTACTTGTACACCTTACTGTAACGTGGTACTTGATCTTGGAGAATCTTCATCCTCTCACTGATTTTCTCCCCTAGTACCTATAGTAAGTACATTTTATTTTTTTTGCCATGTCCAATTTCATTCATAAAAAACAAAGGTAACAATCCTTGCACATTTTCTCCCCTTCTACCCCATCCTTTTCTTGAAGTGAAAAACAGGTTTGATTGGCTTTTACTTTTGAATAAGATATTTCTTTCATTGGAATTCATATCAGTGAAAGTTTTTACATCAGTAAAACTTATGGGTTTTACAAATTTGAGCATAGCAATGAATGTAGCAAAATATAGCAAAGTAGTTAAGACGAAATAATTTGTCAATATTATAATATAATTTATCTTTGAATTCTAATACTATATAGTCAAAATTAAAATCTGCTACACCACTTTTTGTGTACTAATATTTTTAAGCACAATGAAGGATATTTGGTTGTCATAACAACAGAATTAAACCTTGTCATCTTATCGTAGAAAGTAGAAACAACTTTACTACCTAATTGAACTACCAAAAGTGAACTGGTAGAGCAAGAGAAGTCTGTGTTTAAACTTTGTTATTTTCCTTTGAATTGTTAGTAGATCAGCCCAACAATGGGAGACTAGATTGGGAGATAATTGTTGGCATAAGATTAAATTATTGTTCAATAGGCACCTAAACCCCTCAATCGACTGGGTCGTAACTTCTGATCGACTTTTTGTGCTTTTTGTGTGTAAACTTCAATCGAATCGTAACACTCCCGATTGGATTTTTTTTCAAAAAATGAGAGTAATTTGAGAAGCCTACCAAACAATCATCTAAGATTAATACGAGGGCCTATCCTTCGAAGTAACAGGGGAAGCTAGTGTACATAATGATGTACAATTATAACCCTATTTGGTGGGGCTTTTTCTCAGAGAAATCAAATTCCAGTGGGAACCTTAGCACAAAAGGAAGGAACGTTAAGCCACCTTAGCCTATCTTATCATTTCCTTGGCCATCATGATTTTTATTTTTTTTACAGTACAACTTATAGATATCTAAGCGAACTTTCCCAGTTTCTTTCTCCACTCTGGGCTGGTCAAAAGCACTGTTGTCGACAGTGAACAGCTGAAAATAGCGGTTTGTATAAATTATGTTATGCTACAGTGTTGTTATAGCTGCTATTTGACAATATTGTGTATTAAATCGCATATCACAAACAATAGCGGTTTGTTAAAATACCCCTATGCTGTAACACTATAGTGTCACTACAGCCGTTATTCGACAACACTGGTACAAGAAGTTCACACAATCCTGGAGAAAAGGTCTCAACATAAAATTTGTCTTAATAAACAGCAACATTTATCTATGATTACAAACTTGAGTAGGAGTTGATCTAAAATTCTACACCTAATTAGATCAGTATCCAAACAAACGGAGTTGTACATCACCAAACTAGCATTTGAAACCAGCTCTCCAATAAAAAATGAATAGAATGCAGAGAGGAGGAAACAATAACACTGATATTTTTATTAAATATGTATTATTTGATCAATATGATAATGTTTCTTTTTATGCTTAGGTAGGAATGAAGTGACACTATCAACATTAGAGCTAGTAAACATGTATTCCATAAATATGGTTGATCAAAGCATGAAGAAATTATAAGAAGCTTCAGTAACCAACATTAGAGCAGACATATAAAAGATTTAATCAACCGAGCAAATAATCAAACCAGTATATTCATTAGATGATAGAGCACTAAGATGACATATTTCAAAGGCAACAATGATTGAGAGGTATCAGAACAAAAGCACACTCAATATCAGAGAAAAAATAGGCAAACAAGAAAGAACTCCGACGAGCACAATGGAAGTTATCGAGACCAGTTGCATCTCCTCCATTATTACTAGTCACAAAAAACCAGTACGCAATAAATACTAGGAAAACTCAAAATCCAGACCAAATGCAAACCAGTATGAATACAAAACAGTATGAAATCAGTACTAGGAATAACAAATGCAAACCAATACACAATAAATCAATAAGTACAGAAAACAGTATGCAATCAGTAACAGGATGTCAGGAATATCAAATGCAAATGAAATACCAAACTAGTATTCAATTTCTATTAGTAATAGCAAAATGGTAACCAAATCCCTAACCAGTATACAAAATATAGAAACTTTTGAGGATCGTTGAGGTTTGTTTGCCAACCTCCATGGCCCAAAAGGATAAAACCTTCGACACAATTGCATAGCTCCTACAGACTACAGTCCTACTAACTCTTGCCTAAACATTTTCTAGTTCCCCAAAACGAAATTTTCTGTTTCGTCATCTGCCATTTGTCACTGCCGTGTAGACATTCTATTATTGTGCAAGTGAATATTCCTGATTTTATCAACCTTAACAGTATGTGCTGATTCCCTATTTCCCATGGCCTACCTCATATCACAGGCCTTGGTAGTGGTACAATGAAATTGATAAAAAAGATTATATAATTTGGTCAATTACGAAAACAAATAGCATCTGAGAGAAACCAAGAACTAAGTCAAACATATCTCTAGTAACTCAATAATAAATTATATGAAAAGCAACACCATAATACTGCAATAAAATTTGCATATCTCTAGTGGAAAAGAAACCGTGCCCCAATTGGTGTAGGCCCTGGTTCCAATTACTATAGCAAGTGGATGAAAGAATTCAAGAGAAGGAATTAGTGATTAAATTCTAAGAGCTAATCATGATGGCGTTCTACTACATGTAAACAACCATGAATGCGATAAGATACGATTTGGTTGAAAGGATCTGACATCCCTTTAATACATATTTGAAAATCTAAATGATAGAGTCAAAATGAAACAGAGGTCAAGCTTTTGAAAACCATTAGATCTTAGCATTGCATATGTTAGAATCATATAAGAACTATTGCAACTATGCCTTAATTGTCATCAATCAAATAAGAGTTCACATGTTGTTGAGGCCCTTGCCGACGAAGCTAATTTTGATATCATTTGGTACTTGAAATTTATATCTATGGGAGAGACACTCTTAATTGAAATGGTTTTAAGCACTTTCGCATTCTGCATAATATATCTTGCAAATTGAATCTCACACTCCGTGCCTTCATAGCCTTTAAGCAAAAATGTTTTGAGCTGTGTTGAAAGGCATTCAGGAACAACCGTTAGATCCATCCAATTATCAACAACTTCCTTTCCATTCCTAGAATCCTGTCAACAACTTCCTTCCTATCGATATCGTGTGAGTGATGGGTAGAAGTTTGTGAAATTTTGAGGCAGAATGATCGGATCATGGGTAAGGTGATGTCTCGTGAGAGAAAGATGGAGGACACAAATCTGAAAAAGGAGTCATAATTTTTAAAGGTTTTGTCGTCGAAGTGAAGAGCGGGAACTGAGAGCCATAATGGTTTCCATCTCTTTGAAAGGATGCTTGTGGCAGCAGAGAGTTTGGTTGGAAGAAATGAAAGTATGAGATATATAATGGGGTCTGGTAATGCGCTAATCCAAAAGCAGAGTTCTAAGCAAAATCGAATAGGCACATAATATAGAAACAGTTTTATAGCTAAATCATAAACGGATAAAAGGAATGAATGAGCTGAATCGAAGTAGGTGTTTGTTTTGTAAGATGGAGGGGTATGAACATGTGAGTTGTGACTTAGTTTCATAAAACTCGTTCTATCAACCCTAACCTCATATCATAGGCCATGGTAGTTGTACAACTACAATGAGATTGATAAGAAAGATTATATAATTTGGTTAATTACGAAAACAAATAGCATCTGAGAGAAAAGCCAAGAACTAAGTCAAACGTATCGCTAGTAGCTCAAAAATATATATGAAACGCAACAACATTCAATAACATTTGCATAGTCCTGAGTACTGACGAAAATCACAATTACACAAAGCTTAACAACACATAATTTATGGGTAGCACTTGGGTGATATTGGGGTGCCATTGTCATGTGACATTGGCCAACTAATAGATAAAGGTTATATAAGAGAGTAAAATATTTGAGTAAAGAATATTTCATTTATCTTTATTTTTCCTCTATAATGTTAATAAAGGAGCATATCAACCTAAATAATTTTCATTGATACTAGATATTAGAACTAGTGGAAAAGAAACCGAGTCCCAATTGTCGTAGGCCTTCATTCCAATTACTATAGCAAGTGGGTGAAAGAATTCAAGAGAAGCAATTAGTGATTCAATTGCAAGAGCTTATTATACAATTAGTGATTAAATTCTAAAAGCTACCATAGTGAGAATGATATTATACATGACTCATACTCTCAAGCGAAGCACACAATGAGAATGATGTCGTTCTACTACTCTAGTCTATGTAACTGCAAATTTTGACATCCACCATTCATTCCCACAAATCCATGAGATTACCAGAAAATGACATACATTGATACAAGTCATGTAAAAACTCATCAAAGAGATAGAAATAAAAAGGTTAAAAGAATATAGCATCCATTTAATAGATGAAATCTAATATATATTTGAAATCTAAATGACATAGAGGTCAAAATGAAAACCATCAAATCTTAGCATTGCATACTCATAGATTCTAATATAAAAAGATAACATATAAGAACTATTGCAACTATGCCCTAACTTCCATCATTCAAATAAGAGTTTACATGTTGTCGAGGCCCTTGTCCACGAAGCTGATTTCATTAACATTTGGTACTTGTCATTTTTATCTATGGAAGAGTCACTCTTGATTGACAAGATCTTCAGTACCTTTGAATTCTGCATAATATATTTTGCAAATTGTATCCCAAATTCCATGCATTTAAAGCCTTGAAGCGAACATGTTTTGAGCTGTGTTGAAAGGCATTCTGGAATAATTGACGGATCCATCCAATTACCCACAACTTCCACTTTACTCCTAGTATCCTGTCAACAATTCAAATATTTTTTATATATAATACAAAATTGGTGGAAAATTGTTGAGGCAAAAAGAAAAGAAAATCCTAAAAAATAACAAAACCTCGTCAATTGCAAGATTTTGAAGTTTGGGACAATGTTTCAACACTTCTATCACCCACTGCCACTCCTCGCAACGGTAAAGATTAAGTTCCATGTGAGTTAGATTTTGAAATGTAGGGAAATGGGTGTAACCTGTGTCCTGTTGTGATTTACAAAAAGTTAGAAATCAAATAAACCCTATTTTCTTGTATCATTTGTTAGGGGAATCACAAAAATATTCTCTTACCAACTGGGTATAAAAAAACTGTACCCTCAAAAACTGTACCCTACAAAGCAAAGTAAACAGAACATTTGCCTTAAAAGACAAGTAATAAATCTCAGCTCTGATCAAATTTGGTAAACATTCAAACTTTTCCTCTAAAACCAGAGTCTCCTTCGGATATAAAGAGAGTATTTGCAATTCCTCAAGAATGGGACATCCAGATAGAAACTTCAAGAGACATTGAACACCTTTGAAATGTACATTACACAAATAAAGTGTTTTGAGAAGAGGAAAATCCACAAGCACGTGAGAAAGGTCATTTACTTTTAGCCCCTCCAAATGAAGAACAACAAGGGTCCTACAACTGAAAATGCCAGGATCTATTTTAATTCGAAAGAAAATGCTGATTATCATTTCAAGTCTGAGGCTCTTGATTCCACGTTGCGCAGCTGCTTGAAGAAATCGATTGATATCATGCTGGTGGATGCTAGAAGCTTTTACACATTTGAGGTGGAATGATTGGAGGGGTAGTGTGATATCTCGTGAGAGAAATACCGAGAACACAAAATGGCGAAAGCAGGAGAAGTCTAGGAAGGATTTGTCGTCGAAGTGTAGAATGGGAACTGAGAGCCATAATGGTTTCCATCTCTTTGAGAGGGCGCTTGTGATTGCAGCGAGTTTGGTTGGGAGAAACGAAAGTATGAGATATATAATGGGATCCGGTAATGCGCTAATCCTATCTTCAGTTGGGATTGATCGTGACATATTTTAAAACTCAAACCCTAATCTAAAACCAGAGTTCTAAACAAAGTTGATCTGTTTAGAAATTGAGGTTCGAAACAATTTTATAGCTAAATCAATGTGGGTGTTTTGTTTTGTAAGTTGAGAGTGGTGAATGAATGAGGGGTTTCTCAAGAAGATTGAGGGGAAAACGTCGTAAGTTGTGATGGAGGCCAAAACCCTAATGTCAATCAAAATTCAAAACCTCATCGATGAATATATAGTAAGAAATTTTTTATTCTTCTATATTTTTATGGCTTAAATGCAATTTTGATCCCCTTATTTATATATATTTTAATTTTTAATCCCCTTATTTTTAAATTTTGGTCCCTCTATTAAGAAAGTCAATGCATCTTTTTGGTCCCCCAACAATTTATGTGATATGGCACTGAGTTGGCATAGTTAATTGAACAAAACAATTTCCATATCATAATTATTCTTATATAATAAATATTAAAATCAATTAACACAAAATAAATCTCATTCATTAACACCAACACCCATACTTATCAGTTATCACCCAAATAATTTCCAAATTACACACCTTACAATTTGGACTTTTTAGGGTTCATCAAAATCCAGATCAGTGTTTATCTTGAACGCAAATATTACTCATCTTCTCAAACCCAAACCCAAACCCAAACCAATAGTAATAGATGCTGCCTGCTGCTACCACTGATTCCTAAGTGCTTCAATTAAACTCTGACTACTGCTTGTAACTGTTATTATTTTTCGTGCTA
The DNA here is from genome assembly GCA_946800305.1 of Medicago arabica. Taxonomy (NCBI): domain Eukaryota; kingdom Viridiplantae; phylum Streptophyta; class Magnoliopsida; order Fabales; family Fabaceae; genus Medicago; species Medicago arabica. The sequence continues at coordinate 29,795,237 of OX326969.1, forward strand.
GATTTTTTTTTCTTCAATAAACATAATTTTTCTTTTTCTGCGTATGGATAGGGAAGGGAAAGGAAAAAAACACAGTTTTTATATAATATAAGATTTAGAAGGTTTGAGATTGGTAGTGTGAGATTAAGTGGTTTGAAAGAAAAATCAATGGATTGTGAATGTTGATGATCACGATGATGATATTGATGATGAAAGTGTTGTGTGATGTTTTAATTGGGCTTTACCATTTTAATATATTAATAAAATTTATAATAAATATTGACAAAATATAATTGATATTAAATAATCATAATTATGAAGTGGAAATCATTTTATCCAACTCACTACTGCCAACTCAACGCCACATCATTAAAATTGGTGGGGATCAAAAAATTCCATTGACTTTTATAATAAGAGGACCAAAAAGTTGGTTTTAAAAATAGGGGGATTGAAAGTTCAAAAAAATGTAAATAGGGGGACCAAAATTGCATTTAAGCCTATTTTTAATTATTTTTTGAATAAATTCTTCGATATTTTTTTAAAGATTTACGATATTTTTATTATTTTCTTTATTTTCTAAAACTAATATTTTATTTTCCTTAAAACAAACTAATATTTAAAGTGCGATTAACTCAAAGAGCGATACTGCGATTGAACAACAAGAAGAGCGATACTGCGATTGAACAACAAGAAGAGCGATACTACGATTGTTTTTTTAATCTTCGATATTTTTATTATTTTTTTTGAATAAATACTTCGATATTTTTATTATTTTCTTTATTTTATAAAACTAATATTTTATTTTCTTACAAAAAAACGAATATTTAAAGTGCGATCAACTCAAAGAGCGATACTGTGATTGGACAACAACAAGAGCGATACTGCAATTGATTTTTTAATCTTCGATATTTTTATTATTTTTTTGAATAAATACTTCGATATTTTTTTAAGGATCTTTGATATTTTTATTATTTTCTTTATTTTCTAAAACTAATATTTTATTTTCTTAAAAAAAAACGAATATTTAAAGTGCGATTAACTCAAAGAGCGATACTGCGATTGAACAACAAGAAGAGCGATACTGCGATTGATTTTTTAATCTTCGATATTTTATTATTTTTTTGAATAAATACTTCGATATTTTTTTAAGGATCTTCGATATTTTTATTATTTTATTTATTTTTTAAAACTAATATTTTATTTTCTTAAAAAAAACGAATATTTAAAGTGTGATTAACTAAAAGAGCGATAATGCGATTGAACAACAACAAGAGCGATACTGCGATACCCTAACAAACAAATTTGTTGTTAGAAAGTTTGTTTTCCGCGCAAGGTTGGCGAACAGAAAAGTATAGTAAGCACTTTTTAGGTAAGGCTCTAAGCACTTCGTGGTTCTTGGTAGGGGTATTCATGGGTAGGGTCAATCCAAAAAGCCTAGTCAAACCCACCCAAAAAACTCAAAAAAATAGGTTGGGTTTGGTTGGGTAATTAGGTGGGTATGATTTCTAAAAATGAAAAACCCATAAAAATAAATAGGTTTCGAGTAAAACCAGACCCAAACCCAAAAAACTCACTTAGCCAATAATGTTAATATTTTGTATCTTTATTTTTGTAGGGTAGAAGAAAGTTATATTTCCAAAACATACAAATTGTATCCTATATGTTGAAAATCAAACATACTAGTTACAAATTAATATGTTGCACTTTTTGGTTATTTTGATACTAATGCAATTTTATGTCACGCAACTTTAATTTGTTGCAATTATTTTATGATGAAGTTTATTATTTGATATATGATGCATTAAATTATAGTAAAATAAGTTGAACATTTGTTTTAAGAAAATTAAAAAGTAGAGTAATATTTTAAAACAAAATTACGAGGACTTGTCATTTAGTCATTTAATATTATAAAATAGAAAAATAAGTTGAGTAACCCATTACCCAATCCAAAAATTAGTGGGTTTGCCCAAACCCACTTAATAATATAACGGGTGGTTATTTTACCTCACCCAAACCGGAGTACACTATTTGGTTTTGTTTTGGGTTTGGCCAAACCCAACCCAAACCCACCCACAAACAAACATCCCTAGTTCTTGGCAAGTCTCTGAAGACGAACAAAAGTAGCTCTGAGTTTGAACAGGTGTCTAACACCAGAAGACACAACCTTTTTGAGAATGACAAGCAGAGTGTCATATGGGAGCCTTTCCATTTTTGAAGAAACTTTTTTATCTCTTTGACAAGGAGAAAGTTGGAGAAATGGAAAAGTAGGAGGAAAGATGAAGTGGATAGGGAGGCTTTATAAACAACAAAGTTGAGGAACAACTGTCACGCTCTCTCTATTTAATAATGATCGTGTGGTTTAAATGAGAGATTAACTTCTTGAGATTAGTGCGAAGTTGAAAAATTCGAAGAAAATCGATTGATAAGAAGGAGGCGCTATAATGATGAAGAAAGTGAGAAAAGTGCGAAGGTGAAGATGAGAAGACATCGAGGGACACGTGGCGCTTCGGGGCAAATAGAAAGGTTCCATTAACTTTTAACTTCAGAAGTGGTGGCCTACAAAATCTCGAAATCGTGGAGAGAAAGAAAACCTGAAATGCTCACACTTGAAAGTCATGATTAACATGACATCATGCTTTGGAATACTTAGAGTTTCTCAAAAATGCCAATTCGCTCCTTCGAATAGATTCAGTCGAAAATGACATTTTTGGGAGGCAATTTGTTAGCTGGTAATTTCACTAGCCTCATTTAATGTGGTCAACATTAGTTGACTTTTACTCTTGCAGGAATCGAAGTCATTTTCCTTCGTATTTGAGGAGTTCGACGAGATGTGGATTTAACATGAATAGGCTGAAGAGCTTAGCGTTCGACAAGGAACAAATCAGGGATGCAGAACCGTCGAAATCAAAGCAACTGCCTTTGAAGCGGGAAGATTCAAACTTCAAAAGAGAAGCGGTTGTCTCAAGGGAAAACGTGGGAGACAAGCAGATATCTATATGGAAGGAGTGCTGATCGTGGGATTAATTTCTTTTATCTCGCATTGGTATTTGGAGTTACCGAAATTTGTATCAAGAAGGAGTGTTAAAATATGCTACAAATTTCTAAACTATTATAATTACTAGATTATTCTTCTAGAACCTACACCTAGTAGGTATTTCTAGAATAATATAAAATAGATAAGTGTAGAAACTTCTTCCTGGAACTCTCTAGAGAACATATAAATAACATGTAAAGCCTATATATAGGCTACTTGCCATCCATTTTAGGCTAAACCACAAGCTAGCTATCTTCTAATACTATAAAGTGTACTACTCTTGTTCAAGTTAATATAATTTAAGTTCTCCATAAATTTCATTTTCACTACTTCAACTATTTCTACTTCATATCTCTGGTTTATAATTATCTTCTAACGCCTCTAAAAATTAATTATGTTCTAACAACATCTTTTTTTATAGTATCCACAATGAAGTTTCCTATTCCTGATGCTTACTTATATCTTTTTAAGGTTAGTTTTAATAAAAATTTGATATTCAATGACCAAATCACTTCATTATTTCCATTCAGTATCACAATATCATTGTCGTCATCATATATATATATTTTTTTTTTCTATCAACTGAAATAAGCTTACAAGGATCATCATATATAGTAACAAGACTAAAAATTTTCAAGAGGTTGGTCTTTGTTAAGCACCCATATGATTGTCAATTGAGGCTGCCACCAAATTCCGACATAGCGATTGGAAGAATTTTCAAGACTAGAAAAGGCTAAGGTGAAGTTACCACCCACTCTTGAAGCTTAAGAGTTTTGGGATACTCGATGCAATGGTGTCTATAAGGGAAGAAACCATAACACGATCAAAATTAAAACGCAGAAAATTAAAACACAGTACGATCAAAACGAAGGATATAAACATACTTGTGTAATCGTTGAAATCTATTACCGAGATGATTGCCTCTTGCCATGATAAATGGTGAATTTTATTTTCATTCGTGACCACTTTTACCGTCAAAAGAGCAAATTTCTGGATGGAAAAGATGTTTAGTTCTATAGCACTATGTAACCTATTAAGAGCTTATGACTTATCCTCACATTAAACACTACCACACACCATATAGATGAAGAATATAGTGCACAAGAGTATTTATATGGCTTTTCTCACTTTTGACATTCTCAAGTGAGATAATACCCATTTTTAGTTAAGAGTCGAATAACAATGTTTCATAAGTATGAGTCTTCTCTTGGCACTATAAGCATTATTATTGGTCACCTAAAACCAGTATACAATAAATACAAGCAAAAAGAAAATGCAGACTAAATGCAAAAATATATGCAATAAATCAGTATGTATATAAAACAATATGCAATTAATAACATGAACATCAAATGCAAACCAAATTCCAAACACATATTCAATCACTATAGCAATATCAAAATGCCTAACTAATTTGCAAGGAACCAGCATACATAATATAGAATGTTTTGAAGATCAAAATAAACCAGAGGTCCTGCCTTATAAAATAATCAAATCTTAGCATTCCATACAGAGAATATAATATAAAAAGCAGACATATAACTATTGCAGCTATGACCTGACTGTCATCAATCAAATAAGAGTTCACATGTTGTTGAGGCCCTTGTCGACGAAGCTAATTTCGTTATCATTTGGTGCTAGGTATCTATATTTATGGAAGATGCACTCTTAATTGTCATGGTATTAAGTACTTTCGCATTCTGCATAATATAGATTGCAAATTGAACCTCGCATTCCATGCTTACCTTTAAGCAAGCATGTTCTTAGATGTGTTGAAAGGCATTCTGGAGCAACTGTTGGATCCATCGAATTATCCACAACTTCCTTTCCAATCTCAGAATCCTGTCCACAATTGAAATAGTTTTATTATAAAATAAAATATGTGAAAAATTGTTAATGTAAAAGAAAATAAAATCTTAGACAAGAACAAAACCTGATGGATGGTAAGATATTGAAGTTTGGGACAACGTCTCAACACTTCTATCACCCACTTCCACTTCTCACGGCATTTATGATTAAGAATAAGTTCCACGTGGATTAGATTTTGAAACACAGGGAAATGGTTGTAACCTGTGATCTGCACTGATATACAAAAGTTACAAATCAAATAAACCCTAATTTCTTTTAAACATTTATTTGAGAGTCATATAATATTCTTACCAGGTCTACACACAGAATCTTTACCCTGCAAAGCAAAACCATATGAACATTGGCACTACAGAACAAGTTAGAAATGTTTGCTCTAATCAAATTTGGTAAGCATTGGAAACTTTGCGCTAAAACAAGTGACTTGCCATCATTCGGCACATATGTCCATTTTATTTGCAATTCCTCTAGAATGGAACATCCTGATAGAAGATTTGTGAAATGTTTAAGACCATTCGAAATGCATATAACATAGATGAAGAGCTTTTAAGAGAGGGAAATCTACGACCAATTGAGAAAGGCCATTCACTATTAACCCTTTCAAATGAAGAACGACGAGGGTTTTACAACTGAAAATACTAGGAGGTAATTTGACTTTAGTGAAAAGCATGCCAGCTATTTCAAGAATGAGGTTCTCCATTCCTTCTAGTTGAGCAACTGCTTGAACAAATCGATTGATATTGTGTGAGTGGAGATCATAAGCTTTTGTGTATTTGAGGTGGAATGATCGTAGTGCTAACGAGATGTCTCGGGATAGAAAGACAGACAACACAAAAAGACGGAAGGAGTCGTAGTTTGGGAAAGTTTCGTCGTTGAAGTGGAGAGTGGGAACTGAGAGTCATAATGGTTTCCATCTCTTTGAGAGGATGCTTGTGGCAACCGAGTGTTTGGTTGGAAGAAAAGAGAGGATGTCACAAATAATAGGATCTGGTAAATTCTATCTTCAGTTGGAATTGATCGTGACAGTTCAAAACTTAAAACCCTAACCCTAATCCTGCTGAGTTCCAAACAAATCATTCTCTTTAGAAATTGAGATTCGAATAATCACACAGTGAGTAGAACAGGATGCACATAGTGTACAAAATTGACGAAAGGCTTTCGAATGCGATTCAGGAAAGGGATGGGAGGAATGTAAGGGTTTTGTTCTGAGACTTGGGAGTAGTGAATGAACGAGGGTTTTGGAATATATCTCACACCGTAATGTTCAAACTAGGCTAAATACATGATTATAACAAGTTAGTTTTAAGGTATTTTAGTTAAAAATTGGTTTTAAGTTTTTTTAGTTACAAATTGGTTTTTAAGTCATAGAATATTTCATTATCCTAATTTCATCAAACTCAATCAAAAAGTGTTTATTATGTGGATGTTTAATGTTAAGTTGGTTTGTCCAAATTCATTGCTCTCAAAACTAGCTAGAGCTCATAGGGGTGTTGTTCAATCTTGATTCAAATCAAAATTTACTGGTTACTTGATTTATAATATTTTTTTTACAAGAAATTTACTTGATTTATAATATTGTTGATCAAATATTTAAATGTAAAATTAGGTTTGAAATTCAAAAACAAGAAAAAAAAATGTTATAAACATATAACTTAAAGGACCACGAGAAATATTTGACCTTCAAACCAGTATTAACTTCAAAAGAGTACTAACTAGTTCTCACTTCCTCAACAAATTAAGAAAAAATACACTTACATTACACCCACTAAGTTCTATTAAAACGACAACGGGTCCCCTCTAATTTTAAAACATACATTACCCTTCCTTAAATTTTCATCAAATAGACAAACACCTTCTTGATAATTAACAGCATTGACTTTCCGTTATCTTTTTTGTTAGAGTGAATTTTTCATAACATTTAAATGTTTTTTTTTAAACAACAAAGAATTAATTAAAATCAAGATTAAACGCAAGGAGTTCTAATCCGGATCGAAGAGTGCACCAATTAACATAGTAAAAAAGGATTAAACCAAACTGAGAAATGAGACTAAAAATCAACCCAATTGCCTATAAAAAAACAAACAGTTAGTACAATGTTTTAATCTATTATTCTAATCGACAAGAAAATTATACAGTAGAATAGTAATTTAGAAGCTGCTGCCAACCAAAAACTCAGGAGGAAACACGAGAGAACAAAAAAAGCCCCACTCCTTACAATTAACTTGCTATCTGAGATTCTGGAACCTGCATATATACAAGCTTAATTATGGAACCAGAGCCAACAGAGCAACAACTCAGAAGGAATGAGCAAACACAATCAGATTCAAAATTGCTCATACATGTGCTTTTCATTTGATCAAGAGGATACTCATATTTTGATTTAGTTGATGACTCATGATGGAAAATTATCTCTCACAAAAAACAAAAAAGAAAAAAAAAAAAAAATTAACAACGAGAAAGTTAATGGTGTTAATGGTCAAGGGAGGTATTTGTCCATTTGATGAAAACTTTAAGGACGTTCGTGCAAGTTTTAAAACTAAAGGGGCGTCAATGCCATTTTAATAGGTCTTAATTAAGGGAGGTGAATGTAATTTTTTCTATGAATTATCTAGGAAATTTATAATTATGAAGAATGAAAATTCATTACTAATTTGTCTTTGCTAATTCGTCTTTTAATGTAAAGAAGATTTTCAACGCTGGTTATCCAAGTACAAAACGATCCCATAGGTTTTCGCTATTTTTCTCTTTTGTTTTTGATTTATTTGCTTAAAATGGTTAGTATTAAAACACATAATATTTAAACAGTAATGCTATTTCTCACGAGCTTTTTTTATCCTGACTCAATCACGAAATTGCCGTCAACCAATTAAAACTTGGTATGCCCGGAAAACAAGGAGGTAGTGGGTGTAAATATGGTCAAACCAAGGAGCTAATTAACTATCGTGATCTCCTCGTCAAACAGTGTGTTGCTATGTTAAGCATTTTCCATATTTAAATAAAAGATTAATCTTGATGCACCATAATTGTAAAAATTGTCAAACAATTATAACTCATACTTCATATGACTTTTAAGGTAGATATGAGTCAGATAACACATTCAACGTTTAGAATTGATTGATAGCACTATCAAAATAAATCTTTTAAATAATATTGAATTATTGAGTCACGTGCTATAAACCTTTCTAAGTCATGGTTCATAATTGAAGGTTAGTTTCTTCTCAAAAATGGTTGACATAGATAAAAATCAGAACATGACATTTAAATCTGTCTTGACAAACAATGTTCCTTTATATAAAAAATTTCGGTTTAAATTGGTCTTTCGTCCCTGCAAATATAGGTCATTTGAATTTTCGTTCATGAAGTTACTAATCCTTCTATTTTGCCATTGTAAATATTAATCATTTGAAAAATGGTCCTAATTACATCTGATTAGTAACTTCAGGGACAAAAATTCAAATGACATATATTTACAGGGACGAAAGACCTATTCAAGACAACCACCTCATCTAATCATCACTTGTTGGTGGCATTTAGCCTGGGAATGGAAACTTCTTTCCCACCATGGGAAAGGGCCATATCCCAGGACAGGTGGCAGTTAACTTACTTGTTGATAATTAAAAAAAGAAAAATTAAAATAGTTTTATAATCTTTATTGAAATTTCCACTACACTTCCCTCTTTTACTAATCCAAGACATCTCAGGTTAATTCCAAAACAAAATTTAGTTTTATGTCAATTTTTTCTTCATTTTTTTCTTCGACCTTCATTCATTCCTTCCAACGGCTTCATCTTTTCCGGCGTCATTCTTCTTTAATGAACCATACCACCTCACTTCATCTTCTCCGGCGACAAGGTTCTGGGTTTCAACGAATCTGACGATAAACACTTCACTCCAGCGATCTAAATTTTGGTGGTGATGAATTTGACGATAAACGACCCTTGTACAGAAAATCCGGGTTTTAAACGGTTCTCTTCTCTGTCGAAACCTCCAACGCAGGAATCCGATTTGGTTTTAAACGACCGCGTGTTCGCACATTGAATCCAGTTTGGGTTAGAACCGGTACTGCCAAAAGATGCCATATTTTTGTAAATTTTTGATTTGAACATGGAAACTAAAGGCTTGATAAGGGTTTCTCAAATGGATGCGGTGAGGGTTAAGAACGGAGAAGAAAGGTTGAAGGTTAGAGAAAAATAAAGGAAAATGAAAGGTTACGACTAAGAACACATGTGGTCTGCATTCATAAAGTATGAATAAATGACAAGTAAATTATTCATAAGGTATGAATAAATGACCATTAAGAGTTAGTGTAGAAAGAAAACAATTAAAATAAATTATTAATTTTTTTTTATAGCGGAAATAAAATGTGAGGATTTTAAAAACATTTAATGAAATGTAGAGATTATTCTTCAAATGGGCGTAAAATATAAGGACTAAAAGTATATTAAATTATCAAATGTTGAAACAAGTGTTAATGTTAAAAAAATTATTAAAAATTAAATCTAACCCTAACTCTAACCCTAGATGAGTAAACAATAACAGTTAAGCTTGTAAAATTTCAGTTCACGGACAAATTCTTAGATATAAATCACTTGTACTGTTCAGTGAATGTTCAAACTCTAAGATCTCACCGAAAGGAAAGATTCTTAGGCATAAAGCACTTGTAACACTGTTCAATGAATATTCAAACTCCAAGGTCTCATCGAAAAGTCAAGATTCTTAGACCTAAACCACTAAACCACTTGTAAGACTGTTCAGTGAATGTTCAAACTCCAAGGTCTCGTCGGAAAGGAAAGATTCTTAGACCTAAACCACTTGTAAGACTGTTCAGTGAATGCTCAAATTCCAAGGTCTCACCGAAAATGAAAGATTCTTAAACCTAAACCACTTGTAAGACTGTTGAGTGAATGTTCAAACTCTAAGATCTCACCGGAAAGCAAAGATTCTTAGACGTAAACCACTTATATAATTGTTCAACGACTCTTCAAACTCTCCAAATTAAAGAATCAAATACCTACTTTAATTATAAGTCTATTATTAGGTAATTTTTTCTAGGACAAAATTAATCATCACGTTATTTCAAATATGATAGTCATTTTAAGAAATAAATAAACTAAATTCACACTTAATTAATGTTAACAAAATTAATTTTATGTCATAGAAAAATAGTCCACATAATTTAATTTTATGTCACATATTATCTATCTTTTTGATAGAATTTTAAAAACTTAATTCCCTCACTAATTTCATTTCATGTTGCAGCATTATAAGGTGGAAATAACAAAAATCTGTCATACAACAATGTACACAGCCCGAAAAATATATGAGGCCCAACATTTGCGAATAAAATAGAAATCAAACAAATGAAAAAATGTTATTTAATGATTGGTGGGGTCGGTTTTCATAGTCCACCATGTGACCATCAAAAAGTTTCTGCCCTTAGCAGGTCATAAATCTGGACCATCCAAATAAAGAAGTAATAAATCTATGGCTGTCCTTATACTTTCCCATGAAGGGAAAAAACTTCCCTTTCCCATACTAAACCTCACCTCACTTGCTACATGGACACCACGTTGCTAATGACAGCCCACCTCAGCAAAAAAACCTAATTAGGACAAAAAGTTAAATGGTTAAATTTTGCAATGGCAGATCGGAAGGATTAGTAGCTTCAGGGACGAAAATTCAAATGACCTATATTTACAGGGACGAAATACCTATTTAAGCCTAAAAAAAATAAGAAAATAACTACTCCCTCCGTTTCAAAATACATGTCCAAGTCAACCACTTTACATATTCCAATGCACAATTTTGACCGTTAATATCTTTAATTATCTAAAGTAAAAAATTATAAAAATTTAATATTTTGAAAACATTTGTCGAGACAAATCAAACAACATCTTACATGCTAATATGTGTATTTATACATTAGTTAAAAAATATGGTCAAACTAAGTCAAGTGAATAATGCACATTGTAAAGATTAGTCATGTATTTTGAAACGGAGGAAGTAGTAAACTATCAATATTGAACTCTCAACACCCGAAAGCTAAATTTAGTAAGCTAAATCAATTGATGGAAGCTAAATAATTTGTAAGCTAATTTTCCTTGGTCCACCCGAAAGCACTTGAGTATGATGAGTTGAACTTAAACTCTCAGTCTCAACTCACTAAGTTAAAAAGCACACTATCAATATTAAAACTAGTAAACACATTTTCTTAAAATAAAATTAATCAAAGCATGAAGAAATTACATACTTTAGGAACATAGCAAAAATTCAAACCAATATAACTAACTCAACCTCTCCATCTTTAGCGAGCTCTCTAAGAAAATGAAATCTCAAATGTATATGTTTACTTTTATAGCACTATGTACCTATTAAAAACTTATGACTCATCTTCTCATTCAACACTACGTACCACATGCCATATGGGTAAAAAATGTAATGCATAAGAGTATTCATATGACTTTGTTTGACGAATAATCAAATATCGACCATACTTAACTTTCTCCATTCACTACTTTACGCTCATCCTACTTTATGTCTCCAGGACAACTTTTCTGGGAAATCCTTTTGTAAATGGATCTGTATGATTTATTTCACTTTCGACATACTCAAGTCAGCCATTTTTAGTTAAGTAACACTGTCTCATACATATAGGTCTTCTCTTGAAACTATAAGCATTATTTATTAGTCACACAAAAACAGTATGCTACAAGAAATACTGGCAAAAGCAAAGTGCAGATCAAATCAAAACTAGTATGCAATGAATTTGTAAGTATACAAAACAGAATGCAATAATTATCAGGAATAGAAAATGCAATCAAAATACCAAACCAGCATTCAACCACTTATATCAATAGCAAACTGCAAACCAAATCCTTAACCAGTACCATACCCTATCTTGTAGCGTAGGCCTTTGTACAACGAGATTTAGAGATTGTAAAATTTGGTCAGTTGCTAAAACAAATAGCATATCACAAAGAGGAAAAAAAACAAGAACGAAGTCAAACATCTATCGAGTAACTCAAAAATTCATTATACTTATTGATTTAGGAACCAAAATATTTTGATTGATACTGGATATTAAAACTAGTGCAAAGAAATCGATTGCTAATTTTTGCAGGCCTTGATTCCAATTACTATATCAAGTGAACATCAAATTCGTGAGAAGCAATTAGTGATTATATTCCAAGAGCTACTATATTGAGAATAACATTATACTCAATTCTCATACTCTCAAGTGAAGCACAAACTCAGACCACACAACCTGTTTTCCATTAAAATCATGATGGTGTTCTCCTACTATAGTCTATGCAGTTTCAACTTTTGATATCCATTACTCTTCCCACAACTGCACAAGACTATCAGAAAATGACATACATCGTACGTCGATACAACTCAAGTAAAAAAAATCATCCATGAAATAATAAATGAAAAGGTTGAAAGGATCTACCATCCATTTAATATATGAAAATCTAAATGACAAAGAAGTCAAAATGAAGCAGGGTCATGCCTTCGAAAAGCATCAAATCTTAGCATTGCATATGTATAATCTAATATAAAAAGTAGACTAATAAGAACTATTGCAAATTTGACCTAAATGTCACCAATCAAATAAGAGTTTACATGTCGATGAGGCCCTTGTCCACGACGTTAATTTCATTAACATTTGGTACTTGGCATTCATATCTAAGGAAGATAAACTCTTGATCGACATGGTGTTCAGTACTTTTGAATTCTGCATGATATATTTTGCAAATTGAATCCCACATTCCGAACATTTAAAGCCTTTAAGCAGACATGTTTTGAGCTGTGTTGAAAGGCATTCTGGAATAATCATCGCTGGATCCATCCAATTATCCTCAACTTCCTCTCCACTACCATAATACTGTTAAGGATTCAAATTTTTTTTATTATAGAATAAAATAGGTAAAAAAAATGTTATGTAAAAAGAAAATAAAATCTTAGAAAATAACCAAACCTCATAAATTATAATATTTTGAAGTTTGGGACAGCGATTCAACACTTCTATCACCCGATGCCACTCCTCACAATGTTTATGCTTAAGAAAAAGTTCCATGTAGATTAAATTTTGAAACACAGGGAAATGGCTGTAACATGCGTCCTGCAAGATATACAAAAGTTAGAAATGAAATAAATCCTAATTTGTTTTAAAGATTTATTAGAGAGTCATATAATATTCTTACCAGATCTACAATCAGAATATTTGCCCTGCAAAGCAAAGGAAACAGAACATTGGCCCCACAGAACAACAAAAAAATGTTTGCTCTAATCAAATTCGGTAAGCATTGAAAATTTTCTGCTAAAACAAGTGACTCGTCCACATTCGACGCATCTATCCAATCTATTTGCAATTCCTCTAGAATGGGACATCCTGATAGAAGCTTTAGCAGATACTCATCGTATGCGAAAGTAACAAAAGACAAATGAAGAGTTTTAAGGAGAGGAAAATCCACAACCACTTGAGAAATGCTATTCACTAATAGCCCCGACAAATGAAGAACAACAAGGGTTTTACAGCTAAAAACTATAGGAGGTAATTTAATTTGAAAGGCAACCGTGCTAGTCATTTCGAGATTGAGGTTCTTGATTCCACGCTGCACTGCCGCTTGAAGAAATAGATTAATATCATGCTGGTGGTCAAGGCTAGAAGCTTTTTCACATATGAGGTTGAACGATTGGAGGGGCAATGTGATATCTCGTGAGAGAAACACTGAGGACACAAATTTGAAAAAGGAGTCATAGTTTGGGAAGGTTTTGTCGTCGAACTGGAGAGTGGAAACTGAGAGCCATAGTGGTTTCCATCTCTTAGAGAGGATGCTTGTGGCAGCAGAGTTTTTTGTCGGGAGAAAAGAAAGGATGTGACAAACAATTGGATCCGATAAGGAACTAATCCTATCTTCTGTTGGAATTGATCGTAACATTTCAAAACTCAAACCCTACTCTCCAAGATCAGAGTTTTGGTTAGAAGACAAACTGCATCATGTCATCGCACTGTGAAAAGAGTAGGAGGATAATGCATAGGAATTTCAATCTTGATATATCTGTGGTGGTGTGAGTGTGTCTCTGTGATATGGTCGCGAGTCACGTTATGGCGATCTAGAACGAACGAAGCTCTATTACTTCTAAATTTAGGGTTTCTTTTTTTGAAGAAGACTTCTAAATTTAGGGTTACAAAAATATTCATAAATATCTATCACTGAGTGTATATTAAGAATAAATTTTTAAACTACATAAAAAATGAAAAAATAAATTAAGACGTAATATCTCAGAATATTTTAATTATACCTAATATCTCAAAATGTTTTGAATTTGGCATAAATTTTTGGGATTTTTAAGCTGTTATATCTAGAATAAATTTCAATAACCATAACATTTTTTTTTGGATTTGAGATTTTTAAGTTGTAATATCTAGAATAAATTTAAATAACCATAACATAATTAGTTCAAATAATTGGACTTAACACCACAATCCAACCAACCAAGCCAAGACAATTTGAGGCATCCGTCTTTGTATTATTGTAAAAAGAAAGCGTTTTATAGCAGCTTCACCTACGCTGCACACATTCTTCTGAACTTTCACTCTTTAATACCCCCTCCATCTTAAAATATAAGCAAACAAAAAAAAACAAACATTTATCCTATTTAATATTGTTTTTAAATTTTTTTTATATTTTTTAAGAAAAACTTTTGTTTATTCACATGAAATTAAATGCAAATTAAATTCAGTTTTCTATCTCTTTCATTTTCTCCATAACCAACAGCCAATAAATATTGTTTTTTCATCTTCCTATAAAAACACAAAAAACTATACTCTAAATTTTATTTTATTTTGAAAGAGTATACTCTAAATCCTTATGTTTTAGTTATTTTAATAAATGTGATTTTTATTTTTTTTCTTACAATTTTGGACAGAGGGAGTACATAATAGTAATAATAATCTAAGAAACACCAAGAAAATATTCGATTTAACTCTTCAATGCATTATTTGAAAGATTGCATCGTTCTCCACTATATTGTCTTTCATTGCACATATAACAAAGGTTGATCTGCACCCAACACCACATTACCGATCAGTTGAACATCACACATTACTTGATCGTTAAAGAGGAGGAACATATAAGAAAGTAAAAAAGGGGAGAATCATAGATTGAGTTATGACCTAGGATATGTCAAATAAAAGAAAAACCAAACAGTTAAAAAACAGTCCAATTTTTCAACTAAACAAATGTAGTATATTACTTTGAACTTGTCATATAATTTATTTAACGTCATCCTTCCTTCATGTATATGATTTATCTCTTAAACAAAAGCTAGCAGTATATCACTACTTTATAAAGTCACTTGGAATAATAATTATATAGATTTAGCTTGACATCATAGAATAAGAACTTTCAGCAAACAAATCTTGTCAAACAAAATCACACGCACAAAATAAGATTTGAGGAAAAAAATTGCCTTGAGATTACAACGATATTATAAGGCTTATTATTCTTCCTTCTATATTAACCTATGCACTGAAAAAATAAACGAGTTTTGGAATATTGATAACCTTTATTACAAAGGTGGAAAAACTTAATTCTCATAACTTGTGACATAACTCATAAGTGGAGAGGAAACTATTTAAACTGCAACTGAAATATTCATTGAAATTGTCATACAAAGATTCAAATACCTAATTGTGACATGACATAACTCAACAGCCTAATGTAAGTATTTGAAGATATCACAAAACCAGCAAAAACCCCTTGCAAAATCTCTTCATATGTTACCTGTTCAACAAAATCGTAAATGGCAGACTTTTTATGATCTGAACATCATTCCAAAAATCTAGCTACATATGCTTAGAGGAGATCGTTGATGTAAAGTTCTAATAGGATCATAGTCATCAGAAGAGAGGAATGAAGCTCTCCATTTATTAAATCCCAACATAAGGAAACATGTGTTAGTCTAGGAAAACAAACATGATTGGTCTATTTACAAACTGAAATGTAGAACAACTAAGTTATGCATTTACAAAATTTAGGAAGGATGAACAAAGAGCAATTAAAAAAAAGTATATATGAAAGGGAAATTTATTGAGAAGAAGAAATGAAGCATAATAGGTGTGCAATGAGGCATTGGAAGATTAAAAAGAAGAGAAATCAATACGCTGAAGAGTGCTTCCTTGAGAAATTAAAATTGAATGTGGACAAATTTCAACCTTGAATACACGCATGTCAATTAAATTAGAAATGGGTGTTTACTGGTTAAATAGACCAATCTTGTGCCAAAATGAGAGAGAAGATAAAGTTTGACATTTTTTTGGAAATTGAAAACGTTTAACAACCTAGAAAATGATGGAAGAGAAAATAGCAAATTCAAATCAAATTCAAATTTAAAATGGTTGGAGGGAAATATTTTAGGGTTTAGGGATTAACATTAAATGACATGAAATTAGAGGGAAATAATTAGGTTTAGATGTAGCTAGACCTAATAAGCTTTAAGATCAAGTGATATAGGAGTAGTAATTTTTTTTTGAAGGAAAATATTTATCTTATAAAATAATATTCTTTTTTTGACAAGTATATAAAATAATATTCTTAAAATCCCTCCTTTAAAAGCAATTTTTTTTTATAATTATTTTTCTTGATTTGAACTGTTACTACTTGTTTTGAGTGTGCACAAGTGAGACAAATATTGTATCATAAGTTTATTTTTATCATTCAATCAATAAATCTTACTATTTGATTAAAAATGATATGATGTAACTTATTGATCCAATGATAGAAAACATATTTGTGTATGGCGCAAGACAATGTTACATGTGCTTGTTAGACAACATCTATTTCAAGAATTCTATTTGTCAATGCCAAGTTTCGAGCTTATAATGGATGAATATAATTTATAAACTCATATGCAAAACACAACAGAAAATGAATTGTTTTTCTATCTTTAAGAATTTTACACAACATCTGTTCCTTTTTTTATGTGTCGGTTTAGAATAGTACTCTTCAATTAAGAAAGAAAGTAAATTTTTGTCGTTTTAGAATAGCGTTATTGGATGCCTATGAATGCCTCTTATGTGGATGAGAGATGCTGGCCTTGTTGGACGTTGATGCTGCTCATCATCAGCATAAGAGATAGGGGATGGAATAATGTGTTGTTGCATAGTGATGATCAAGTCTAAATAATAAGATGCCGGAAATGATGGTCCTGGCAAAATAATAAGATGCAGGAAATGATAATCCGGTCTGAATAATATGAAGCCAAAAATGATAATCCGGTCTAAATAATATGATGTCGGGGAACTCTCATCCGACCTAAAGCGCTAGGTGGAGAACCCAGTTAACTCAATAATATGCCAGTAAGTTCAGACTTAGTAATAAAGTTTTTAGGGAAGATCATCTGGTCTTCGTAATAAGATGAGTCGTGTCATAAATGATGTCAGATATCTCTCATTGAAACCGAAGAGCTGGGAGTAGAATCTGAATGACCGAATAAAGCGTCTGGGAATAACTTTCAGACTTAGTAATGAGAAGATGCTGGAGAGGACGTATTTTACATGAAGAGTGCTGGGGAAGATTGTCCAGGCTTTATCTGAAGATCGGGTAACTCTCATACTAGTTGACGACAATGACGAGCCATTGTGGAGAATCCGTCTTGTATTATCGAGTTACTAATTTGACATAAGGCAATTGGAGTTGAGAAAATGTTGCCAATTGGACTTAAGAAAATTCAAAAACATAAATAAGCAACAAAAACTTTTCTATTGACAGTTGGTTTCAAAATGCTGGCATCAATACTAGTCATAACTCATTCATAGCCAAATTAAAGAACGTGTGAGTGGAAAATGGAAATAGAATGCAAGAAATAACCCATCCTTTTTTCCTAAGAAGAGGGGGGATTGGCGATCTTTTTATAAAGCTTGTTGAGACCAAAAAAATATATTGTTTACACTGCTCAAAATTCCCAGGTCGTCTTTGCTTCCATACCCATACAAAGGCAATGGGGCATTGGCGGCCAATACTTCTCATCCTTCTTCAGTGATTGGTCGTGTGCAGGTGCTACAACGCAGAGAAGACGCGCTCCAGAAATATGTATCTTATGTTATGTGTAGCTACTGGTTGTCATCATTTCTCTTAGCAATGTAATTCATTGCAAGCAATCGCTTCTGCACGTTAAGGAGCACGAGTGCATTAAAATAAGAATTTAATTACTATAGGAAAAACTCACATAATCTGAAGACATATCTCTATCAGAGAACAAAATGCAACCATCCACACTTTGTATCACAACTTATGCAAATACGAAAACAAATTTATAATGCTTAATTATTAGTAATAGGGAGAAGTAAACTTTGTTGAAGCAGACATGATTCAACCCACATATAATTTACGTCCACGAGAGGAACACAACACTCAAAATGATTAATAAGAATATAGCACAAGATTTTACTTACAGCATGTTGTGATATGAGTCGTGGAAGACATTCTCGTGTTACAAAGCAAAATTGACTTGGTTTTGTAGAAGCTAGGAATTCCAGAATCAAATCAATGTGCGTTTCTACTGTGATTTACAAGGTTTCGTAACACATACTTAATCAAAATCCAATCACCGTCTACCCAAATATGCAAGTATATGGCGAGAGGGGTAAGGAAGTAGCGAGACAAGGAGAAGCCTTAAGTTGCTTATTGAAGGGAATTCTAGGCACACAAGATGCAAAGATTACAATACAAATTCAAGGGACAATTTTAAATGGTCGTGTGGCCATTAAGTCATTTACAGATCCTTGTTAAGTTGTGTCATTTTAAGGGCTCTTGCAAGAGTATGCCGATAAAAGTGTGATTAACCCCGACCTTGAACGTTTAGCTATTGGCTTAAACTATTTAAAGAGTTATACCTTGACACTTTTAATTCAATTGTTCATTTCAATAGCGTTTAGAGCAGCAGGATTTTCTTCTTAGCTTGCACAACAGAGGGATTATTGAAGGATGATGAGAGATCCACTGTATCCGGTGCAACTTTTAAGAAATAATGACAGTTTCAAATTGTTTACACATTCACTAAAAACAATAACTTAGTGGAATTATATTCAATTTAAAAAATGTTGGAAAAGATAAACCATGAACAGGTGAGTGGATAGCAGAGAAAATATTGCCAAAGATACAAAGAACTAAGCATTCATATAGTTCTAACAACATCAATAACAAAAGTTTTTTCAAGAACAATGAATCAAGTAATTCTGCTATGTCTATTGTAAATATACAAAGTTCAAGTAATATCAATCATTGCCTATGAATAATCATTTACATAAAGCATAAATTTTTTATCTTCCATGAAGGTTTGTGATACTCAAAGCATTATTGGAGTAAAATTCATTTCTTTCGTCAGATGAAACTGTATTCAACATATTCTGTCTCAGTAGGAATGCAGGTTCCCTTGCAGGAGGAATGTCCATAATTTCACTGTTAAGCATAGAAATCACTGCAGCCATAGTAGGTCTGTCCACAGCTGATTCTTGTACACATAACAGTCCTATATGTATGCATCGCAAAATACTCCTATGATGACTATGATCATATATTTCTGGTTCTATCAAAGATAAAATATTGTCTTCCTTCCATTGAATCCAAGCCTATAATGAAACAAAAATCAAATTGAAGTGTTATTAAAAGACAGGTCAACAAAAGTTTTATCATTTCAATATATCGACTTGTATGTATAGACTTACAAATCCTAAGAGAGTGAGAGAATTTTCATGTTCGTAAAAGCTTGAGTTTCGTCTTCCACTAACAATCTCTATTAGCAAAACACCAAAGCTGAAGACGTCTGATTTATCCGAAAACACTCCTTGCATGGCATACTCTGGAGCCATATAACCACTACATTGAAATATAATAATTGACTCATCGAGTATGTTTATATATAACATTGGATAATCAAGAAGGTATATTAAACTTACTATGTTCCGACAACCCTTTGTGTATTGGCATGATCTTCACTCACTCCAAAGATTCTGGCCATACCAAAGTCTGATATTTTTGGATTCAGATTCTCGTCTAGCAAGATATTACTTGCTTTCATATCTCTATGTATGATCTTTAGCCTGGAATCCCTGTGTAGATAAAGCAATCCACGAGCTATTCCTTCTATTATACTAAACCGTTTCTCCCAATCCAGAAGTTTATTTCTTGATGGATCTATAAAGGTTAAAAATCGTCATAACATATTATTTTGAACTTATCTGAAGATGCATCTAATTCTTCTACCTAGATTACTTTCTAGAAAATATGTTTGAAAAAATGTTACACATAGTTAATAAATAAACTATGAAAGTTTTCAAAAGAACTAACCAAAAACATATGCATCCAGACTGCTATTTGGCATGAACTCATACATCAACATCTTTTCATCTCCTTCAATGCAGCAGCCTACAAGTCTTACAAGATTGCGATGCTGAAGCTTAGAAATCACTACGACTTCATTCATGAATTCTTCTAACCCTTGTCCAGATGATCTCGAAAGTCTTTTAACCGCTATTTCCTTACCATCTTGAAGTATTCCCTAGAATAAAACATCAGAAGAAAAAAATTTAGACAACTAATAACTTCAAAAATGACTAACTTTGCTTGATTTTACATACCTTGTATACAGGACCGAAACCTCCTTGTCCAAGTTTGTTGGATAAATGGAAGTTGTTTGTGGCAATTGCAAGCTTTTCAAAACTATATAGTAATAGCTCTTGTAGCTTTGCTTGTGACAGTTCTCCAATTACATTGTCAGTTTTGTATTCTTCATCCTTTTCAATTTTGTTGAATTGAAAAATTCTATGCTTCTTCTTATTTCTCACTGAATCATTAAAGTATCACAGTTTAGAAAGAGTTGCACTAACATCAAACATACAAGTAAAATAGCATGTTCGAAAAAATTAGATCAACAGCAATGGTACTTACCTGGCTTTGAAACCTTTATCCAAATGAAATATGCCGCAATGGCAATTATGATAATTCCTACTAGTACTGAAGCTGTAATGATAACTGTTCCTTTGTTCCCTTTATCTGTAATTAAGGGAGGATAAAAACTTATAATGGAAAAATTTATGTCCAAACAAAAAATATACATGATCAAGTTAAAGGACTGTATTCAAATTTTTCGTCAATAATACCTCGTGAAGGAGAAAATACTAACATAACAACTAATATACATTTGTGTAGCTAAAAAGAATACCCGATGATGGTACTCGAATGTATAGATCAGCTCCTCCAGTTTCGAATTGTTGAATATCAGTTAGATTTCCATACCAAGACATACAACCAATATCATCTACATATGAGTATGCAGTGCAAGAGCAATTAATCAAACACTGGTTTTGGCATTCATCTTGTTCAACAGATGACAATTCTGCAAAATCCGGTACTTTTACCAGACTCAATTTCAAAAAACTATCTGCGTCATTACCATTTGCGCTCTTGTTTTGATTGTTGGCACTTTCGCACTGCAACGGCGTCTTCCTAACACATCCATTAGTCCAATTTTGTTTATTCCACTCTTGATTGTTTCTTGGTTCAAACCCTTCCAAACACCTACAAATTGGCGACCCTTTTGAATTACAAATTCCAAATGAACCACAAAAACCATAAAGATCACAATCTGATCTTTGATTAGTCCATGTATCCATCCATTCCTGCTTCTCAATACTCCAAGATTGTTCATTCATTTGACCTGTCGAATTAAGAACATACATCACAAGTCCATAGTCGTCTGCTCTGAAGACTAAATCAAGAGTTCCTCCCGTTCTATCTTTTTGGATATCAAAACCATTAAGATAAAGAGTTGACATGTCTTGTATCCCTATAAAAATTTGATTGTTCCAAGGACCACTCCGCCAATATGGCCGATTTTCCTTCCTAATAAAAACTTCAGGCATATTCAACCGTTCGATGCTTAAAGAGAAGCTTCCGTTGGACGGATCATTAGATGTTTTCCATGATGTGAGTGTCATGTTGCTTGTAAATGCCAGGCTTGGTAATAATGAATTTGTAGGATGATCGGAACTCGCCCATATGGTTTTTTCTGTAGTTGTTTCAAACAATTCAAGACTTCCATAATCTGAAAGTGTGACACTAGAATTGGTTTTTGTTGAAACATTGTTCAAATTTGTTGACCAAATAACATTTTTCTTTCCATTCAAAAGAACAATATTGTTATCATCGGATATTTCAAGAACTCCAGAAGAATCATTGATCAATGGTTGGTTTCTGTTGGCAACCCATACAACAAAAAGTTCAGTTTTGCACCAAATTCCTACATAGCGATTTGTGGAATTTTGAGGGGTGAAAAATCCCAAGGTGAAATTTCCACTATTTGAGATAATAGTTTCGGAGTCTTTGATGATGTTTGTGGCAACAACATGAACAATAAAAGAACAACATAGTAATGATGTGATGAAATTCGAAACTGAGATCAAATTTTTGCACTTGCTTAAAATCATTATGGAAATGAATGATAATTTTGTTATCATAAAGAAATTAAAAAGATTTATGAATTATTTTTGTCTACTTTATGTAAGATATTTTTTTCTTCTAGCTTTGAACATTCAATATTCCCGTCTATGACTTTATGGGTCGAAAGTTAATGTCATGCAAACAGCATAATAATGAGAAAATGGGAGTATGTTCACACTATTAAATTTAATGAAGAGATGGGCTGGCTAAAGTCTCATTCATCGAGTACAATTTATGTGAGATTTATGGTCAAAGTGTTATGATGAATAAAATAAGACAATATTAAAAAGAGTGTTAAAAAATGTGTTTGACTAAGAAAAAAGAGAGGAGAGGAGAGAAGGAAAGTGAATGCTTCTTTTTCTCTAGAAGTCCTCGGAGTTATTGGTAATAAAATATTGGCTACAATGGTAAAGGTTTTATCAATAAAATTTCTATTTATTCGAGATCTAGTTTTATGTAGCAATTTATTCTAAAATGCTCTTTCTGTTTCAAAATATATGTTTAATTTTTGCAATGTGTACTATTCACTTGACTTACTTTGACCATACTTTTTAACTAACTAATGTATAAATACAAATATTAGCATGTAAGATGTTGTTTGATTTGTCTCGATAAATATTTTTAAAATATTAAATTTTTATAATTTTTTACTTTAGATAATTAAAAATATTAACGGTCAAAATTGTGCATTGACATATGTGAAATGATTGACTTGAATATGTATTTTGAAATGGAGGAGTAATTGATAAGTGCTCAAAAGTACCGTAAATTACGGGTTATTCTAGGCATTTTAGTGACTTGTTTTGCAAGATATCTAAATAGAATTAACCATTTGTTGTAACTTTACTACTTATGCGTTATTGCCTTACTCCATTCAACTTTTGCAGGAAAATGACAAGCAAGGACCAAGAAATGACTTTCTAAGCCAAGCAGAACTCGCTTAAGCGAGATCAATTCGCTTAAGCGAGATTCATGTCGAGAAGAAAGCCTCAGCTCGCTTCCCATTTCGCTCAAGCGAGAGTTGAAGAACAAGCCAACTCGCTTAAGCGAGACCAATTCACTTAAGCGAGATGTGTGTCGAGTGCAGCTTCAATCTCGCTCCTCATCTCGCTTCCAGCTCGCTTAAGCGAGATTCAGCAATTCCAGAGGATAAGATCCACGTGGCATGGCCTCATTGGAGAGTTTGAGATTCTTTGGCATCTCGCTTAAGCGAGATGTACCTCGCTTAAGCGAGATTTTGCGAATTCAGTCATATAAATTGAATTTTCTCTTCTTTTCAAAGGGAATTCTACTGTTTTATTAGATTTTCTGGTTTTAGAGAGAGAATAGGGCATTTTCTAGAGAGAGAAACAAAAAGCAAGGTAGTTAGGAGTAGATTCAAACCAAGATTTGTTGAGACATCATGGATCTTGTCATAGAATCTTCATCTTTTCTTCATTTCTTGCAAAGCTATCATAGACATATGTAGCTACATCTACCCTTGTGGGCCTTGAGGTTAATCCTAGGGTGAGGGCTTAGTAGTTTTTCCCATTTTCTGTTGCGGAAAACCGCTGCAATCTCGGCAAACTCTCCTTCGGGGTTAATGTGGAAGATTTTGTCATGCCAAGTTTTCTTTGCCTTAAGGTCCAAAAACCGGGCATAGGTTTTGTTCGAGGTGAAACGGTTAGGGTCAATGTTCCTGGGTAAGGGTAGGGGACGTTCAATCACGCTAGAGGATGAGGCAGTTGAGGTTTTGCGTTTTTTGTTTTGGGTTGGAGGGTTTTTGGGTGCCATCTGCAAAACAACCAGAAAAACCATATACAGAATATAACAATCATTAGTACAATATGGAATTAAAATGGTTCAGGCAGAAAAGAAATAAAACTGGGAATTTTCGCTTGAATCTCGCTTAAGCGAGATTAGTAGTGAGAATTCATGTAAAAACTGGGAAATTTCGCTTGCAACTCGCTTAAGCGAGATCAGCAGCAAGTTTTCATGCGAGAACTGGAAAATTTCGCTTGCAACTCGCTTAAGCGAGATCAGCAGCGAATTTTCAAGTGTTTCGCATGAAAACTCGCTTAAGCGAGGTAATCTCGCTTAAGCGAAGTTCATCAGTTCCTGCGAAAATCCAGTTTTTTTCACAACCAAATCTAGCAATTTCGATTACCAAACTTGTTCCTAATCCTATCAACAACATTATCGTTCATAAAACAAACCAAAATCACAACCATTTTCCAAAAATCATTCAAAACCCTTATTTTTCAAATTTTCTAAACTGGGTTTGATTTTTCAAAAACGGACTGATTCAAGGAATTTGGTTGTGAATTTGGATTCAATTTCAACATTACAACCTAAGAACAAAGTCTCTAATCACACAATCTAAACCTAACCCTAGCCATCTCTAAACATGATAAAAGCATGAATTTTTTTCAATTCAAAACAAGAGAAAGGAAGGGAGAATTGAACCTGTTAAAATCAAGATGTATGCAAAGTGATGGATGCTTGACTTGAGTAGAAAAACTTTGAATTGGAAAATTTTGTTAGGGTTTATGTGTGAGAAGTGAGTTTGAGAGAAAAGTTGGAGTTGTTTTGGAGATGGAGAGAAAAGTGTGAGAAAATATTTTTGAGGGAAGTTGAAAAGTGAGAGGGTGGGGGTTGGTTGGGCCAAAGTAATGGCCTAGGCACCCGTTTTTTTTCTTCTGATTTTCAAAAAATCGCTTAAGCGAGATTTATCTCGCTCAAGTGAGATTTTTTCAGTTTTTCTTAACTTTTCAAAGTTTGCTTTTGTCTTGGCTTTGTACACTACTAATGCAACTACTACATGCAATTTAAACATAAAAATGACTTACAAAACTGGGTTGCCTCCCAGCAAGCGCTTGTTTTACGTCATTAGCTCGACGCCTGTTTCACGCTACTCATGAATCATTTAGTAAAATTGTCGACGTTTGCCGATCAACTTCACCACCAAAGTAGGGCTTCAACCTTTGCCCATTAACGGTCCAATTGGCTTTTGTTGTTGGATCTTCCAAAACCACCGCGCCATAAGGCTTTACCTCTTTGATTAAGAACGGACCAGACCACTTGGATTTGAGCTTGCCCGGAAATAATCTCAATCTTGAGTTAAAAAGCAACACCATTTGTCCGGGCTCGAAGTTTCTTTTCATGATCCGCTTGTCATGATAGCTCTTCACCTTGTCCTTGTACACCTTTGAAGATTCATAAGCTTGATTCCTCATTTCTTCAAGTTCATGCATTTGAATTTTTCTTTTCTCCCCGCTTGCTCTTGGTCAAAATTCAAAAACTTTAGCGCCCAAAACGCCTTGTGCTCCAATTCAACCGGCAAGTGGCATGCCTTCCCATACACCAATTGGAATGGTGTGAAACCCGTAGGTGCCTTAAAAGCGGTCCTATAGGCCCACAACGCTTCATCAAGCTTTAATGCCCAATCCTTCCGTGATGAAGACACGGTCTTTTCCAAGATTTTTTTGATTTCCCGATTGGACACCTCGGCTTGGCCATTTGTTTGTGGATGGTAAGTGAGGCAACCTTATGCTTTACTCCATAGTGCTCAAGATATTTGGCTAGTTGCGAATTGCAAAAATGAGATCCACCATCGCTAATAAGCACCCTCGGAGTTCCAAAGCGAGTGAAGATGTTCTTCTTTAGGAATTTGATCACCGTCTTGCTATCGGCTTTTGGTGATGCAATAGCTTCCACCCACTTGGAGACATAGTCAACGGCCACCAAAATGTATTCATTGGTAAAAGAGGATGGAAAAGGTCCAACAAAATCAATTCCCCAACAATCAAACACTTCCACTTCAAGAAGGCTTTGTAACGGCATCTCATTCTTTCTTGAAATCGCACCGGTTCTTTGGCACTTATCACATTGTTGAAAATGTGCATAAGCATCTTTGAAAAGAGTAGGCCAATAGAATCCGGATTGAATAACTTTTGCCGCCGTTCTTTGTCCGTTGAAGTGTCCACCATAGGGTGAATTATGACAATGCCATAGAATCTTGCTTGCTTCATCTTGAGCAACGCATCTTCTCAAAAGATTGTCCGCTCCGGTTTTGAACAAATAGGGGTCATCCCACAAGTAATGAGTGGAGTCTCGTGGAAACTTTTTCTTCATTTGATAATTGAAATCCTCCGGTATGACACCCTTTGCTTTGTAATTTTCCATATCGGCAAACCATGGCCTCTCTTGCACCATGAGTAACTTCTCATCCGGAAACTCTTCCCGGACCTCTTGTTCCTTCTCGGTCACCTCAATGTTTACCAGCCTTGAAAGGTGATCGGCCAACAATTTCTCGGTCCCTTTTTTGTCCTTGATCTCCAGATCAAACTCTTGTAGCAAGAGCATCCACCGAATGAGCCTCGGTTTAGAATCGGCCTTGGTGATCAAGTACTTAATTGCTGCATGGTCAGTGAACACAACAATTTTTGAACCAATAAGATAAGAACGAAATTTCTCTAATGCATATACAATGGCAAACAATTCTTTTTCGGTAGTTGCATAATTGATTTGAGCATCATTTAAGACCTTGCTTGCATAGTGTATAGCATGAAAAACTTTGTTCTTTCTTTGGCCTAACACGGCACCCACAGCATAATCACTAGCATCACACATGAGTTCAAAATTTAGGGTCCAATTAGGAGCCGTGATTATGGGTGCAGTTGTCAAGCTTTCTTTCAAAATTTTAAAAGCATTTAAACATTCTTGATCAAATTCGAAAGACTTATCTTTGTTGAGCAAATTGCTCAATGGCTTTGCAATCTTTGAGAAATCTTTGATGAAGCGCCGGTAGAATCCGGCATGACCAAGAAAACTTCTTACCCCTTTGACATTTACGGGCGGTGGGAGCTTTCCAATGACATCAACCTTAGCTTGATCTACCTCGATACCCTTTGAAGAAATCTTGTGACCAAGGACAATACCCTCGGTAACCATGAAATGACATTTCTCCCAATTGAGCACCAAATTAGTTTCAACACACCGCTTCAGTACGATGTCCAAACTTTTCAAACACGAATCAAAAGAGGAACCAAAAACTGAAAAATCATTCATGAAGACCTCCATGCATTTCTCAGTTAAATCGGAAAAGATGGCTTGAACACACCGTTGAAAGGTAGTGGGTGCATTGCACAAGCCAAAGGGCATTCTTCTATAAGCAAAAATACCAAAAGGACAAGTGAAAGCCGTCTTCTCGTGATCTTCCGTGTTGACGGTGATTTGGTTGTAGCCGGAATAGCCATCAAGGAAACAATAGAAGGATTGACCGGAGAGTCTTTCAAGCATTTGATCCATAAAGGGCAATGGGAAGTGATCCTTCCTTGTAGCTTGATTGAGTCTTCTATAATCAATGCACATTCTCCATCCGGTGACGGTCCTAGTTGGAATCAACTCATTTTTCTCATTTGTGATCACCGTCATACCTCCTTTCTTTGGAACTACTTGAACCGGGCTAACCCATGCACTATCCGAGATCGGATATATCATACCGGCTTCTAGTAGCTTCACCACTTCCTTGCGCACTACCTCTTTCATTGTTGGATTCAAGCGGCATTGTGGTTGTGCTACCGGCTTGAAATCATCTTCCATCATTATCTTGTGCATACAATAAGATGGACTTATCCCTTTCAAGTCGGACAATTTCCACCCTATAGCTTCTTTGTTGGAGTTTAGAATTTCCACCAAACTTTCTTCTTCCTTGACAGATAAGGAGCTACTTATGATGACCGGTTTGACATTACCATCTTCAAGAAATACATACTTGAGATGTGATGGTAAGACTTTTAATTCCACCTTGGCATCTTCAACCTTAGATTCCTCATCAGACCCATCTTTCAACTCCTCAAGTTTAGCATGATGAGGAGGAATTTCCTTCAAAGTATCTAGCTCCTTTAAGCAATCTTCAATCTCTCTTGCTTCTTCGGCACCAATAAAATCAAGTGCATCCGTCAAAGCACACTCAAGGGGCGTTCGGTTAAGAAATTGCTTCCGATTGGTCATGATGACTTCTTCGGTTGCATCCACTTTAAAACATGCGCCCTTATCCTTGAAGTACTTAATGGCATCACGAATATTCAAGTGTACCTATTCATTATCAAACCTCACCTTTATGATGTTGTCATCGAGGTCAATCATCATTCGTGCCGTTTGCATGAAGTTTCTTCCCAATAGAATAGGCACATCGTCATCCTCCTCAATATCCATAATCACAAAATCGGTCGGGAACACAAATTTGTCAACTTTTACTAACACATCTTCCGCTATTCCTAAAGGCTTTGCGAAGGATTTATCGGCCAATTGCAAGGTCATCCCCGTCCGCTTCATGCATAATTCACCAACTCTTTTAGCGACAGACAAAGGCATGAGATTGATGCTTGAACCAAGATCAAGTAGTGCCTTGCCAACATTGGTAGTTCCTATAGCTACCGGTAGAGTGACTCTCCCCGGATCTTGTTCCTTCTTTGGCAACCTCCTTTGAATGATGGCACTACAGTTTGCATCAAGTTGGATGACTTCTTCATTGTTGATTCTCCTCTTCTTGGAAAGGATATCCTTCATGAACTTAGCATACGCCGGCATTTGTTCCAAAGCTTCCGAAAATGGAATATCAATCTGTAACTTCTTGAAAAGTTCAAGAAACCTTGCGTATTGCCTTTCCTTGTCTTTATTTGATGGAGCTTGTGGGTAAGGTAAATGTTGAGTCGACACCTTCTTCTCAACTTTCTTCTTCGTTTCCTTCTCATTCACCACATCTATCCCTTCTTTCTCCATCTCATTTCCGAAAATGGAATATCAATCTGTAACTTCTTGAAAAGTTCAAGAAACCTTGCGTATTGCCTTTCCTTGTCTTTATTTGATGGAGCTTGTGGGTAAGGTAAATGTTGAGTCGACACCTTCTTCTCAACTTTCTTCTTCGTTTCCTTCTCATTCACCACATCTTTCCCTTCTTTCTCCATCTCATTCTTTTCAACTACTCCTTTTTTTTCATTTTCAACTAAGTCTCCTTTATTCTCTTCTTCTCCTTCTCTCTCAACACCTTCCTCCTCATCAACTTCCTCAAAATCAAACTCCTCTACAACCTTCCGCTCCACTTCCAAATCATCAACACCTATCCCTCGGCCAATCACTTTGCCACTTCTTGTTGATATGGCTTTGCAATGCTCTTGCCCTTTTGGGTTGGCTTGTGCGTTGACGGTGAAGGCTCCCCCTTGTTGGTTAGCTTGAGCCATTTGTTGTGCCATTTGCCCCATTTGTGTTTCGAGGTTCTTGATAGAAGCCTCGTTGCTCTTTTGGTTAGCTAAGGACAATTGCATGAATTGGTTCAAGGTCTCGCCCGTGTTTAGAGGACGGTTTTGTTGTTGTTGAAGGTTTTGCGGTGGATATTGATAATAATTGTTGTAAGGTTGTTGGTAATAGTTGGGTGGTTGAAAGTAGTAAGGTGGTGGTTGTCTCCATGGTTGGCCAAATGAATTTCCTCGTGGAAAGTTGTTGTTACCCGGATATCTCCCTTGATTGGAACTACCGGCTTGTTGCCCTTGTTGTTGATTTGGCCTTTGTTGGTTTCCCAAAAAATTTACCTCTTCTAAACATGGTGGTGGACAATAGCCGGTGGGATGATCACCGAAACACAACTCGCAAGCATTCACTTGTGAAGAACCCCCATCTTTTTGGAATTGCTCCATGATTTGCTTGGGTAAACTCTCCATTTTCTTTTGCATTGCGTCCATTTGTTGAGTGAGGAGTTTGTTTTGTGCTAACACCGCATCATTTGTCTCCAATTCAAGAATACCTGCTTTCCTTTGTGAAGGATTTCTATTATGAGAAGATTTGCGAGAGTTAAGTGTCATTTGATCAATGATCCTTACGGCCTCTTGTGGAGTTTTCAACATTAGAGATCCATTTGCCGATGCTTCTAACAAAATCTTGGATTCACTTTGAAGACCTTGGCGGAAAAGGTAGATTTGCATTTGACTATCATAACCATGCTTCGGAAAATTCCTCAACAAAGATTTGTAACGCTCCCATGCATCACAAAGTGACTCACTAGCACCTTGACTGAATGTTGTAACTGCAGTTTTAGCTTCTAGGTGCCTATCCTCCGAAAAAAACCTCTCGGAAAAAGCTTTCTCCAATACCGGCCAATCGTTCATGGTTGAAGTTGGTAGATCTAAGAACCATTCTTTAGCTTTCCCTATCAATGAAATAGGAAATAATCTTGTGAACACATTCTCTTCATCCGCTTCACTAGATCCAAGTGTACCGGCTAGACTATAGAAGGTGGTGAGATGCTTGTATGGATCTTCGTGATCTAACCCAGAAAATGGATGAGACGTCATAAGTTGAATCATTCCCGTCTTCATCTCAAATTTCCTAGAATTCGGCCTTCCAAGACGAGCGAGTCTTCTTGGACTAACCCAACATGGAAGTGCATTTTCTTCTTCATTACCCTCAGGTGGTGGTAAGGCATTCATTGTGATGTCTTCTTGGCTTCTTGGAGGAGATAACTCTGGAGATGATTGTGGAGAAGCAGATGTGGAAGGAGGAGAACCGGAAGTTCCTTCTTGCTGAGCCAGCCTAGCCAATCTCTTTTCTTTCTTTGTTTTGCTGTTGTTCCTACGAGCTGCTTTCTCTATTTCAGGATCAAACCAAAGTTGGTCTTTAGAAACGGTACCTCGCATAAACAAAGTTCAGAAGACTATACCAGGTGGTTAGCAATAAAAGAAACAATAAATGATGTATGAATATATATGTACAAGAAATAATTTTTGTGCAAAATTGCTTAAAATGATAAGATTGTTACACTACTTATGACACTATTGCCAGTCCCCGGCAGCGGCGCCATTTTGATGTAAGATTGTTACATGTCATATAACTATTTTCACTTGAGTATAATAGATTCGTTTCCGCAGGGATTGGTGTGTCTCATAAGCATTTTAACGTCAAATATCATTTTAAGTGTTTGGGTATAAATTGTTTGTTTGTGTAAAACTATTTTCACTATTCGACATAAAAGTAAAACGAGTAGAGATAAGGCTATTTCGCTTGGGGTCAGAGATATCAACCAAGCGTAACAGCTGCAATCTCTCGATCAAATAACGGATTCTAGCTTTTTAACCGATATTATCACAATCACTCGACAATATCATTCGTGTCCAAATGATATCGTTAGTTTGAAGGGATTGTTTAAATGTCGATTTCCCGCACGTTTAAACAATCACAAAGTCATGTGGATCGTTTAATCGATGATTTCTCGCCCGATTAAATGACCCAAAAGCATTAAGTTCTAGATTAAAAGTGATTATCAAATATTAACATCTATGTCTAGCATGATAACTTAAGATAGATTGTTATTCTAGTTCTCAAATCCAAAAGAATTTGTCAATATCATTTTGAATCTCAATAAAGCATTAAACACAAGAATAACAACAATATTGAATAAATAAGCTAGAACCATATATTAAATGATCAAAAGATTACATAATAGCTTGTTTGAATACCTCAAGACCCACAAGGGTATATGTAGCTACATATGTCTATGATAGCTTTGCAAGAAATGAAGAAAAGATGAAGATTCTATGACAAGATCCATGATGTCTCAACAAATCTTGGCTTGAATCTACTCCTAACTACCTTGCTTTTTGTTTCTCTCTCTAGAAAATGCCCTATTCTCTCTCTAAAACCAGAAAATCTAATAAAACAGTAGAAGTCCCTTTGAAAAGAAGAGAAAATTCAATTTATATGACTGAATTCGCAAAATCTCGCTTAAGCGAGGTACATCTCGCTTAAGCGAGATGCCAAAGAATCTCAAACTCTCCAATGAGGCCATGCCACGTGGATCTTATCCTCTGGAATTGCTGAATCTCGCTTAAGCGAGCTGGAAGCGAGATGAGGAGCGAGATTGAAGCTGCACTCGACACACATCTCGCTTAAGTGAATTGGTCTCGCTTAAGCGAGTTGGCTTGTTCTTCAACTCTCGCTTGAGCGAAATGGGAAGCGAGCTGAGGCTTTCTTCTCGACATGAATCTCGCTTAAGCGAATTGATCTCGCTTAAGCGAGTTCTGCTTGACTTAGAAAGTCATTTCTTGGTCCTTGCTTGTCATTTTCCTGCAAAAGTTGAATGGAGTAAGGCAATAACGCATAAGTAGTAAAGTTACAACAAATGGTTAATTCTATTTAGATATCTTGCAAAACAAGTCACTAAAATGCCTAGAATAACCCGTAATTTACGGTACTTTTGAGCACTTATCAGTAATCCTTAAACAAAGAAATTGGCTCTAGTAAATATGATAGTTACCTTGAACATAGATTCAAATTCGGCTCAAGTAAATATGATAGTATAGACAGAAAACCAAAATTACTTTTAAATGGAATCCACTCATTCCACTGGAGTGGAAATATAAGAGAGAAGTGTGCGTGGAATTGGCTTGTGACTTGTGAAACAAGTAAAGCAACTATCATTGACCAATATCGTTCTAATTGACTTCATGTCAAATACAAACAAAATTATCGACATGGTTTATTGTTTTGTTAACAAATTTCAGTCTATCTTTTCTTCTTATCGAATGTCTCTAATTGTTAGGATTTTTTTTAGGTGAGATGCCATTAAAAATCATAAGTTTAATCATCTATAATTTAAAGCGCGTATAAATGTATCTCACCTAAACTTTATTTGTTTAATCATCTATTTTTTATTTTTATGATGTAAAGAGTTTGTATCATTTCTTAGAGGCAAAGCACGCAGTAGTTTCCTCTTATAATTCAACGTGGAATATTGATCATCATCAGGCCGTCCAACACATATTGAGGTTCAAGGCAAAGTCTAAAATGAGGTCTTTTAAGTTATTATTTGTTTGTGCAAATTTTTTTTATTAATTATATTTGTTTTATGAAAGTAATATTTTTATTTAAAATTTCACTTTTCAAACTTTTTTTTAGATGCAAAATCATTCATTGTAATCAATTTCGTTTAACAATTCTTTTTCAATCGACAACAAAACAAATTCATTTAATCTTTATGGTTTGTGGACACACTATTGATCTTAAATAAGATATTATTAACTTTAATTTTGAATTTTATGTCCGACAGACGCAACAATTATATGAACGTTGGCGTTATTCTATAAGCAATATACCCATTTGAAAAAGAATTAAGTTTTTTTTTTTTATAGAATTAAGTATTAAGTATATTAATTAGTGTATCATTTTTCACTTGTATTATTTCTCTTAAAATTTCTAACTTCATAAATAAATGTGAGGTATTGGATATAATAGGTAAAATAAAGTAAAATTGAGGCCTTATGCAAAGGTCTGGTTAGCCTATAGCTTGGACCGCCCCTGAAACATGTATGGAAATATTTGTGGAAAATAAAAAGAATCTTGTTTTTCACCCAACACAAAACACTCCCGCCCAGCTGAACTGACGAAAATACCCCTGCGCGAGTTAACTCACGCAGCGTATGTTAACATGCGCACGTTATACGCTCTGCGTGACTTAAGTCACGCACCACTGGCATGTGCGCGAGTTAACTCACGCACGTTGGCCGGTGGTCAGAATTGAAGAACAAACGTTTTTTGGTCTTTAGTCAGTTTTTCAACATTCAATCCACATGCTTTTTTTACCATGTTTTACACATTTTTTGACCACATTAATGGTATTTATAACCTATACTACCATTCCCACCTATAAATACCCCTTCATACTTCCCTATTTCTTCACATCATCTCACTTTCTCTCCCTCCTCACTCTCTCCCTCTCTTTCTCTTCTTCTTTTTTGCTTCTATAGTATATAGGCTTTTTACACCCCTTTAGGTATATACCAGTAGTTTTTGGGGGAAGTAGTGGTCCGCCGGGTTGGGGAAAAGGGCATCATCCCTTGAGGTAAAATTTGGTTTGCTTCCTTTTATTCCCAAAATCTTTTTACCATGGGTAAAAAGAATCATCATGGGGGTATAAAAGGAGCCAAATTTAAATTTACCTCAAGGGATCTTGATGTCTTTTTCCCCAACATGACGGATCACTATTTTCCCCAAGAGCTATTGGTATATACCGAAGATGGTGAAAATAACTTTTTACCCCAAGAGGGTAAAATATATATATTAATTATTGTAATGTTTGAATGATATTAATAAAATCAGAGTTATATTTATTAATTTTGTTTTTAATTTGTATTTATTTTTGCATTTATTTTATGTTTATGATTATGTATTGAATAAAAAAATATTGTATTTAATGGTATCGAATTTATTTATATCAAATTTATTTTCTAATTTTGTATTTATTTGCATATTGAATAAATAAATTTGAATAAAAAGTCTAATTAAACTCAGTGTGGAATCGAATAAAGAATTGTAATAAATAAATTCGAATAAAGTTGCGTATTGAATAAACTCGAATAAAAAGTCTAATTAAACTCAGCGTGGAATCGAATAATGTTGCGTATTGAATAAATTCGAATAAAAAGTCTAATTAAACTCAGCGTGGAATCGAATAATGTTGCGTATTGAATAAATTCGAATAAAAAGTCTAATTAAACTCAGCGTGGAATCAAATAAAGTTGTGTATCGAATAAATTTGAATAAAAGTTACATTTAAATTACATTACATAAAATTCCTAAATATGGTCTATCGTTACATGACATTACATTCAGAATTGCACCTTTCAACTACAACAATTGTGTTACCTCTGAATGGTGCAAATTCAAAGTTGCTAAGCAGCAGGACTCCAACGTCCGTCCAAAAGTGCTTTTGTTCCATTCAAAATGTTAAATTCTCGTTGGTCTTGGTTTTAAATGATAGTATCCAAGTGCCAACAGAATGAGGTCCATATCTTGACACTTCAATACCATCATTTAAACGAAGCCAACAAGAATTTAACATTTCGAATGGAACAAAAGCACTTCCGGATGAATGCTGGAGTCCTGTCGTTTAACAAGTTTGAATTGCCCCTACCTAATCACGACCGCCACCTAATCATGATCTTTTGGCAGAATTAGACTTTTGATGGTATCTTCAATTGATCTCACCAACGTTGCTCGCATATTGATCCACTGGAACATGCTGTGCTCCTAAAACATGGTCGTAAGGTTTTCGTCGTTCGTCAATTCTACCCAAGTGAATGATACTCTTCCATCGTCGAGCGTTGGATGTTTATACCGAACGCATTCCATCTTCCTTGTGTCTCGGGGGTTGACTCCTTTGTTGAATTCATCCAGCTGATCCTTGAGACCTCTTAGCGTTATACCAAGACACCGAACCTTCAACCTCTGAGGTTCTCCGCTGTTGAATTGTGCACAAACGTCGATCCACCCGACCATTGTTTCAAATCTACACAATAAGAAATTAAAAATAATCAATGAAAATTCTCTAAAACAAACTCTAAATCTAAAATAATTCTCTAAAACTCAAAACCTACAACATAAACATGCAAACAACTAAACATTTAAACACAAGTCATTTTCATGTAAAAATTTCTTGCCAAAAAAACCAAAATTTAAACAAACCATAAATCTAAAAAATTTCTAATTTAAGAGAAATTTTTTAACATATAAACATAAAAGGTTGATGGTGTTTGATTACGAAAACTTACTTGTTATTGGAGCGTTGTTTGATTTGAACTTGAAGGAATTTTGGATTTGTTGATTTTAGAGAGATTTTGGAGAATTTGAGATTTTAGATGAGAAATGAGGAAATGAGATATTCTGCCTTGTGTAAGATAGGATGTCGCGTGAGTTAACTAACACACAGTTTTACACCTGCGTTAGTTAACATGCGCAGGGGTAAAATTGACATGGCTGCAGGGTAGGAGTATTTTGTGCAGGGTGAATAGCATTATTCAAAGAAAAATATTGAAAAGTTTATTCGTTTTGGTTGACGAATTCTACATGCAAAAATACTATTAAAAATCTAGCAAGGATCTCTCAATTTCTCAAAATAAACGTTGGATATCATTTATGAGTTAGAATCCTCCCGATTTATAGTCTTCTCCGTTTCTATCATTTGAAGAGATAGAAACACTAAAAATTTGAAAACTAGTATAAAATAAATAAAGATGGTAGAACCCAATTATAGTGGTAGACACCGTCTATTTTTTGTGTTCATCTTTCTTTAAATGGTACCCTCAATTTATTTTGAAAAATAGAGAGGATCCATACTCACCATTTAGACAACTATAGACACAAAAAAGATAATGGTACCTACTATCAAGTGAGTTCCACCGTTATCAATTATTTTGTACTATTTATTAAGTTTCTTGGTGCCTTTATCTCTCAAAATTAAAGAAATGAATCCATTTGAGGTTGGCCTAATGGTTGGCTTGAGATCTTGGAGTGTGCTCCTCTCAAGGTCTCATGTTCGATTCTCTCTGGTGCCAATTTCGATGGGCAAGTCCATATAGAGTTTTGGGTTAGAACGGGGACCCTGCAAATAGGCGGTGAGATTGGTCCTCTCGGATTAGTTTGTCCTTGAATCAGATACCGAATTTAAAAAAAAATTAAAGAAATGAAAAAGATCATAAATAATGATCAACTGTAACCCATTTTTTGTTGTTCTTATATTGTTTTGTTGCATGAAAGTACCGAAGGAAGATAGGGTGTGTGTGGGAGTGGAGGACCGTGCAAGGCCATCAAGACTTTAAACCTTACGCCAATTATAATGGTACCTTATTATGTAATTTTTTCTAAAACTAGGTATCCTATACGCACACAACTGCAGAGAATAATTTATCGAGTCTTGTAGAATTTAAATAGACGGTAAATATTTTTTGAAAGTTTTAACATTGTTACATGTGTAAAGTTGGAGTCGAACATGTGACTAATTATTTAATAGAGCAGTTCAAATTTACTAATATAGTTAGTGGTTCGCGCTTAAAGTGTGTTTGAGTATTGGTAAACTCTCGAGTACCCAGTTTCATTGCTAATGATAAAAGAAGATAAAATATAGCAATACACCAATTGATTATCTAATTCTTCTTCAAATGTTTGTTTATTCCTTGCAGGACATTGAATATAACTATAACGATTGGAATTAGGTTTTCCGAATTAAATTGATTGAATTGTATATGGGATCAGCAACATTACAAAATTAATTGAACGAATTAATCATTTAGTCATCTTATCTATAAAGAGTAAAATGCTGAAGTTTTTTTATTATAAAACTTAATGAATGATTTTTTAACTTTTATTTTTGGAGGAAATAATTTTGTTACTTAAAAAGCTGGAAGATTAGCTAAAATTGATCTATTGGATCTGAGGTTTATTGTGGTTGACATTTTTTATGGATTAGTTGTTGGCATAAGTCACAATAAACCTTACGAGAACGTTCACTCCTTTTTTGTCAAAATAAAGTTGGTCAATACACACCAGATATATATCTAATCTTATACAATTAATTATTCATGGGCAGCCTTACGAGCACGTTGATTTTTCATAAATGTGAGGCCATGATGGGAGTGAGAACGGCTATTGTCAAAGGAGATAGGTTGAGCTCATAATGAATGGTGGATAAATTTATTGAAAAATTGAATAGTGGAGAAATTTATTGAAAAATAGTGGTGAATTGTAAAGAGTATTGAAAAGAGAACGTTTATTCCTTTTTTGATTTTTGATTTTAAAAATATAGTAGTTGTAAATTCTAATTTGACAAGAAAAACAAAACAATGGTGGATATTGGAGATCAATATACAGTGGCATAAGGCGAAATGAAAGGAAATTATATAGGATTTTTAGTCTATTTTTAAAGTCATTTTAGAGTTAAAGTAAGTAACATGTATTTTAATTGAGTTTCGTAAATGATTCGATAAAAATGCATGAAAGGACAAAATCAAGAAAATAATCTTGAAGTCGTGATCCACCTAAACCAGACAATTGTGTGATTATGCTATGTTTTTTAGAAGTATATCCTTGGTGATTCCTAGGGCATAGTCGTTATAGATGTTTTGGTGAGAAGAAATGGAGCAAGGACTAAAGAAGATAGTTGGAATCAACCTTTCCCTAACTCGCGATGTGTGCTACGAGTTACGCATCGCAAAATCAAAAAGAAATTGTCATATTTATCCTCTGCTTATCCCGCAATCCAGATTACAAGCTCTGCAACACGAGTTATGAATAAAAGGTGCAGTGATTGTTCCCTGTTTAACTCGCGTCACGAGTTGGACACCCTGAGTCGTGGCCCAAGAAACCTTATTACTGGTTGTTGAAATATAGATGAATTTGTGGAATAGTTAGTTTAAGAGGGATGATCTTGTAACTAAGTATTGTAAATTTTTGTTTGCATGTTTAAATTAATTATTAGGCATATAAGTTGGTAACCTAATCGTAAGATATAAAGAAGCTTAATGGCATAGTTGATACTTTAGTAGGAGTCTATGTGGTAGAAATCATGATAGTTAGATTGTTTAGTTTATGGTGAATACGATTTTGATCCTTAACTTAAATAAAAAAGGAAGAAAAAAAAGAGAGGAGCCTAATAGTGCAATTTACTCCTTCTGTTTTATAATACTTGTCCATTTTAAAGAATAATTTTGTTTCACAATACTTGTCACTTCAAGTTTCAATGCAACATTAATTATTGTCTTGTCAAGACCCTTACATATTTATTGTAGAGAGAGAAAAATAGAATGAAATAATAAATGGTTAAGAGTATTATAGAAAACACACACATAATTTCATCAAAAATAACAAAATTTATTTAGTTTCTTGGTTACTGCAATTTCTTCAAAATGAATATGTATTTTAAAACGGAGGGAGTACTTCATTTTATATTAGGGTCATTGAAGATAGGTGGACATCTCGTTGTCATTTGGGGATCTTGAGATGGATTAGTGATTAAGTTTTTCGTTATTAAGGAGTTGAATATTGTAAGAGCAATAAGAGTTGGTTGGAATGTACTTCACATTACACGAAAAGTTAAGTAATGCAGATTGATTGATGAAATAATAGACGTATATTGTAAGAAGGTTGAATTTGTTAGGAGGCTGGATATGAAATTAGACTATGTCTATTTCAGGAAGTAATATTTGGTGTTAGCATGTACGCTGCAAAATCATCATGGTTAAGGGGATTATGCCGTCGTAGATGGTTTGTTATTCCTAGTGTTAATTCTATCAACTAAGGGTTCGTTTGATGGTCAGGATAGGGAGACAAGATATGATACATTAATCATATTCTGCTTAAATCTTATGTTTGATGTACCAAAAGGATAGGATAAAATAAACCATTTTCTTATCATATTCTGACTTTTCTTTGTAATTTCTATCCTGAGTATAGGCTGGGTACAGGATTAGAAGATCATTCCTTATTTATTATCTTGATATTCTGTCATTTTTAAAATATTGTCATTTTTAAAATAATGATAGCATGTATTTTCCATAATAATTAATAACATGCCATCTTTATAATATTTAATTAATTATAAGAGCAATTTTTCATTTAATTATAATGATATCATGTTTGTTATCATGTGCGCATCAAACACATCATATGATTAATGTTTATCATGTCCTTATCATATACTATCTCTATCTAGTTTTATATCATATCTTGCTTCTATCCTATCCTGACCATCAAACGGGCCCTAATGGTCCATTTGATGGTCAAGATAGAGAGACATGATATGATACATTAATCATATCCTGCTTAAATCTTATGTTTGATGCACCAAAGGGATAGGATAAAATAAACCATTTTCTTATCATATCCTGACTTTCCTTTGTAATTTCTATCCTGAGTATAAGCTGGGTTAGGAATTAGAAGATCATTCCTTATTTATTATCTTGATATTCTGTCATTTTTAAAATAATGATAGCATGTATTTTCCATAATAATTAATAACATGCCATTTTTATAATATTTAATTAATTATGAGAGCAATTTTTCATTTAATTACAATGATATCATGTTTGTTTGTCATCATGTATGTATCAAACACATCATAGGATTAATGTTTATCATGTACTTATCATATCATATCTCTATCCAGCTTTATATCATATCCCGCCTCTATCCTATCCTGACCATCAAACGGGCCCTAAATGATTTGTCATTGGTTAGGAAATGATTTATTTACATTGCAACAAGAATATTGTGGAAATAATTATGAGCGTGTGAATCTATGTGGTAATTGAAGTCATGGATAAATTGTGTGCGCTCAAGCTTGATTTGCCATATTTATTTAGATTGATTGATTAATTATTCAATGATTGATATAAGTGTGATGTTATGTAATGTATACTTGAAAGTGTTGGAACAAGGGTGTTCTGCAATACCACGTTTTGAGTTTTGATGACAACAATTTATTAAAAATTGTTAATTGGATATGCTAATATTTGTTTAAGTATGCAGGATATTAATCAAGATTTTAATCTTAGAAAGTATTCTGTTTGAACATTTTGAGAGCAAGACCAAGAGAAGATTATTGCTTGTGATTCTGAAGATCTGGAGAGTGTGAAGAATCATCAGAAGCTGTGTCAAGAAGTCCTGAAGACTAAAAGAATCTGAAGTTCATATAAGTCTAAAGATGATCAGAACCTAAATATTCAAGAGAGTCTGAAGACTATCAGAACCTGAAGACCAAGAGAGTCTGAAGATCATCAGAAGCTGAAGTGCTATAGTGAGTCTGAAGCCTACAATCTGAAGATCTGCTTAGAAGGATTTCTAAAGGCATTTCGATGCATAAGAAACACTTACTTGGAGTAACGGCTAGCTTCAAAGTCAACTTGAGCGTGGGATGCTCAACGACAAAGAATGCAGAATAGTACAGAGTACGTGTGTACGAACTCTGTTTCCACTACTCTACTACCTCGTACAGTTTGACAACTGTGTCTACCGGTATTAAGCTTCAAAAGGAATGGAATTCAAAATATGGATTTGAAGGACTATTACCATATCAAGAAACAGATCAACAACTATTGATCAAGCTTTCAGAATTCTCTTGATGTGCTGGATTGTCTCAACGTCTCTTTCCAACGCCTATATAAAGGATAAAAGACTTGAAGAATATGTTGGACTCTACAACTGAAAAACTACGCTGTCAAGCTATTGTATTCTCACTGAGTCAAACCAGAAACACATCAACAACTTAGATTATTGTTACAAACTGTGTATTCTAGAATCTCTAAGTTTATCAGAAAAACAGAGTCTGTCTTTGTTTTAGTTATTGGAACACATTTGATTGTTTATCAAGTGTCTCCAACTCTATTCAATTTTCTGTAAATTGTGTCAGAAGTCTCTTGCTTGTGTGTTTGAGCAAAGAAGTCCCTTAGTTGTGTCTTTGAGCATTGGAAGACTCTTGCCTGCGTGCTTGAGCAATTGGAAGTCTCTTACTGTGTGTTTGAGCAACTTGTAATTGAAATTACATTTTAGTGAAACTCTCCTTGGAAGTGCAAGGGGGACATGACTACTTCCGGTTTGTGGAAGGAACCTGTATAATTGCTTGTGTTCTCTCTTTCTCTCTATCTCTTGTTATTTTCCGCTGCAACAGAATCTGGTCTCTCATCAGACTCTGAATCCATTCAGACTCTGATCCTATAGAAACAGATTCTTACTCTTCAAGAGTTTCGAAAAAGTAACACAATTCAACCCCCCCCCCCCCCCCCCCCCCCCCCCTTCTTGTGTTTTTCTCACCTTCAGAAAGTTGTTGGATTGAATGTTTGACATGCCACATGTATATAATGACTATTGATATTAGATTGTTGGTTGAAATATGATTATGTGTGATTGCAGATATGATAAATGTTGATGAATAAGAAGTTGATTTGAGATGAATAAGCATTGCTGTTATTCTTTAGATGACAAAGTAGTGATGGTTCCAGTTTGTGTTGTAGATGGCGCTCTTAAGGAGTATCTTAGGCCAACGAGGGTAGGGATTAGATGTAAGGGGGATAATCTCTTCATCTATAGGGTATTATGATATTAACTATAATGGTGTGTAGTAGTTTAATTGTAAGTTGTTCTATACTGACCATGCTGATGAGAGTATGATAATGAATGTTGCTGTGATTCAAATTAGAGTTGTTAATGCAAGATTAGAATTAAGGGAAAACAACATAGGGTAAAACGAACCATGAAACCTAACGGTGAAAAAGCGTAAAATCGAGTAGATTAAGGATAAATTAGTATAAAATTGGTGTGGGAAACTTAAAGTAGTTCCTTAAATCCATGATAAAATCAATATAAGAAAAAGTTTAAAGGTAATGTAGATGATTTAAAGAGATATGTGAGTAGTACAATGAGGTATTAAATGAATAGGAGTGAATATGTTTATGTATAATGATGTGGATAATGACGTTGTCTATAATATATTATGGAAAATGAGATGTACGATATATACTTTGTAATGATGATGCAAATGAAGATGCTTAAATTGCTTGATGATGAGAATAATGACGTTGATTAAAATTTGTGGTGTGAATGACGATGTATGTTCATGATGACGATGTTTTATATGATGATGATATGTATGACGACGATA
Source organism: Medicago arabica (assembly GCA_946800305.1). Taxonomy (NCBI): domain Eukaryota; kingdom Viridiplantae; phylum Streptophyta; class Magnoliopsida; order Fabales; family Fabaceae; genus Medicago; species Medicago arabica. The sequence goes on from OX326969.1 coordinate 29,838,078, forward strand.
TGTTTTTGTCTTGATGTTGTACATAATATGAAGAGTCTTGCATTAATATGTGAGTTGTTGATGATGTGAAGATGTGTATATACTTGATGAGTCGGTCTTCATGAATGCATATAGAGTAGCGTCTAGAAATTATGAAGATGATATGACAACGAAAAATACAATAACATATCTCTTGCAAATTATGACAATGGAACCAGTAACATATCTCTGGAAAATTATGATGATAATAGGTGTGGTACCACATTCATATAGGTCTCAGGACTGAGCCCATATGCATAAAAATTGATGATGATTTGTATTTGGTGAATAAGTGTAATTGTGTGAGACGATGAAGGTGATTGGTGACGATGAAGATGATTATTGGTGACTATATGTATTGTGACTATTTTGTAATTGAATTGTGACATCGTGTTTGTGAAGATTTTGGTTCTTATGATGTAATAATATTTTTTTACTAATGTAGATTGAGTTGATATAGTATATTCTTCATGGTTATGAATATTATATTTGTGACGTGATACGAATTCGACTTAATTGCTTACATGTTCTTCTCATTTATTTTATACTATTGCATATTCTTGAAACTCACCCCTTCGATGTTCGTGATTGCTGGCTTGGCCCTTCCATGAAGACTTGTCTTGTGTCGTCTGTTGTTTTGGAGAAAACACCGCTTTGATAGTGACACAGGAAAAAGGATATGCTTACTTATTTAGTTTTGTACAAGAAAACCATTGTCTATAATGTAAAAGAAAGTATTTTCAAAAGCAAAAGATTCGATGTTAATATTATAATAATTTTCAAGGAAGTGAAATCTGAATTATGTTTGCTATGAGTCAATGTGATATCCTAAATCTTGTGGAAGTATTCTTATATTATTAGGAAAGTTTTTATTTGACTTTTTCCGCTGCTAATCAAACTCTATTTTTAATTAAATAATATTTTTTGGATTTAGCGTGTCACATTAGAGGGTTAGAGATCAAAAGAGTATCATACCTTTGGAGACTGTGTAAAGTCCTCTTATATAGATATGACGTGCAGGAGCCATTGCAGGGCACATCGAGGTGTCTGGCGGTTACAGATTTGTAGGAATCGTTACCGTCGAGCGGAAATCATGGGCTCGTTGTTCATTCAGTTTGAATGAGTTTCCGAAGTGCTACGAACCCCCTCCCCCGCGCAGAGAGAGAGAGAGAGAGAGAGAGAGAGAGAGAGAGAGAGAGAGAGAGAGAGAGAGAGAGAGAGAGAGAGAGAGAGAGAGAGAGAGAGAGAGAGAGAGAGAGAGAGAGAGAGAGAGAGAGAGAGTCAGAAGTTATCGACCCAAACACGAGATTGGGCCTGTTTTGGTTTGGGCTTATACAGATGACCCTTACTCTGCTTAGTCCATAACATATTTAATATTAAAAGATTGCTCTTTTCCCAACAAAAAACGCTCACTCCCATTCAAACTGACCAAAATACCCTAGTGTGAGTTAATGTACGTTGGGGTTATAACCTACATGAGTTAACTCACGCTAAGTCATAATGTACGTAGGTTAACTTACGCTGACTTAAGTCAGGTAGCGAGCGTGACTTAAGTCATGCTGCGTGTAACACCTGCGTGAGTTAACTCACGCATGCGTATTTTAGATGGTTATGAGAATGAGCGAAACTTGATGGGGGAAGAACAATTTTCTTAATATAAAAAGATCAATAAATAAAAGATGCATTCTCTAAGGAATCAATTCTAAATGACGGGAAATCTTAAAAATATACATTTAGTTGAACCTAAAACATGAAAAATATCATGGAAATTCAAGCTTCGAACTTGATGAAATTCATAAAACAATAATGTATAGTGATTAGCTAAGCGTAATCACACCGATGGCTGCGATGATGGAGTTGCCATCTCCTGCATGTTCTTAAATAATAATTACAGAAGAATTATACATCAAAGTTGGAAATTTAAAACACCACTTTACTAATTACCACCTTAAAACTGTAGTGTTTACTATGTCATACTCTATATTATTCGTTACGTATACTTCTTTGTGATATGTGCTGTAACAAATTTAAATAAAATAGTATCACTTGGCGTTTTCTTTAAGTTGAAAATAGACGATTTTAATTATAACTACAAAATCATATTTAGACTTAGTTCAAAATTTTCTTCATTTGTGTTTTTTCAATGTGGAAGTTGGATCTGGGAGGATCCAACTTTAATTTTTTTTTTTTTTTTTACCATTTTTAATATAAAATTAGAGTTGATAAACTAGACCGTTTGAACCCGAGATGTAGCAATTGTGTGCAATCACATAATCGTGACTACATTTATTTTTTAAAAAATTTCTTATAAAAATGACCAAAGGGAGTAATCTTCTTTAACAATAAATGTTAGTTGTTACTCCGATGTACACAAGTTGATTCGATAATAACGTGAAAACAACATACAAGACAAGACATGAAGTTAAATATATAAAAAGATAAAATATAATTCAAGTATACATAAAAATAATCCCGACAAACGCCATTTACCCTTTTGTGACTTCAGTTGGACAATTTTACTACTAAAGTATAATAGAATATTTTTTTTGACAAGAACATAATAATATAAGTTGATGACCTCAACATAAAATATTCTCATGTGTTTTCCTATAAATAGTTGTCTCGCTCTTTCCATTGTGTTAATCAAAATTCGATAAAAATATGGGCTCTAAATATTCACTGGTATTAGTTTTACTTGGAATGATAATGCTTACCACTGTGGTTGGTGAAAGGAAGAGTAATTATTTTGGACATTCTCCTATATTAGAGTCAGAAGATGATTGGCCAGAAATTTTTCATGAACCACTACCATCCTACTATAAAACACCTAAAGAGGAGTCATCTGATTACGAGACAAACTTATCAGATGAAGCCATCAACCACACCGTTTGAGCCAGTCCACTTTGCAAAAATTTCTTACCCTTACAAGTGATCAAAGTGGCAAAAGCGGGTCTAGTAAAATAATAAGAACAATTGTTTGTTATATAAAGTTTTATTTTCTTTATTTTATTTTCCTATTTACCTTTAAAATTCTATTTTTTTCTTTACTTGATTAAAGGCTTTATAAACATGTATATGTATAATAGTTACTTCTCATTTCAGCATAAATAATGTCAACTACCAATGGTTTTATCTATAAATACAACAATAATAATGCCAATTTGGCTTGATATATACTCCATCTATCTCAGTTTAATTATAACTTTCATGATTTTTCTTTGTCTTAATAAAATTTTTTAGAGGTATGTTTTAAAATAATTGTCATTTTATAATATTAATGTACTATATATTATTTTTCAATTGATAAATCTTTATTTTTTGAATTCACTAAACTTATCTACTACAATTAATAAAAGTGTTTTGATATATGATACTATTTTCATCATTGAAATCATTCTTATTAATATTAATCTTTGTTTTATGAGCCGCGTACAACCTAAAAACGACAATTAAAATGAGACAAATTGTAAAAATTAAAATTTAGGGTTAATTAAGTTTTTATCCCCTATAAATATCTGCAGTTTCGTTTTTAGTCCCTATAAAATAAAATCACACTTTTTAGTCCCTGTGACATTTTCCTTTAGCATTTTAAGGACAAAAAATGCTGACATAAAATTTTGACAGGGACTAAAAGTGTTGATGGAAAATTTTATATGGACTAAAAATTCTGATGGAAAATTTTACAAGGACTAATAAGTATGATTTTATTTTATAAGGATTAAAAACAAAATTCTTAATATTTATAAGGACTAAAAACATATTTAACCCTAAAATTTATTAATTAAACTTATCCGACATTCCGACTTTAAAATTTATTAAACCATTACGAGTTTACATAATGTTGGATCAACTCAATGACCTGTACTATTTTATTTTTAAATTCATAATTTTTTCATGATGGAGTGCTAAATGGTTTGGTGTAGTTTCAGAAGACCATATGAATAATAGTAACGAGAACAACTATGTTCAAACAAGGTAATTTTGCGATTGTGTCATGCTTTTTACAAGTTTATCAAAATTTATTAAACGTTTTGTTACAGAAGGTTCATCCTCGGCCAAATTCTTGAAGCACACTACGAAATGTGCATCACAGGATCCTGATGAATTGACCTATGTTCAGTCTCGTATCAACTCATGTCACGCACTATGATCGGCACGTCGTGAGGTCATAAGGAATTTTGAGGTGTTTTCTCTCATTGCAACTTGTGTCGCTAAATAAAGACCCCACATTCTTGCTCTCTTTTTTAGTTTAGGATCTCTTTAGAAAGATAAAACTGAGGCTGAATATAAAGAGATAAAGGAATAGAGATGACACGATATATTTATCTCTATTCACCTCATAATCAAGGATTATGTCCAGCCCCCCTACACTCTCAAGAAATTTTTCCATAATTAAATCCTGATTACAATAACAACATTATGACAACTTAGTCCTAGATTTCCTTGCTTTATCCTAGAGGACTTTCTGATCTTAATCCAGATATTTAAAACAAGATATTACAATAGTTGTGTTTACACAAACTTTAGGAGTAGTAAACATATGTAAGTACAATACTCTTAAAAGTGTATCTCAAATGAATGTCTATGATCGTTTCTAGACAAGCTATACAATATCAACATAATATGAATAAAGTATGTATATAGTATATTCTTAATTATGTATGTCTAGCTACATGTACTTGTGTGCGCTCTCGATTTTCGGGTACCAAACCATTAATTGGATTTGAACCTTTAATCTTTGAACTTTCAACTCTTATTCGTGGGAAGGGAAAAAGTGAGTAAAAACCCTTATAAGACCTGGATCCGGGGGTTGGTTTCGATTGGGGAAGGCGTTAAGCACCCGAACCGACTATGGTATCCCATAGAAACCTTTTACCTATTCTTAACTTGCGCTAAATTATTTTTACTTATTCAAAAATTATTGCCTAAGAGTCTAAATGAAAGAATGGGGGAAGATGAAGCATGTTTTGGGTTATTTTTATTTGATTTGGAAAGGCCAAAGCCCTTTGCCTACTTACCCAAATAAATCGGGATCAAAATCAAGTAGTTCATCTAAAGAACTTCTTTGGTAGGTTGGATTTATTTTAATATTTTGGAAAAAAAGATTTTAAGAAGAGATAAGAGGCCTCAAGGCATGAGAGAAAAATATGATGAAGTTGATTAATTTTAATTGCAAGAAATCCATGTCTAATGTGGATATTAAATTGATTAAACATTTGATTAAGAAAATAAAAGGAAAACACTTGGGTTACGAACCAAGGTTTATTTTAAAGAAATTTGAAATTTGACCTTCTTGATTTTTCGAGATAAAAATATTTTTTTCTAAACTAACGGTGGACTAGCGTAACGGCGAAAAATAAATGAGCGTAAAACGGTAAATAAAAAGGTGAAGTGTCGGTGCTTGTGTTACTTACATTATTACATCAATTCCTAAATACAACTCTAAGGCCTCGCGAGAAATAAATGACGTGAAAATAAAATGCACAAAAATAAATTACATTATTTCCCTAATTATACACACTAAACCAATGACAATAATAAAATGAATGACGAAAATTAAATATGCATGCGATAATTCTAAGCAAAATTAAACTAAAAGTAAGCATGAAAGGAATTGAGCATGAAACAAACCACAATTAATAATAAACAAGCAAGTATCAAGAAAGTAATGAAAATAAGCGATCAAAAGCAAATTTAAAGCTAGGAAGTTTAAAAAGAGGAAAATAAATTTTTAAGAATGAAAAGAGACATTATAGTAGCAAAAAAGTGTGGAATATAATAAAATAGTGAAGAAATAAATAAAAAAACAAAGTTGGCTCAGCTGAAATAAATCTGGACCACTTGATGCATCAAGGGGTCCAAATTCAAACACTACACAGGCTCATCACAGCCACAGGATTAGAATCAGAAGACCAGGGTATACGGTAAGAGAGAAAGAAAGCATGCACAAGATTAGAGGTAGCAACATACAACAGCCATTAGATGAGAAGTCAAAGGGAAAAGAGAGTGAAGGAGCATGATAAGAGCAAGTGTAGCGTGCACAAGATAAAATGGAAAGGAGTATGTAAATGTAAACAGCAGGAGACGCAAAATCATTTTATCATGCTCTTTCTCTTACTAAACCATTTTACTCCCTTCTCTTTCTAAACACAAAAACCAGCGCCTCCCCTCTTGGTTGTCTTCTCCGGCGAGAAGCAACTTTCCGACACGGTGGCCGGTGGTGCACCACCGTGCCGGAGTTTCAAAACTCCGTCAAATCAAAATATTTTCATGTTTTTAGACATCCTTTTTCATTTTAAATCCGAATCTAACCTTAGATTTTCGAAGAAACCAACCAAAAGTTCTAGATCTAGCTTTGAAATCTCAAACACAAAATGAACAAAGACTTCAACTCACCTCTCTTACTTTTGTTTTCGGTTCTGTTGGTTTGAATTGCTGAACCGGTTCGGCTTTGTTGGATCTGAACGCGTTCGGATCCGAAAAGAAAGTAGATGAAATTCAGATTTGTTTGTATTGAATTTGAAAAAGATTATTGGAATTTGTGGTTCTGGAAAGTATGAGTGTTCTTCATGTTCATGAGTTCTTTCATAGATTTTTTGTTGATTTTGGTGGATTTGATCCGAAAAGATAAGAGAGAGAAAAGAGACTAGTGTTTGTAATAAAATATTTCTGCCAATTTTCTAATTCTGACTTTTCTGATTTTTTTTACTAACTGATGGGACCTCTGGCGCAGCAATCAATGATGGCCTTAAATAGTAAAAAAAACTAGGGTTTCTCTGGTACGAAGAAAAGACTAAAATACACATGTTGGGTCAGACTTGGATAGAAAGACATACATGACCAATAGCAGACTGACACATGGACTGGACCAAACTTGGACTAAAAGACTTTAAATAATAAAATCAAATAAATAAATAAATAAAAACGAAAAATTAAAAACAAATAATAAAAAGAAATAACAAACATGACTAAATAAAAAAAAATGTCCCTTCGGAACAAAAAAAAAATGAGGTATTTTAAAATACCTCTGTGCCGAAATTTCGTCTGAGACAACAGAATTACACGACTTTTAAAAACGCGAATAAAATGGTAATTCAAAGATGTGAACAAAATGAGTTTTAACAATGCAAATTATATAATAAGTAAAACACGGATAAAACTGAGAAATTAAAATGCGAGTGACATTAAAATGTGAATGAAGTGAAAATTAAAATATGAATAACATGCGACCAAAATGCGAATAAAATATAGATATCATGGGAATTAAAATGTGAATGAAATGCTATTAAAATACGAATGATATGCGAAGTAAAAGTTTTAACTGGTCAAAATTTTGGGTTTGACAGTGTGTATGTGTGAAACCTTCTTCAGTCAAAACTTGGTCTTTTATAAAGAGATAAAGCTTGATGACCATTGATGAAGAATTAACCTTGTCTTTGAATGTCTAATTGAATGTTGAGATATTTTGATTAAATACAGTCACTGAATCAACATTTCATTTGCATGAATGATGCTCTTAATAAATTCTTCTCAATTGGATTAGTCAAAACAATGTTTCCTTTCTTAACAAAGAGTCGTTGCATGCATCAATGACGTACGCGATGTCATTTTGAGGATCATGAGAGTAAGTTGTCACCAAGAAATACACAGCAACCAGAGGTTGATCGTCTGGTATCTAGTCAGCCATCCCAATCTGAATCTGTGTAAGCAATAAATGATGATGTAGAAGAAGAGTAAAGTTGCAACCCCTACTCGCGTGTGCCCTGAATATATCTTAGGATCCGTCAAAGGGCGTGCATGTGATCATCCATCCGATTGTGCATTAATAAACATATTTGTTTCACTGCATAATAAATGTTAGGCCTTGTGAAGGTGAGGTACTGTATGGCGCCATCAAGGCTGCGGTATAGAGAAGGGTCTTCAAATGGGGTGCTACTTTTGGCGCTCATCTTTGGCTTAATATCAACTGGTATAGGACATGGTTTACAAGAAGCCACTCCAGCACGTTCAATAATTTCTTCTGCATACTTTTTCTGAGACAAAAATAAGCCGCCAGGATGACGTGTAACAGCAATACCCAAAAAGTAATGAACCAATCCCAAATCTTTCATAGCAAACTCGAAGCTAATGAGTGATATGATAGACTTTCGAAGGTCATCAAAAGAAGAAGTAAGAATGATATCATCTACATATAGTAGGAGGTAGGCCAAACGAATACCTTTTTGATAAATGAAGAGAGAGTTGTCAGACTTAATTTGAGAGAATCCAATAGAAGAAACATAATCGGCAAATCGTTTGTACTATGTTGACTTCTCGTAACGGGTTTGTCGTTTAAACTGGATGTTGGTTGGTAAATGGGAGGAAGGTGAATTGGGCGTTCATTATGAAGGGTTTTCTAGTCCGTTTGGTGATGGTGTGTGTTGGTTTGAGAGGTGGGATGGACTATGTGAGGAGATATTCTGAGACATAACATTTGTATTCGTAGTCATTTGATGGATATCCTAAAAATACACATGGGGCTGAACGTGGTTGATGCTTATGTATGGTAGTGGACGGGAATAAAGGATCACATAAGGTACCAAAAACACGTAAGTGATAATAAGCTAGGTCTTTTTGATATAGGATTTTAAGAGGTGACTGGTAATGAAGATTTTTACTTGGTAAAATGTTTAAAAGGTATGCGGCCATTTGCAAAGCATGATGCCAAAAAGACGATGGTAGTGAAGCATGTATTAATAATGTTCTAATGATATTATTAATAGAGCGTTTTTTTTAGCTTTACCATTTTGTGGCGACGTATGAGGACACGATAAGCGATTTTTTTTTCTTTTGCTTCACAAAGTTTTTGAAATTTATCATTTACATATTCTCCACCATTGTCACATTTAATGTTTTCTTATTTCCCGTTGAAATTGAGTTTTGATATATGCTCTTAATTTTTGAAATGTTGAATAGACTTGAGATTTGTTTGAAATCAGAGATGTCAATAAGAAGTTTGAGTAATCATCTAGAAAAAGAACATAATATTTGTGACCCAAAGAGCTTATAACGGGAGAAGTCCATACATCACTATGCAAAATATCAAATGACATATTTTTGGAATTATGAGAATTAATAAATGGCAATTTAACATGTTTAACAAGAGGAGAAGAATGACAAAAAGATGAATTCAAATGCAGAATTTTATTACATTTGATCAATTTATTTTGCCTAAGGGAGTCTAGAATATGGGCTCCCGAATGACCTAATCATTCATGCCAAATGGAAGAAGATAATGCTGTAAAGGAAACTGGATACACAACTTTATTGGTGGTGGTGATAGGATATAGCTCGCCTAGACTCTCACATCTCATTATAGCCATCCTCGTCTGAAAGTCCTTCACAGAAAAACCAAACAGGTCAAATTCAACAGAAACATGGTTATTTGTAGTGAATATACAAATAGAAATAAGGTTTTTGATTAATTTAAGAGGATGTAGTACATGGCCTAATACTGACGGTGGATGATGGAGGGGAAAGTTAACACTACCAAATCCATTAATAGGAATAGAATGACCATTGCTAACAATTATACCATTACTTTTGCTCAAATTAAAATAAGACGAGAGATTACCATTGGTTGATGTTATATGAGATGTTGCTCCAATGTTTATGTACCAAGACGGATCAGGTTGAGCCATACTCAGAGTGTGCATCGCTTGTTCTGTGTCTGTTGGAATGAGGTGCATCGGCTGTGAAGGCAGTTTGTTAAGGTCTTGAGCCAAGAAGGTCTAGTTTCTGAGTGTTGTTTGCAACATTGGGCCTTGCCCAATTATATGAAGGATAAGGGCATGGAGGCATGTTCCACGGAGTCCACTGTTGCCATGGGTTGGATTGTTGCCAAGGTGAGCTTTTACCAAGACCCCCATTTGCAGAGAAAATTTGAACTCTGTCACTTCCAGAATTACCAGCACCATTCCGGCCACCTCTGATAAAGTTTCGACCAGCATAGTTTTTTTTAAAATTTTTATTTCCACACTTGTTGTGTTAGTTGTTGTTGTTGTATCGAGGATACAAATTCTAGTTACCTGGGGAGGTTTGGGTAATCATTTCATCAGGAGAGGTTGGGGTTTTGGCAACAAAAGCTTATGGTGATGAGCCGAATTCACGAGAACATCGTTGAATCATAGTGGACTCCTCGAGTTTCCAATCGCTATCTCGCAATTGCGAAAGTAGATAGCAGGTTGTTGAATATAAGTAAAAAAAATCAGCATACGAGTCTGTGACCCCAAATATCATTTTTAGGACCAATGAGGTATGAGTGACGGGAGAGTCAACATTTGCTATTTCATCAGCTAAAAGCTTCAGGGTAGTGCAATAGGCTTTGATTGATGGGAAGTCTTCAAGATTGGTGTTGGTGAATTGATTTTTAAGGTGGACTGTCCTTGAATGTTTGTTGTCGTGAAACAACGAAGAAACAAAATTCTTCAGCTGAGTCATTGATCACAAGAATGGAGTTGAGAATGTCTTGTTATATATATATATATATATATATATATACACATTGAAGAATGAACGCATCAAGCTTGCTCCAAGATCAAGATCATTGGTTTTGGCATCAGCGGCAAACTGTAGAATGTTTTGATCGGTCGGGGGGATGATGTGGTCAAGCACATTATGAACACGTGCTTGAACCATGAAGAGAGCTGACCATAAAAGGTAGACGCTTAAATCATTGTCCAAGGTTAAATGATTGATAGACTTCTCTGATGCACTAACACTGCTGTTGGTGGCCGTGTCCCGGTGTCGGACACGTGTTGGTGTCGGACATGCGTCAGACACCGGTACGACACGTGTCAGATGCAGGCTGCGGTGTCCCGAAAAAAAAAACAGACAGACACGGCTTGGACATTGTAAGGACACGGTTTGGGACACGGCTGAGAAACAGAACGTAAAAAAGACAACAGAACTTTGCGCTTCTTTTACAACGACTGCTATGTAGTATTTGAGAGCCTAAAATAAAATATATTTAATATAAAAAGAAAGAAAACCCTCGAATAGCAAGCAATCGATCGTTAGCCTGTTTCCACTCTGCCTCCCATAGAGCTTTTTCTGGATCTGGATTTGAACAGCTACAACACCGAGCCACTCACTCACCTCTGAAGTTTATCTCTTTGCAGGTATGATATGAATCGACTTTCTTTAACCTTCTATTTTGACTTGTCATTTTTGTATGCTATTTGTCTTCTTTTTGCGTCTTCAATGTTATATATTATAATATGTTCAGTAGTAATGTTTACAGCTTGCTTTTGTTGTACTATTGTTATTATTATATATTTTCTCTGACTAGTAGTAGGCTACTTGCATTATTATAATACTTAAACTTGGTAGGTAGAGATAGTACAGAAAAAAGAAAGCAACTTTAACTTGAAGTGGTGGAGTTTGGATTTTAGTGGCTATTGTCTCTTTTAAAATAGCTAATTAATAGTATTTGATATATTGTAATAAATTTGTGTGTAGAGATGAGTACTTCTAATCCTAGTGAAGCCAACGAAAAACATGATGAAACAAGGCCTTTGTGGAAGCATGTTACAAAGTTAAAAAGTGTAGGTGGCACAGGAGGAGGCAATTTTGAGTTAAAATGTCATTTTTGTGACATAGTTTATAATGGTTCATATATTAGAGTGAGGGCACATTTGCTGAAGATTTCGGGAAAGGGAGTCAGGCCTTGTACCAAAATAACACCTGCCAAGATTTCAGAATTGAAGAAGATAGACAATGAGGCTAGATTTAAGGAGGATAAGTCAAAAGGAAAATTTGTCCCTTTGCCTCCCGTTTCCAATGAAGGTGTTGGTTCAAAAAAGAGAAAGGCATCAACCATAGATGGCTCTTTTAATATGCAAGATAGAGATAAGCTGGATTATGAAATTGCTAGGATGTTTTACTCTGCTGGTCTACCATTTAATTTAGCAAGAAATCCTCACTTTAGGAGGGCGTTTTCCTTTGCTGCTAGCAAGACTATTCCTGGTTACCAACCTCCTGGTTATAATAAATTAAGAGCAACATTGCTTCATAATGAGAGGAAACATGTGGAGAATTTGTTAGAGCCAATTAAAAATACATGGAGCCAAAAGGGTGTGACAATTGTTAGTGATGGATGAAGTGACCCACAAAGAAGACCTCTTATTAATTTCATGGTTGTCACAGAAAGTGGGCCTATGTTTTTAAAGGCAGTAGACTGTTCAAATGAGATAAAAGATAAAGATTTTATTGCCAAACAAATGAGGGATGTCATCATAGAGGTTGGACCTTCAAATGTTGTTCAAATAGTGACAGACAATGCAGCAGTTTGCAGGACGACTGGTTTAATAATTGAGGCTGAATTTCCTAATATCTTCTGGACTCCGTGTGTTGTCCATACCTTAAATCTTGCACTGAAGAACATATGTGCAGCTAAGGATACAGAAAGAAACAGTGTAGTCTACAATGAATGTTCTTGGATCACCAAAATTGTAGATGATGCAACTTTTATAAAAAACTTTGTGATGTGTCACTCCATGAGATTATCAATGTTCATTTCATTCAGCTCGTTCAAGTTTCTTTCTATTGCTACAACAAGATTTGCCTCTGCTATTGTAATGCTTAAAAGGTTTAAGCTATTGAAAAAAGGTCTTCAAAATATGGTGATTAGTGAGCAATGGTCTTCTTACAAGGAAGATGATGTTCAAAAGGCTAAATTTGTGAAGGACACTTTGTTAGATGATAATTGGTGGGATAAGGTTGATTATATTATTTCTTTCACTGGTCCTATCTATCATGTTCTAAGAAGAACCGATACAGAAGCTTCAAGTCTCCACCTAGTGTATGAAATGTGGGACACAATGATTGAAGATGTGAGGAAGGCTATATACGCATATGAAGGAAAGGCAGATGTTGAACAACCATCAACCTTTCATGAAGTTGTGCACTCAATATTAATTGCTCGTTGGACAAAGAGTAGCACACCTCTTCATTGTTTAGCTTATTCCCTAAATCAAAGGTTATTTAATATTAACTCAATACTTTTTTGTTTATATTTGTTTTAAGATGACAAATATTTATAATCATGTGTATGTTATTTTTTTAAATTGTAGTTATTATAGTCATGAATGGCTAAGTGAAGATCCTCATCGAGAACTTCCACATGAAGATAGAGAGCTCACTGATGAAAGAAAAAAATGCATCAAAAAGCTATTTCCTGATGCCGATGAAAGGAGGGCGGTGAATTTGGAGTTTGCCAATTTCTCAGATGGAAGAGAAGGTTTTGCTGACACTGATGCTTTGACTGATAGGGGTAAGATGGAACCAAAAGCTTGGTGGCTAGTTCATGGTGTTAATGCTCCAATACTTCAAAAGGTTGCCCTTAAGTTGCTTGCGCAACCTTGTTCATCTTCATGCAGTGAGAGGAATTGGAGTACATATTCTTTCATACATTCTCTAAAGAGAAACAAGATGACACCACAGAGAGCAGAGGATTTAGTATTTGTTCATAGCAACCTTCGTCTTCTTTCAAGGAATAGTCCACAATACCATGAAGAAGAAACTAAAATGTGGGATATTGCTGGAGATAATTTTGGGTCACTTGATGATTCCGGATTTCTTGAAGTTGCTAATTTATCTTTAGATGAACCTGATCTAGAGATGCCTTTATCAATGATGATGACAAATTAGATGGCTAAGTATCTTAATTTGTTTATTTATCAGTGCTTTTTAATGGTAAAATTGTTACTTTACTTTAGATGAAATACATATGTTTTGTTTGGAATATTATTTTTAAGGAATATTTTGTTTGATTTAATTATAATTATATTATAATAAATATGCCTAGCGGTGTCGGTGTCTTGTGTTTTATAATTTAGCGGTGTCGCGGTGTCCGTGTCGTGTCGTGTCGCGGTGTCCGTGTCAGAGTCCGTGCTTCATAGATAGACTTCACGTTGTTGATAGTGAAGGCCGAGTAAATTTTTTATGATAGTGTTGTTGAGACAGATGTACCTGTCACGGGATAGGAATTTGTGGAGAGAGGTGTTGATTCAGCTGTCGTGGAGGTAGCCATGAATTACGGTTGATAGCATAAGTATAGCGAAGAAGAGGTGGTGGTGGGTGGCTAGGAGGAGTAACATAGCTGATACAATATAGGAAAATAGATGAATGTTTTTCATTCATAATCTAAGTGCTTTATATACATCAATTTGCTATCATTCTTTTAAAGACTAATGAATACAAATATGAATGACTAATTAATACAAATGAATACTTATTATTATTCTTTAAATAATTTAGATTTTATCATTTGTATCCAAATGGAGTCAAACTATTTCCGAATGAAACCTAACATTAGTTGATACAAGTTTTCATAAAGATACTAAAGTTGAATTCGTCTTGTAAAATGGTAAAAAATTTAAAGGATCTGAATACCTGAATTCTATCTTAGGCGCCTTGCAGACGAAGTCGGGCGCATCGTGGATATTCTTAAAAAAACTTCCTTTTCCACAACCCCATGTACATTGCAGATGGCGTAGTCGTGAGTAATTTCAAATCCATATAAGCCAAAAAAATGTCAGAAAATAAGGGTTGTCACTTGAAGAACACTTTCGATACCTAGAAGAAACATTGGGGATGTTTTTTAGGTTTTTAAATTGAAGATTTCAACCTTGGAAATAAGAAGTGGAGATTCACTCCACCTCAGGTGTAATTTTATATTTTCCATTGTTTTTCTTTCTAAGACTTTTAGTAGCTAGTTTTCTTCATATTTTCTAGCAAGTGTACTAGTTCGTTGGCAAGTAATCAAATATATAAAGTTCTTATATAGTTTGGATTGGTTGCTCGATTTTAAGACATCTTATTAGATTAGTTAGACCAAAGTCTTGGTAACTAACATTCTTCAGTAGTTATGACTCTCTAATGTCTTAGGTTAGTTTATAACATTTGATGGTTTAATAACGCCTAATTAAGTACATAAATCAATATTAAAAAATGTCTAAAGCTAATAATAATTGAACGATTAAGTTAGGTGAAGCCATCAAAGTTAGGGTTTGTAATCACTAAGACCTAAATCAATTTATAAACATTCATAAATGCATAAAAAACACTAACGATAAATTCAACCAAATAAAATAACAAAGTAGACAACTTAGGTCATAGGATAATTTAAAGTTACATAATCAAACAATTATAGGGAAGTTCCTCTTTCATGACCTAACCCATATATAATTTAGCTACTCATTATTTATGAACATAAACAAATGAATATGAATAAGAAAACATGACGAAAGGGTCAATGTTTGATGATTCCATAGCTCTCGAATGTCTATGATCGCTCCTAATCTTCAAAAATCATGTTTCTTCCTTCATCTTCTCATCAAAAAAAGTCATTTTTTTCAATGTCCTAGGTGTTTGCCTTATATAGGCGTGCATTTTCCTAAAAATTAGTGAAAGTTGGCCCGCGATGTTGTTATATAAATTGCGATGTGAGTTAAACATAGAAGGAACACCTTGCATGTCTTTCATATCTTGCATTGTGGGGCTTATAGCCTGAAATAAGAGATAGACAATGGCTGAATCTTACAAATTCCATTTTGATTCTACGACACACAGTTGCTTAGTTTAGGTGGATTTGGTTTCAAGGTTATTCTTCTGCTTTGTCCTTTCATGACATTTTTATCGAATCCTTTATAAAACACGATTAAAGTACATTCAACCTACATAATTAAACTCTAAAATGACTCAAAACTTCTATATAATTTCATGTCATCAATAAACCTCTTTGAATCTAATTGAGTTATTTAATTTATGAGATCTAATTTAGGCAATTGATACCATTTACAATCAATAACTCTTGTGTTTAATTGTAATTTGTTGGTGATTTCCAAAATCATGGAATCACTTTAGATCAAAAGTTGTAACTCTTCATGAGAACCTTTCATATACATTATAACCTTTGGTAAAAAGGTGCTTAATGAACCTTGACATTGATTCAAGTGTGTATGGTCATAACCTTTGGCAAAAGGGTGTTTAATGAACCATAACATTGATTCAAGTCAAAGGGGTGTCTTCTTTCATGTGAAGGGTCATATAATGCACTATAAATACTTGATATTTGGGCATTAGTTCATTAGATTGCAACACACAACTTTGGACAGAATTTTGTTACATTAACAACATAACTCTTCATCATTCTCTTACTCTAAATCATCCATCAATTCTCTAATGCATGAGTGAATTGCTGGAACCATAAATCTGTAAAATACTGTTAGGAGATACGCTTGGTGTGGTTGTGCAATACACGTGAAGGAACTCATAGTATCCTGAAGGGGATTCGCCAGTCATTCCTTATTGCATCTAATACACAGTTATTGGTGGGGGCGAATCGAACCTAAAGGTTAGTGTGGCAACCCCATACGCTTTGAGTTTTACATGCATAATCATTAAACATTTCAGGTTTCAAGTGCAACAGCCTCTTCCCAACAAACAAGATAAATAACAATCTTTAGGTTCGATTACTTATGGCTGCTTCATTGAAAGAAATGACATCTGACTTTGTTAAGTTGGAAAAGTTTGATGGGGGAAATTTCATCCGCTGACAGAAGAAGATGAAGTTTCTTCTTACAACATTGAAAGTGGCATACGTTCTGAATATGGCAAGGCCTGAGGAGAAGGATGATGAAACCGTTGCTGAGACAAGAGACAGACAGAAATGGGACAACGATGACTACATCTGCTTAGGACATATCCTGAATGGTATGTCTGACTCTCTGTTCGATATCTACCAGAGCAGCCCTTTTGCAAAAGACTTATGGGACAAATTGGAAACCAGATACATGCGTGAAGACGCAACAAGTAAGAAATTCCTTGTCTCTCATTTTAATAATTACAAAATGGTAGATAATAAATCTGTTATGGAACAATTATATGAGATTGAACGTATTCTTAACAACTACAAACAACATAACATGAATATGAATGAAACAATTATTGTATCATCCATAATTGACAAACTTCCTCCTTCATGGAAAGATTTCAAACAAACCATGAAGCATAAGAAGGAAGACATTTCTCTCGAGCAACTTGGCAATCACCTTCGTTTAGAAGAAGAATACCGAAAACAAGAAGGTATTAAGAATCATGTTACTCAAGAGAAGGTTCATGTTATGGGAGAAGGAAATTCAAGTAAATCTTCCAAAAAGAGAAATCATGAAAATGATAGGTCTCATCAAAACCACAACGGTAATAACATCAAAAAGAAAAGGAAAGGTGAATGTTACTTTTGTGGGAAAGAAGGACACTTCAAGAATGAGTGCAGGCTCTTTAAAAAGAAGAACGAAGAAAAGAATTCAAGGGCAACAAATGATGATTTTGTTGCGGTCATTTCTGAAATCAACATGATTGAAGATGTTGATTCTTGGTGGATAGACTCTGGTGCTACTCGCCATGTGTGCCAAAACAAGAAAATGTTCAAGACCATAAATGAAGATGGGAGTGTTTTGTACATGGGAAATGCTTCAACTGTGCAAGTCCAAGGAAAAGGGACCATAGAGATTGAATTTACTTATGGAAAAATACTCACTCTTAAAGATGTATTTTATGTTCCTGAAGTTAGGAAGAACTTGATTTATGTACCATTACTTAATAAGAATGGGTTCAAATCTGTATTTGAGGGAGATAAATTTATCCTCTCAAAGGGGGGTGTGCTTGTAGGAAAGGGATATTTGTGTGAAAATATGTTCAAATGTAATGTTACAAATATTAATAATAATAATATGATTTATGCTTATATTGTTGAGTCTTGTGATTTATGGCATATGCGATTAAGACATGTTAATTTTAGAAAATTGGAGGATATGATGAAATCAAATCTAATTCCTAATTTTGATAAAAACCTGGATTCATGTACTACTTGCATGTTGACTAAAATTACAAGACAACCTTTTAAAAGTGTTAAAAGAAGTTCTAGGGTGCTAGATTTAATTCATTCAGATGTATGTGATTTACATGGTTGGCCCACCATTGGTGGTAAAAAGTATTTTGTTACTTTCATAGATGATTACACTCGATTTTGTTATATTTATTTAATGCATTCAAAAGATGAAGTCTTAGATAAATTCAAAATATTCAAAGCACAAGTAGAACTTCAACATGAAACTTTCATTAAATGCTTTAGAAGTGATAGGGGAAGAGAGTTCTATCATCCGAGTTATTTTGAATCCACTGGTATTGTGCATCAAGTAACTGCACCATACACCCCACAACAAAATGGAATAGCAGAAAGGAAAAATAGGACTTTGGTAGAAATGGTTAATGCAATGTTGTCCTATTCTGGATTATCTAAAAGATATTGGGGTGAAGCAATGCTAACAGCATGTTACATCCTCAATTGAGTTCCAAACAAAAGGAAAAAAATAACTCCATATGAACTTTGGAAACAAAGGAAACCGACTCTTAATTATTTAAAAGTTTGGGGTTGTAGAGCAATTGTGAAAGTGCCTGAACCAAAAAGAAAGAAATTGGGTGAAAGAGGAATTGAATGTGTATTTTTAGGCTATGCAGAAAATAGCAAAGCATACAGATTCTTGACTATTGAATCGAATGACTCATATTCTGTTAATACAGTAATTGAGTCAAGAGATGCAATTTTTCAAGAAGATAGATTTAAATCAATTTCTTATTCCAAGGATATTGTTCATTCTAATGTACAAAATTTAGAAAACAATGAATCTAATGTAGGTACATTGGATGGTTCAGAACTTAGAAGAAGTAAGAGGATCCGGAAAGAGAAAGATTTTGGATATGATTTCTTCATGTTTCTTGTAGAAGGAACAGGTAAATCCATAAATAGTTATGGACCAATTTGCTTTAACCTTGAGAGTGATCCGGTAACATATGAAGAGGCTATAAAATCTCAAGATTCAGCCTTTTGGAAAGAAGCTATTCAAGAAGAAATGGATTCAATTATGGGTAATAAAACTTGGAAAGTGGTAGATCTCCCACCCGGATCCAAACCGATAGGTTGTAAATGGATCTTTAAAAGGAAAATGAAAGTGGATGGTACCATTGATAAATTTAAGGCTAGACTAGTTGCTAAAGGGTTTACACATAAAGAAGACATTGATTATTTTGATACATATGCACCTGTTGCAAGAATTGCATCAATCAGAATACTAATTGTACTGGCATCCATCCATAAGTTTGTAATCCATCAAATTAAATGGATGTTAAAACTGCTTTCCTAAACGGAGAGTTGGATGAAGAGGTATACATGAAACAACCGGAAGGGTTTGTGATCAAAGGCCAAGAAGATAAAGTGTGTAAATTAACTAAGTCTTTATATGGGTTGAAACAAGCACCCAAATAATGGCACCAAAAGTTTGACCAAGTTGTGTTAGCCAACGGATACATCATAAATGAATCTGACAAGTGTATTTACAGTAAATTCCAAAATGGAAAAGGTGTCATGATTTGCTTATATGTAGATGACATGTTGATCTTTGGTACAAGTATAAATGAGGTAGAAGAAACTAAAGCTTTCTTATCCAAAAATTTTGATATGAAAGATTTAGGAGAAGCTGGTGTGATTTTAAGAATTAAAATCATAAGAGATGGTAACCATATTGGTTTTCCCAATCTCATTACATAGAAAAGGTGCTTCAGAAATTCAATCACTTAGATTGTAAACCAATCTCTACCCCATTTGACCAAACTGTCAGTTTGCAACCAAACAAAGGTTGTCCTGTGGCACAACTTGAATATTCTAAAGTAATTGGATGCTTGATGTATGCTATGACTTGTACTAGACCTGATATAGCATATGCTGTTGGAAGGTTATGTTGGTATACTAGCAATCCAAGTAAAGAACACTGGCATGCTGTGAAAAGAGTATTAAAATACTTAAAAGGAACAATGAATTATTGTTTAACATATAGTGGAGACCCTTCTGTTTTGGAAGGATACACAGATGCTAGTTGGGTAACATATGTTGAAGATCATGCTTCCACAAGTGGATGGATCTTCAACCTTAGTGGAGGTGCAGTTTCTTGGGGTTCAAAGAAACAAACATGTATTGCTGACTCCACCATGGCTGCAGAATTTATTGCATTGGCTGTAGGGAGTAAAGAGGCAGAATGGCTAAGAAATTTATTGTATGACATACCAGTTTGGCAAAAGCCAATGGCGCCAGTATCCATACATTGTGATAGTCAATCCACACTATCAAAAGCTTATAGCCAAGTTTATAATGGGAAATTAAGGCATATTGGTTTAAGACATAGCTATGTAAGAGACTTGATTTCTAATGGAGTAATTTCCATCATGTTCATAAGAACAAAGAAGAATCTTGCAGATCCTTTGACGAAAGGTCTGACAAATGATATGGTGTTGAAGACATCATTGGGGATGGGACTCAAGCCCATATCTAACTGATTACCAATAGTGGAAACTCAACCCACACTTGAGTAGCATCAAGTCTTGGGTTCAATGGTGAAAGTACACTATTAGAGTAATTGTAGTACTTGACAATAGATACATCCCAAGGGTAAAAGTACTTAGACCATAAGAAGAAAAAATGTAGGATGAGGTTTTCCTCTTAATGGACATATATCATATATTTGTTGGAATGCATACTTATGGGGCATGCCCGATATAGTCTACCTATGTGAGAATGAAGTTTGGCCGCTTCACGGAGTTCAAGGGATCGACTCTTAAATTCTCATGAAAAGGGATATATGACACAAGACCTTCTTAATGTGTCATTTTACAAGTCTCTTTATCAACGGTACCGAGATTCTATGTGTAAGTTATGCACACTTGTTCTAATGAATAGCTGGTTCAAAGCTTGCCTACCATACTATTTGGGAATGAGTGAAAACTTAACTTACTAAGTAATGGTTCAAATCGTGAGATATCATTATCTGAAGGCATGTAATTTCCGGATTTATGAGATTTAGTATTTTGAAAATGGTGGGGGATTGTTGGTGATTTCCAAAATCATGGAATCACTTTAGATCAAAAGTTGTAACTCTTCATGAGAACCTTTCATATACATTATAACCTTTGGTAAAAAGGTGCTTAATGAACCTTGACATTGATTCAAGTGTGTATGGTCATAACCTTTGGCAAAAGGGTGTTTAATGAACCATAACATTGATTCAAGTCAAAGGGGTGTCTTCTTTCATGTGAAGGGTCATATAATGCACTATAAATACTTGATATTTGGGCATTAGTTCATTAGATTGCAACACACAACTTTGGACAGAATTTTGTTACATTAACAACATAACTCTTCATCATTCTCTTACTCTAAATCATCCATCAATTCTCTAATGCATGAGTGAATTGCTGGAACCATAAATCTGTAAAATACTGTTAGGAGATACGCTTGGTGTGGTTGTGCAATACACGTGAAGGAACTCATAGTATCCTGAAGGGGATTCGCCGGTCATTCCTTATTGCATCTAATACACAGTTATTGGTGGGGGCGAATCGAACCTAAAGGTTAGTGTGGCAACCCCATACGCTTTGAGTTTTACATGCATAATCATTAAACATTTCAGGTTTCAAGTGCAGCAGCCTCTTACCAACAAACAAGATAAATAACATGATCTTTATCTTACCAATATTGAATTGAACCTAAGATATAATTCACTACTACTCCTAAGTTTTATGCCTGGATCCAGAGTTATTGCTCGCTAAATAATTGACAAAATTTAGTGGACGATGAAGCTTTTGATGTTAGATACGCGAGACTTGCCCCGAGTTAAAAAAATTGGTCTTCATATATTTTGCTATATCGTCGAGAACATAATCAATTTTTATGGCTAGTACCTTTATTACCAAATAGTAACAAAGAGGGGATTTGAACAATCCTAATCTCTTTTAATCATCAATTGTTTCATTTAAATTACATTCAATTTGCTTGCCAAAGCTTTCTGCAAGGCCCCCTATTTTATCACCTAATTAAGTGGAACATAATTGCCATGGTTTTTTTTACGAGGGATTGGAACAATAATTGCCATGGTTTAAAAGTGGGGTTATTGCTTTAGATTTTTCAAACGGTTTTTAAAGTCTCCTTATTGGAGATGCTTTCTCCAAGGATTCAATTCTAAATGACATGAAATTTTAGGAATGTACATTAGTTCGGCATAAAACATGAAATTATACCGTGTCCAGGCTTCAAACTTGATGAAATTCATAAATCATTAATGGATAAAGATTAATGTTGTGTAGTCAC
Source organism: Medicago arabica (assembly GCA_946800305.1). Classification (NCBI taxonomy): domain Eukaryota; kingdom Viridiplantae; phylum Streptophyta; class Magnoliopsida; order Fabales; family Fabaceae; genus Medicago; species Medicago arabica. The sequence goes on from OX326969.1 coordinate 29,860,333, forward strand.
ATGCATCTTTTAGACGATCCCGATTTTAAAACCTTACTTTTAATAATAAATGAGAGATTTAGACGTCGACCATCCGAAACCAAGATGTTGTAATGTTGTGCAATCATAATAAGATCATGACTATACCTAACCCTAATCTAATTAACATCAAGAATGATATATAATACCGTGTTTGCTTATAGAGTTAAATATGTAAAAAATGGTAGAAATGTCATTTCGGTGTGCACAAAAATAATCCCAACAAATACACACTACCCTTTTTTGACCTCATTTGGACATTTTTATTACTCAAGTATAAAATATGATAAATAATTAAAGTTGACGTGCTCAACACAAAATATTCTCAAGTATTTCTTTATAAATAGTTGTCTCACTCTTTCCATTTGTGTGAATTAAATGGGATAAAAACATGGCCTCTAAATACTCACAAGTATTACTTCTACTTGGAATGATGGTTCTTACTACTGTAGTGAGTGATGGGCATAATAGTTTTGGGTATGCGCCAATGTTAGATCCTGAGGAAGATTGGCCAGACCTTTTCTTTCAACCACTTACCATAATTGAGGGTCAAAAGCCAAGTAGTTTTGGATATCCACTTATATTAGATCCAGAAGAAGATTGACCTAATAACTAATGAGAAATCATTTGTTTATGAGCCATTCCACCTTTCAAAGCTATTATTATAAGTACAATTCTTTATTATATCAAGTTTTTTATTTCTTCCCATTTTTGTATAAAACTCTAATTTTTAAGAAGTGATGTACTATTTGAATAAAGGCTCTATAAATATTTCTATGTATATTATATCTCATTTCAGCAACAATAATGCCTATTACTAATGGTTTTACCTATGATTAATATTTTGTTATTGTCTACAATTTAATTATACATTATATGATAAATAATCAATAATATTTTTTTTTTGACAAAAAATAATCAATAATATTTGAACATTCATCATTTCCATACACTCATTCAACATAATATTTTCTTTTTGTCTATATTTTACGATCAAATCATCGATATATCACAAAAATATTATATTTATCTTATCACACTATTTCTTTCTCAAGATATCATAGTAAGAACGGATATCCAAAAACATTTTTTATTTTAAAAACCCAATGAAAAAAATATCAATTAGATAACAGCTGTACGTCACGTGTTCTACAACTATAAACATAAAAATATTCAAATTAGTTATGTGTATCTAGAACAAAAGATCCATCTCCTTTTCTTAGACCATCCATAAGGTAATCCTACTGTGGGGTAGAAAATTTAAGGGTCAGTTGTAACCAAGGTAATCAGAACGGACCGGTTATTAAACCAGTGTGCCTATAGGTTTAAGGTTTAAAGGTCGGATCAGGGTTCAATCGGGGATTGAACCATTTTTAATTTAAATATGTATTTTTTATTCCTATATGAAAAAATAAATATATTCATGATTTACTCCAGTAAAAATTAAATTAACTCAACAATTCTTCATTTCTTCTAAAAATGAAACAACTACTCATTTTTTTTTCCGACAAACCTTTCCTTATACTTATATTAAAATTTAAATGATAAGTAACTTTTTTATTTTATCCCTGATTATAAATTATTTTTAATCAAAATATAATGCTTATAATTTATTTGGCCACAACAATTTTTTCTCCTTTTTAATTGTGATAAGTTTTTAACGCAATGAAAAAATAAAACCAAAATTGTTGGGTAATATAGTTATGGGTTGTGGCAAAATGATAGTTTTGAGGCTCAAGTCCAAATAAACCCTAAAACTAACATTCTTTTATAGAATCTTGTTCTTCACCAAGCACAAAACATTCCCGCCCTGCAGGCAGGACGATTTTGCCCCTACGCATGTTAACTCACGCAAGTATAAAAGTGTGCGCTAGTTAACATGCGCAGCGTGGCTTAAGTCGCGCAAGTGTAACTTAAGCTACGCACACTCACGCAAGAGTAACGCACTGCGTGAGTTAACTCATGCAGTGTCACGGTAGTGTAACGCACTGCGCCAGTTAACTCACGCAGTACTGATATATCAGTACAACATTAATTGGTGTACTGATATGCATTGAATGTCATTAATGACCCGTAATTTTTACACGCTCATAATTGAACCGAATTACGCCAGTTTAACAAGATTATCGGATAATACGACATAATCGATCAAAATTACACAAAAACATCGCTTTTATCACAATCACATAATCACGCATAACAATCCAAACGGTCCAAATTTCACAAATTCGTCGATAATGATCAGTAATCACTCAAACACACTTAATGACATGTAAACGATCCAAATTATACCAATTTGTCCATAAATCTTGAAAATCACATAATCTCACATAAACGGTTAAAATTACTGAAATTCATCGTTAAATTACATAAACACAAATTCATTAAAATTCAATAATACAGACACAAATTCGAACAAATTACGATATTACACGTTAATAAATATTACACTTCGACGGTTCAGACATAAAGATGTAAAGCGTTGTCTTCAACCATTACGTAAAACATGTTAGCGGCGTCGCTATCATCTTCGACACGTTGTGGAAAATACACCGTCTTCGAAAAGTCCTCTTCCTTATCCTCCCCCAAGTCCATGCCTGGCGCATTTAAAATTACATTGTATGTTATATGGTTTGAACCAATATGGATAAAGAAGTTGTCAAGTTTTGTCTTCAACTCATCCAACTTGCCGGTGGGCTTTACAAAGAACCTAGCCTTCTTTTGCACATCTACATAACAGACGTGAAGTTTAACCGGATCTTGTGCATCTTCATACATGTTTCACTTCAAAAAATATAAATAGTTGAATAATTAGTGACAAAGTAAATGCGAGCAATAATTGGTGTGACATAACCGACCACCAAAAAAATAATTCATTTCATTTAATATATAATATTAGTTACATATTGGCCACAAATATCCAAAGAAGTACATAACCGGCCACCCAAAAATACGTCGGGGTGTAATACCACCAAAAAATAGGACGAACACCGACCGACCTAAGAATGTTATAACCTATAACCTATCTAAGAATTCTAGTGACACTCCTAGATTTTCCTCTACTTCAATGTCTTCCATCGCTTCAAATTCTTGTTCCTTTTTTTGCGGAGTAAGAGTATTATCACAAAATATTGGCGGCTTCGGCTCCTTGGACATGAGTTCATTGAAGGCATCTTGTCTATCCAAAAACTCAAAATGTCATTTCTCCGCCTCACCGATCTTGTTGGACATCCACTTCGTACAACTCGGTGGTAACGGACACCCTTCCTTCAAAGTAACATGAAGATAGTGGCCGGGAATAAAGCAAAGACACATGATGTTGGCATGTGGATTAAGTGGTGGAACACTTCGGATTGGGAAATATGTCTCACATACACCACCCCTTTCGGGCAATGTCAATAGAACAACGGCTCTATTGTAGCAAGTAGCAATAATGTGACCATATCCGGAGTGGTCAACCACTTATCTACCGGCGCAATACCAATTGTACATTTTGGAGGGTGTAAACCATTCAAGATTTTGTTATAACGCTCCTCCGTGACATATATCGGCATGTAGTCACTCTTATGAGTTTTCAACTCATGAATAAGTTGATGACGAATCAATACATGATCTTCCTCATCCATCCCCAAGTGCCTAGCTATGACCCGGAATCCACAATGACCATCCCCTTTAACATTCACAATGTCTTCAACAAAAGGTCTCATGAGATTTGGAATTTGTGAAATGTAAGGGATGCTCCGAAGCGGTTTTGAAGTAGAGGATGAAGCTTGTGAGCGGGAGTACGTGCCAAGGCGTGCATCTTTTCTCTTTGGAAGTGACCTCTTGGGTTGTGAAGGTTGACTATCCGGATTTTGAGAATCAATAGTCTCTCATCTAGAGGGTATTCGACCCGTTGATGACACTTTGAGTGTAGTCATCTTCCTTTTAGGTGCTCCCTTGGTTACCGCTTTTTTTGAAGGTGAACACATATTTATGGTTTCCGGAAAGGCTATTTGACGCGTCATCTCTTTGATGTGGAGTTTCATATTGTAAGGGGTTGTCTTGAGACGTTCTTGAATGCCATTCCACTCTTCCACCACGGAAAAATCATCATCAATCTCTTCTCCTTGTACACTTAACCTTCTTCAATGAGGGTATATATCATCAAAGACTAGAGGCAATTTTTGCTTGCACCTCATGGCAATAATACACACACAAGGTAACCCGTACGATGTCGCTTGCACACAACCACAATCTTCCTTCTCAAAGCCGAATGTCTTGGAGCGTTGCAATTCATCATAGATAAATTTCAATGCGCGTCTAGATACATAACCCTCCAACTCTCCCATCATCTTGATTTTTTTGTTATTTGTGTTCGGAGACCGTTTTGTTCCTCCAAAAACTTCCTTGTATCTCACCAAATTGCACGGCCAACATCTTGTCTATTTCATCCCAACATGATGCTAAATCACCCACGCTACTCCTCAAATATTTTTTCAACACTCCATGAGCCGATTCAAAAATATTGGTGGTTCTACACCCTAGATGCAAGACTTTATCCGTCCATGCCCTCACAAATTTTTCCTTAAGGTTCAAAACCGTTTCTTCAACATATTTTATGAATTCCGGAAATGGCATGCATACCTCTTTGAATTTCAATAAATTACTTGCATATGATTCCTCCGTAGGAGATTCGACCAACTCTATCCAAGTGATCACGACTTTCTCAACAACTTCTCTATTCTTCACCTTGCTCTTCTTCAATTCTTTCTTGTCAACTTTTGCATCCTCATGAGGCTTTGGGTGAACTTTACAATCTGTGATGCACTTAGACCTTACATTCTTCCCAATATGAAAATAGAAAAGCATGGTGTATGTTTTAGGGAAAACTGTGCCAACGACATTCATCAAAGCACCATCTCTGTCGGTGACAATCACCTTAGGCATGTTGTCTTTTGAGGACAAAAGACCTTTCATCATCGTAAGTGCCCAAGCAAAGTTGTCCTTTAGTTAAAAGTGAAGGAAGGCGAAACCAACGGAATACGTCATTTTTGTAGAGGTGCAACCTACTATATCAAACAACGACATTCGATAGTTGTTGGTTTTGTAAGTGGAGTCCATGACCAAAACAGTTGAAAAGGTGTTGAGCAATTTAATTGACTCCGAATGAGCAAAAAATATGTCTTCAAGAGTGCTTTCCTCACTATTGCATCTTGTGTAATAGACATATTTATGCTCCACCAACTTCGAAATCAAGAATTGCAACTCCGTCATGTTACCTCTTTCCCCCTTTCGCCATCTTGTTTGCACATTGTACACTTGCTTGATAGTTATGTCACTTTCTTTGTTATTTTGCTTCAAATTGGTGAGGATATTCCGAGGCACCGTCAAACTCTTTGTCATGTCGATAACTTTTTTCTTCTCCTCTGCACTAAGCCTTCTCACAATAAGGTGCCCCTTTAACTTCTCATCCATGTCATGGATGTGCATTTCGCAAAGCATTGCAAGCCACCAATCATTTGTCTCTTTATCAAAGAAACCTTTCAACTTAAACGGAACTTTACATTTCCTTGAGCTGATGCCTTCAATGTTCGGTTTCTTCCTCGTCTTAGGTGGCTTGTATATCCCACTCCTTTCACATTGCATCGTCAAGTACGGCCTTTTAAAACGGATTTATCTATACAAACACTAAATCCGGCCCTTACCCCTTGTCGGCGAACCCAGACAAATAACTCTTCTCGCTCTCTCCATCTTGCATTTGTTGTGAAAAAAGAAGCGGTGTCGCGACCTTCGCAAAGAACATCGATAGGTACCGGTTTAGGTTCTTCAATTTGACCGATGCGAGCTTGAAATGGAATGTTGACTTTAAACAGTTTGACATTAAAGGTCGGTTTGACATCGTCAAAACCTTTGCCGGAAGCATCGCCGGAAGCTTCATTTTTGGCTGGTTTTGGTTCAACGTCATCACCCGCGACATTGTCAACCATCTCCCTATATATCTTTTGAATAAATAATTTACAAAATGAGAATAAATAAATTACTTGTGTAACAAGTTAACCAAGAACAAAAATGAAGAAAAAAATTAAAAAATATGGACTGTGTACAGTGCGTGACTTGTGTGTGACTTAAGTCACGCATGCACATTAACACATGTGCCACTTAACTAGCGCAGCACATACGCCCTACACAAGTTAACTTGCACACCATGCCTACTGCCTACGAAAAACAGACTAACCAAGCTCAAAAACCAGCAAAATGAGATAAGTTTTTATGATACATTACCTGATATTTAGTGCTCGATGAGCGTAGAAACTTTCTTCCTGACGATTTGCAATGATTTGGGATGAGGATTTTGACCCAAAAAATCGCACTTTTTGGGTTTTTGAAGGTGGAGGGAAAGAAAACGGTGTTTGAAGTTTGGACTGATGGGTCTTGAACAAAAACAGTAACCTTGAACAACTTAACTTGCGCAGCGTTATTTAACATGTGCAGCGCATGTTAACTTGCGCAGGGGTAAATTAGGAATGCTTGCAGGGCGGGAGTTTATTTTGCAGGGAGGAGTTTATATTGAAAGCATGTTGTCATTTGTCAAGGAAAATTGCTGTATACTCATTTGGTAAGGCTGAAAAACATCAGTAAATGACAAAAACACCCCTCGGTAGTTAACTGTCGAGGGACAGTGAATCGGCTGCAGTTAACTGCCGAGGAAAGTTTTGGCAATTAACTGCCGATATGATGTTATAAGAACAGAACAGCCATACGAGTTTCCAAAACTCCATTTTTGCGTTTTCATTCTCTTAGGTACGATTTTCAACCATTTCAAGCCATTCCAAGCCAATTTCAATCACAAAATCAAGTATGTGTTTTGAATCCTACTGCATTGGTTTTTTGTGATTGAATTGTTAGTTTTTTTTTGTTAAATTTCGATTATAGAGGTTTTATTGGTTTTATGATTTTATGATAGTTTAGGTTTATGTTTTGATGAATTGTTGTAGAATTGTTAGAATTGTTTGGTTTAGGTTAGAATTGATGTTAGAATTGTTTAGGATTAGGTTTAAGTTGTTATGAATTGTTAGAATTGATTTTATTGATTTTATGATTATGATAGTTTAGGTTTATGTTTAGGTTTTGATGATAGTTTAGGTTTATGGCATTATTGTTTAGTTTAGGTTTTGATCGCCAATTTGTTTATGTAGACATGTCTCAGAATCAAATTCAGGGTAACGTTTAGTCAAACAAAAAGGAGGGTGATGAGATGAAGAAAGAAAAATCGCCTATGACATGGCACATAACCGCATGTGATGGTTCCGTAAAAAAGAAGGATTCGGTGTCGGTGTACAATCATTCCAGGTTGAGGAGGAGCAGGAGGACATGCTATTTTGGTCCTCAACCAAAAGCAGGTATCACAAGGATTGGTGAGGACAACCCAATTGAGATAAGCGAGGAAGCTGATTGAATGTTATGGCTTGTAATTCATAATTGTTTTGGATCTTTTTTATGCTTTTTTATATGTCGCTCGCATTTTGCTACATTTTGCTTGACATTATGGTACTTTGAATACAATCGCGTTTTGAATAATTTCGAATAAAAATTGCGTAATGAATAAATAAATAAATTCGAAAAGTGAATGAATAAATTATTGTTCCATTCAAAATAACATGTATTATAAAGAATCAACTATACATGTTATTGTAACACCCCGTTTTCCCAACATATAAATAAATATAAAATATATCAGAGTTCATCATGAACAGGATGTCACATTTCGTTCTTCAAAAATCATTTCATGATAAATAGAGTTAAAATCCCTATTTATTAAAACATCTGCTTTCAATAATTTAAACAATGTCGCAGCGGAAAATATTCAACATTTAATCAACACTTGGCACTAAGGCCTCAACATCATCACATTATAAAATTCCAACTTTAAAAGTGGTTCAACATCAACTTATAAAAAGATACGTAACAAAGGAAAAACAAAACAAATAAATATCCCCATCCCGTTACATATTAGAGCAAGACTCCTATGACGACACGAGGATCAACTCACATCAGCGGTTACTCCTGGCTATCTGCACAATACCCATGTAGAGGCTGAAGGTGAGAAAAACACAAGAAGGGGGGTTGAATTGTGTTTACTTTTCGCAACTCTTGAAGAGTGAGAATCTAATTCCGTAGGATCAGAGTCTGAATGAGATCAGAGTCTGATGGGAGATCAGATTCTGTTGCAGCGGAAATTAACAAGAGATAGAGAGAAGAGAGAACACAAACAATTATACAGGTTCCTTCCACAATCCGGAAGTAATCCTGTCCCCCTTGTACTTCCAAGGAGAGTTCCACTAAAATGTAATATCTATTACAAGTTGCTCAAACACACAGTTAGAGACTTCCAATGCTCAAGCACGCAGGCAAGAGACTTCCAATGCTCAAAGACACAACTAAGAGACTTCTTTGCTCAAGGACGCAACCAAGAGACTTCTTTGCTCAAGCACACAAGCAAGAGACTTCTAACACAATTTACAGAAAATTGAATAGAGTTGAAACACTTGATAAACAATCAAATGTGTTCCAATTACAAACAAAGACAGACTCTGTTTTTAAACAAAGACAGACTCTGTTTTTCTGCTTAACTTAGAAATTCTAGAATACTCAGTTTGTAAGAATAATCTAAGTTGTTGATGTGTTTCTGTTAAGACTCAGTTTGAATACGATAGCTATGCAGCGTAGTTTTTCAGTTGTAGAGTCCAACAATTCTTCAAGTCTTCTATCCTTTATATAGGCGTTGGAAAGAGACGTTGAGTCATCCAGCACATCAGGATGATTTCTGAAGCTTGATCAATAGCTGATGATCTGTTGCTTGATATGGTAATAGTCCTTCAAATGCATATTTGAATTCCATTCCTTTTGAAGATTAATACCGGTAGACACAGTTGCCAAACTGTACGAGGTAGTGGAGTAGTGGAAACAGAGTTCGTAGAACGTACTCTGTACTATCCTGTATTCTTTGTCGTTGAGCATCCCACGCTCAAGTTGACTTTGAAGCTAGCCGTTACTCCAAATGAGAGTTTCTTCTGCATCGTACTGCCTTTAGAAATCCTTCTAAGCAGATCTTCAGATTGCAGGCTTCAGACTCACTGTAGCATTTCAGCTTCTGATGATCTTCAGACTCTTTTGGTCTTCAGATTCTGATAGTCTTCAGACTCTGATGGTCTTCAGACTCTCTTCGATACAGTCTTCATACTCTTCTTCGATAGTCAGAATCACAAGCAAAAAGCTTCTCTAGATCTTTACCCTCAAAATGTTCAAACATAATATTTTCTAAGATATAAATCTTGATTAATATCCTGCATACTTAAAACAAATATTAGCATATCCAATTGACAGTTTTTAATACCTTGTTATCATCAAAACTCAAAACGTGGTATTGCTGAACACCTTTGTTGTAACACCCCGACATCCCAGCTTTAAAATTTCATTTAAATAATCAGAGTATAACACATAATCAGAATGTCACATTTCAAAACAACTTTAAACAAAATGAATAATAATTTATTCCTCATCTTTATTCGTAAAGTAGCAGCGGAAACATAATTCAAACTTTTAAAAAGATTAGTTCTTCGCACCAATGTCATAATTAATTCAAAAACGATACATAAAGGAATAGAAACAAATAATAATCCCTATCCCGTTACGTATCAGAGCTCCTAAGACTCCACAAGGACCTCTCACATCGTCAATCCTACGCTTGGTCACCTGCACTTGCCCACGAGGCGGCAATTCCAACAGAAGGGGTGAGATTCACATCAATTATATTAACATATAACTCAAATATCTATGCTTAACAACAACAACAACAATATTCATCACATAGAACAGAAACGTCTCAAACATCCACATATACAAGTCATCTTAAAACATTCTTCACATAACAAATCATCTCTTAACGTCTTAGACACAAGACTCGACAAATGCAACTCGACTATGCAACTCTAACATCTTAGACATCATGCATGTGGTACCATTTTTAAGCTTAAATAAGCTTCACCGTCGCTTTGAGCAATTGCTCCACCGTCGCTTTGAGCATAAGCTCCTCCGTCTCAAATTATGCAAATGCATGAACTCGACTCTTTATACTTAAACAAGTTGTACACAACGTCTTAACATCATTTACGACTCTTGACTGACACATGCAATTATAACAGTTCATGACAGCAGCTCATCACACTTAACATATGTATATACAACACAAAGTTATCATCGCAAACATCGTATAAACTTCATTCATATAGCTCACTTAACAACATATAGATCATGGATTAATGCCAACAATTAAAACCATCTCACAACATCATTACAGGTTATAATTTAAGTCTTAAACATCTCTAATACTATCCAAAGGTCTACCCTCAAAGTCTCGCTCAAAACGGAGTTCTAAAACTCAAGTTACAGTGGTCTGAGACCACATTGCTCGCTATGGCGAGTGGTTCTGCTCGCCACGGCGAGCTGCTTAAATTACATTCTGCCAGTTACTCGCTACGGCGAGTGTTTCTGCTCGCCTCGCGCGCACTAAAGGGTTGCTCGCCACGGCGAGTAAGGTTGCTCGCCTCGCGAGTGAAAACGTTTTGTTGCTCGCTATGGCGAGTACGTCTGCTCGCCTCGCGAGTTAAACTGTTCTGCTCGCCACGGCGAGTAGGTCTGCTCGCCACGGCGAGCTATCGCAGAACAGGCTGCGGGTTCGCTCAAAACCTCACCAAAACTCGTCCAATCTCCCATACTATGGCCCTAATCATTCAGAATTATGATCCTAGTGATTAATCTAGGTTCTGTAACACGTTTCTACCTCAATTCACATCATTCTCTCATCAATTCATCACAAAATCTACAAACCCTAACTTAGAACTCTCTCAAAACTCTCTCTAATCCTTGGTTAAACATAAACAGATGAATTACAGTATAACATAATTGAAGCTAGGCTCACCCTTACCGGATATGTTCGCAGAATTGAGGTTCTCTCTTCTCCGGCCACTTTTCTCCCTTTCTCTCCAAAAGTCTGTAACGTACTGACTGTTCCTCTCTAAACCTAATTTCCTTTTATACCTCTTTCTAATCTCATTAATCCCCACAACTCTATCTAATTCAAAAACAGCCCCACAACTTTAGTATTTATTTTATTTCTAACCCTTATTCCATTAAATAATAAAATAGACCACCTAATGCACAACATAACACATAAATCACATAAATCATGTAAATATATTCTCAACTTGACAAATTAATTAAATAATCGAAACGGGCGTTACAACTCTCCCCAACTTAAAGAATTTTCGTCCTCGAAAATATTACCTCATTCATGTTTGAGTACCCGTCAAAGCGAAAACTCTCCCGGTAGTCTGAACCTTCTTAGGCTTCTTGCATTGCAAACCAATGTGACCTTCCTCATTACAGTTAAAGCACACAACATCATCAAACTTGCAGTCTGGGGTAATATGTCCCTTCTGTCCGCATCGGTAACACCTCTTCACATCTCTCGTACAAGCATTACTCTTGTGGCCCTTTTCACCACAGCTATAGCAGACCATCCCAGCAGGAGCATCTTCCTTCTGAGGTCTCCTCTCATCATTCACCTTCTGCTTACCCTTATCAGCCGGGGCGCTGTAAGGCTTATCACGATCTTGTTGGCGCTTACCCTTCCGCTCCTTAAGAACCTTATAATGAGCTTTGGTGTCCTCCTCATAAATTCTGCAGCTACTTACCAACTCGGAGAACTGACGGATCTTCTGATACCCAATTGCTCGCTTAACCTCAGCACGCAAGCCATTCTCGAACTTGATACACTTGGAGAATTCAGCAGTCTCAGCAGTGTAGTGCGGATAAAACTTAGCCAGCTCAACGAACTTCGCAGCATACTCCGTGACTGACATGTTGCCTTGCTTCAGCTCCAGAAACTCAATCTCCTTCTTTCCGCGAACATCCTCTGGAAAGCATCTATTCAGGAATTCCCTCCTGAACACAGCCCAAGTAACTTCACCCTCGTTCTCCAGATTCGGACGAACACTAACCCACCAGTCATCAGCTTCCTCGGCCAAACAATGCGTACCAAAACGAACCATTTGAGGTGCAGTGCACTCCATTACTCGGAAAATCCTCTCAATCTCCTTGAGCCAAGTCTGAGCTCCATCAGGGTCATACCTGCCCTTGAAAGTAGGTGATGGTTCCTCAGAAACGTCTCCAACATTCGAACTCCATTGTTACCACCAGCGTTAGGTTGTTGCCCAACAGCTTGAGCCATAGCTTGCAAAGCAGCAGCGAGGGCAGCATCGTTTCTTCCAGCCATCTTATTCCTCTACAAAGCAAACATAAGTTAGAATAATATAACTATACTATTCTAACTCTAAGACAACGTCACTCGACTCTCTAATTGGCCGGACGGACCGACCTGCTCTGATACCAATTGTAACACCCCGACATCCCAGCTTTAAAATTTCATTTAAATAATCAGAGTATAACACATAATCAGGAAGTCACATTTCAAAACAACTTTAAACAAAATGAATAATAATTTATTCCTCATCTTTATTCGTAAAGTAGCAGCGGAAACATAATTCAAACTTTTAAAAAGATTAGTTCTTCGCACCAATGTCATAATTAATTCAAAAACGATACATAAAGGAATAGAAACAAATAATAACCCCCATCCCGTTACGTATCAGAGCTCCTAAGACTCCACAAGGACCTCTCACATCGTCAATCCTACGCTTGGTCACTTGCACTTGCCCACGAGGCGGTAATTCCAACAGAAGGGGTGAGATTCACATCAATTATATTAACATATAACTCAAATATCTATGCTTAACAACAACAACAACAATATTCATCACATAGAACAGAAACGTCTCAAACATCCACATATACAAGTCATCTTAAAACATTCTTCACATAACAAATCATCTCTTAACGTCTTAGACACAAGACTCGACAAATGCAACTCGACTATGCAACTCTAACATCTTAGACATCATGCATGTGGTACCATTTTTAAGCTTAAATAAGCTTCACCGTCGCTTTGAGCAATTGCTCCACCGTCGCTTTGAGCATAAGCTCCTCCGTCTCAAATTATGCAAATGCATGAACTCGACTCTTTATACTTAAACAAGTTGTACACAACGTCTTAACATCATTTACGACTCTTGACTGACACATGCAATTATAACAGTTCATGACAGCAGCTCATCACACTTAACATATGTATATACAACACAAAGTTATCATCGCAAACATCGTATAAACTTCATTCATATAGCTCACTTAACAACATATAGATCATGGATTAATGCCAACAATTAAAACCATCTCACAACATCATTACAGGTTATAATTTAAGTCTTAAACATCTCTAATACTATCCAAAGGTCTACCCTCAAAGTCTCGCTCAAAACGGAGTTCTAAAACTCAAGTTACAGTGGTCTGAGACCACATTGCTCGCTATGGCGAGTGGTTCTGCTCGCCACGGCGAGCTGCTTAAATTACATTCTGCCAGTTACTCGCTACGGCGAGTGTTTCTGCTCGCCTCGCGCGCACTAAAGGGTTGCTCGCCACGGCGAGTAAGGTTGCTCGCCTCGCGAGTGAAAACGTTTTGTTGCTCGCTATGGCGAGTACGTCTGCTCGCCTCGCGAGTTAAACTGTTCTGCTCGCCACGGCGAGTAGGTCTGCTCGCCACGGCGAGCTATCGCAGAACAGGCTGCGGGTTCACTCAAAACCTCACCAAAACTCGTCCAATCTCCCATACTATGGCCCTAATCATTCAGAATTATGATCCTAGTGATTAATCTAGGTTCTGTAACACGTTTCTACCTCAATTCACATCATTCTCTCATCAATTCATCACAAAATCTACAAACCCTAACTTAGAACTCTCTCAAAACTCTCTCTAATCCTTGGTTAAACATAAACAGATGAATTACAGTATAACATAATTGAAGCTAGGCTCACCCTTACCGGATATGTTCGCAGAATTGAGGTTCTCTCTTCTCCGGCCACTTTTCTCCCTTTCTCTCCAAAAGTCTGTAACGTACTGACTGTTCCTCTCTAAACCTAATTTCCTTTTATACCTCTTTCTAATCTCATTAATCCCCACAACTCTATCTAATTCAAAAACAGCCCCACAACTTTAGTATTTAGTTTATTTCTAACCCTTATTCCATTAAATAATAAAATAGACCACCTAATGCAATCACAACATAACACATAAATCACATAAATCATGTAAATATATTCTCAACTCGACAAATTAATTAAATAATCGAAACGGGCGTTACATTTGTTCCAACAATCTCCCCCTTTTTGATGATGACAAACATCAATATTTAAAAGGTCAATTGTTGTTAATCTAATTAACAGGTTGACTTAAGGGGTCTGAGGTTTGTAAGCTCTGAGTCTGAGGTTTGTAAGCTCTGACTCCCCCTAAGTCTGATAGTTCTTAAGTTGAGGTTTGTAAGCTCCCCCTAAGTTCTATCCAAGTTAATTAAATTCAAAATTTCATAAACAGTTGAATTAATTCTCAGAATAATGGAAGAATTAGAGAATAGATTCTTTTAATGGGGGCTCAGAATCTAACTAAGTACCTTTCGCAAATTTCCCTTTAACTTTACATAGAACTCACAAATTCTTTCTCCATACAGTTTGTAAAAGGTCACAAATCTTTCCTTCTCCCCCTTTTGTCATCAACAAAAAGGTTTAGAAACAAGTTTCTCCCCCTTTTTAAATGACTTTAGGTGAGGGTAATTTTTTTTTTAAGGAAAACAAGATTCAGAGCGAAAAACATAGAAGACCAAAGCACAGTATATCTATCAGAGACACATAGATTAAGTAAAAAAAACTTGAATAATCTTAAAACCGAAGTATCAGAAGATAAAAGAAAACAACAGAATCAAGTTACAAGCAAAACAAAACAAAAAGAAATGCAACTAAGGTTGGTTTTGTTTGGCAAGGTGATCCATCAATTTTTGGAGATCCTCTTGCTGCTTCTTAACAATCTCTTCCAAAGCTTCAGTTCTTCTCAGATGAGCTTCTCTCTCAAGTCTTGCTTCTTCCCTAACTCTATGAAGCCTCCTCCTTAATGAATCAAAAACCATTGTTTCTCTGGGATTGTATTGATCTTCATCAAAGAATGGTTTGTACTCAATCCGCAGAATAGGAGCTTTCTTCTTAGCTTTAGCTTTCTCAGCTCTCTTAACTTCTTCCACATGCTTGGCAATAACAACAACTTGTTCCTTGACAGCAGCCTTCTGGATTTTGGTGACAAAGTCCAAAAATTCAGTCTTCAAAGTGGAGAACTTATCCTCATAGCTTACATTGAGGATAGGCACAAACCTTTGCTCAATTATGTCCTTGAGCTTAGAGTTTGACGAAGCATAGAACTCATCTATCCTTAACGAATCAAAGAGGTTGTGAGGTTCAGAAGTTGAGGGTTGAGAGGCTACTATTTCTTGTAAGGTTTCAAAACCAGTTACAATAGTTTGAGGTTCAGTAAGAGGTTCAGGAACCGTTTCAGACACAGGCTCTGCTATGCATTCTGTTACAGGTTCTGGTATGATATCAGAAGCTTGTTCTAGAATCTCAAAGACTGGTTCCTCTACAGTTTCTGAAGGTTTAACAGAAGCTATGGTTAGAATTTTTGTATGTTGGGGTACAGAGTCTGGTTTAGAAACAGATTCTGTAGCTTTTGTTGATTTGGATTTAGCAGGGGTTTTTGATAGTTCTCCTCCTAGGTGTTTCTCAAGAGAATCTAGGGTGTCTGGAGAGTCTACACAAATAGGCTCATGTTGGAGGGATGGTTGAGTTGAATGAATGGTTACTTCTGGCTCTTCAGAAGGTTGAATTGCCTGAAGCAGGTAAGTTCATAGACACTGTGATGGTGTCTTGAATAACCCTGTCCATAGTTGAATCAACATATTCAACTATTTTGGGGTCAAGTGGGTCAAAAGATGATAAGGGTTTGATTGGTGAGGGGGATGAATTTATGAGGGAGGGAAGAATTTGGCTCAAGGGTTTTTTATCTGATTCAGTATCAGATGAAGACTCTTGATTCGTAGAGGAAGGTGAGTTAAATGCCACGTTACCAGAGGTGTCAATCCCATCTTCTGGAGATGCATGATGATCAGAAGCATCAGACAGAGTAGCTTCTGATAAATCAACTTATGCAGGAGCCACCTGACTCTTCTGTTTCAGAGCTGATGCAAGCAACTTAGCAGCTTCTTTAACAATTTCTTCCTTAAGTTCTTCAGCAACAACCTCTGGTGCCATTGCCTTGCCAGCAGCATGTTCATCCTCAATCATAGATACAGAAGTACCTATCTTCTGTGCTACATCCTTAGCCACAGGAACCACTTCCATCTTTCTTTTCTTGATCTGACTTTCTTCACCATCAGAGTCAGTATCAAGGAATTCAGCAATCTCTTCAGCTAATTTCTCATAATCTCTGTCAGCCTTGCCTTTCTTGGCTTTCTTCTCATCTTTCTTTGCCTTCTTCTAATCTTTCTTCGCTTTCTTCTCATCCTTGGGTTTCTTAACCCTCTCCTTAATTTCCTTGGATGCAGAAGATACAAACAAAGGCATGGGAGCTATGGTCTCAGAGGCACCAATAGTCACTCCTGGAAGAGCTGTAGATTTCATCTTCTTCTTGGGAGGCTCTTGCTTCTCTTCCTCTTCCTTTGGAATCACTTCATTGGTCCTTTTCCCTTTAACCTTAAGAGGTCCTCCTCCAGTAGTCTCAGGAATGGCAGAATAGTTGATTATTCTACCAGTTTCATTGAAGTAATCTACAACAAATCTTGCAAGGACTTCAGGATTGTCTTCTTTGGAAATAGGAGGGAAGTCCATCATCAAGTCTGATTGCACATAAGATTCCCTCATATCTTGATTAGAAGTATTGAATCTTTTGACAATCTTCATGTATTGAAGAGTTTTACCATTGATGATTCTCCCAGTCACTGTTCCAAGATGAGCGTCTGATACTACACCAGATTCTGATAAGACCTTCAAGAGGCCTCCTTGATACAGAATCTCAGAGATTAGCCTTCCAAAAGGAACTTGTCTTCTGGATTCATATTGGCTTTTCCTTATAGCCCAACACATGTGGTACATCACGTACCTAGGAAAGTTTATCTTCTTTTTCTTTATCAGAAAATAAAGAAGCACCTTGTGATCAACAGACAGAGTGTCTGTTCCTCCACCTTTCTGAAGCATACTATCCAGTATGATCTTCAGAAGCACCCTATGCTCAGGATGCATGTCAACCAACTTATTTGAGGGTCTTCCTTCAAATAAGAGTTTGTTGCAGATACCCATCCAGTCGCTCTTCTTCTCAACATTCCACTGGAACTTTCCTTCATTCACAACTCTGCAGGCTCTGGCAACCACCTCTTCAGTGATAAGGATTGGAATCCCCATCACAGCGGACCTGATTTCAAGACCTTTGTACGGTCTTAAACCCATTTCCTTTCTATTCTTGCCAGCCAGCTTAAGGTTGTTCATGATTGCAGCCGTTTCTTCAATGGTAGCGTCCTCCTTGTCGAAAACTTCTTCCCTGACCTTGAGGTCTCTTACTAGCTCCTGATATGTTGGTCCATTCAACATACCGAAATAACTCATCATTCCTTGTGATAAGAAATGAGAAGAGACGTCTACACCGTGACGAATGAGAGAGCTGAAGTCCACTGGAGATTCAACTTGAACTTCCAGAGTTTCTTTGATGAGATTCATGGTTCTGGGTTTAATCACGTATGATTTACCAGTTTTGACTAACACACCAGATTGAATAAGATCACTTGCCATTTGAAGGTTTCTAGGTTTTGATTTTGAGAACAAAAAGTTTTACAGAGATTGAAAACAAGATGAATGTTCAGAGAAAAATCAAAGTGTGAAAAGAGAAGTGAGTTGTGTGTGATTGGTATTTATAGAAAAGAGTTGATAACCGTTTGGAAAGAGTAGGGGACAAACAAACAAGAGTAATAAATACAGTAAGCATGCAGCCGTAAAAGCATTGGGAAGATGCAAGGGTAACTTGTTAAACGTAATAAAATCATTGCCTTTTGAGTTCTTACCCAATACAGACAGACCACGTCTGAGAAACTAAAAAGTAACTGTCACCGTAGTGGGGCAGGTGTTACTAAACTCAACAGTCATGCTTCCACTAATACGAGCTTCTGAGAGTCTAAGATTCCTTAACAGAGTCTGAAAGTCTATCAGAGGCTTATGTTCACCAGAGTCTCCAAAAGAGAGTCTGGTTCTCAATTAGCTTCTGAGTATCTTTCAGAATCTGAATTCTGTTTTCAGAGGCGCACATTAACCAGAGACATAACACATGTTCAAATTTTTCTTTATAAAATCAAATCTTTTAACCGACAAAGGTTTAGTAAATATATCAGCCCATTAATGATCAGTATCAATGAATTGAATATCTAGAATTCCTTTTTGAGCATAGTCTCTTATAAAATGATGTTTAATCTCAATGTGCTTTGCCCTTGAATGCAGAATTGGATTCTTAGATAAACATATAGCTGCTGTATTATCACAATAAATTGGGATACAGTTTTCAGTTATTTGATAATCCTCAAGCTGATGTTTCATCCAGAGTAGCTGTGTACAACAACTAGCAGTTGAGATGTATTCTGTTGTAGACAAAACAATAGTTGCTTGCCTCTTGCTAGCCCAGGATATCAGATTCTCTCCCAAAAATTGACAATTGCCACTGGTTGATTTTCTTTCAATCCTGTCTCCAGCATAGTCAGCGTCACAGAATCCAACTAGCTTGTAGTCAGAGGATTTCTTGTACAGAAGTCCAAGATTAGTAGTTCCTTTCAGATATCTAAAGATTCTCTTAACAGCTGTTAAGTGAGACTCTCTAGGATCTGATTGAAACCTTGCACACAGACATACACTGAATAAAATATCTGGTCTGGATGCAGTTAGGTATAACAAAGAACCAATCATACCTCTATACAGCTTCTGATCAACTTTGGTTCCTTGATCTTCTTTGCTCAGAGTGCAGGTTGGATGCATTGGAGTGTTCATTTCTTTGCAGTCCTCAAGATTGAACTTCTTCAGGAGCTCTTTCGTGTATTTGGACTGATGAACATAGACTCCATCTTTGCATTGGTTGATTTGATATCCTAGAAAGAACTTCAATTCTCCCATCATGCTCATTTCAAATTCATCCTGCATTACTTTGGAAAACTCTTAGCAAAGTGAACTATTTGTTGAACCAAAAATGATATCATCAACATAAATCTGAACAATAAGAATGTCTTTCTTCAGAGTCTTTCTGAATAGTGTAGTGTCAACTTGCCCTCGTTCAAATTTATTTTGAATTAAGAAATTACTAAGTCTTTCATACCAAGCTCTGGGAGCCTGTTTCAAGCCATATAGTGATTTCTTCAATTTATAAACATGCTCTGGATGTTTTAAATCTTCAAAGCCAGGAGGTTGTTTGACATAGACTTATTTAGAAATGACACCATTAAGAAATGCACTCTTAACGTCCATTTGATACAGGATTATGTTGTGATTCACTGCATAGGAAAGAAGTAACCTGATTGCTTCCAATCTTGCAACTGGAGAAATTTTTTTTGTGTAATCAATGCCTTCTTGTTGACTGTAGCCCTGCGCAACAAGTCTGGCCTTGTTTCTGATTACTTCTCCTTGTTCAGTAAGCTTATTTCTGAACACCTATTTAGTTCCAATAATGTTCTTGTGTTCAGGCTTAGCTACTAGATCCCACACTTCATTCCTTTTGAATTGATTAAGTTCATTTTGCATTGCAAGAATCCATCCTTCATCTCCAAGTGCTTCTTCAATAGTGGTTGGTTCAATAACAGATAATAATCCCAAAGCAGACTCTTCTTGTCTGAAATACGATCTAGTTCTTCTGGGACTATCTTTATTGCCAATAATTTGATCCTCAGGATGTGAAGACTTGTATTTGAATGAATGTTTGGATTGACTAGCTTGCTGAGAACCATCTTGAGCTTCTTCAGAAGCTTCTTCATTAGGAACTTCAGGGGATGTTCCAGCTTCTGAAGTTTCTTCAGATTCTGGAATCTGATCAGATTCTGAGTGGATATCAGAATCTTGAGATCCTGCATAACTTTCATCTTGCTCTAGAGTTTCTTTTCCAGGCACTTTGTCATCAAATCTTACATGCATAGATTCTTCAACACATTGTGTTTCTGAATTATACAGTCTGCATGCCTTAGATCGTTCAGAGTAACCTAAGAAGATTTCCTTCTGAGCTTTGGCATCAAATTTCTTTAGATAGACTTTATTGTTCAGGACATAACAAGTACATTTGAACTGATGAAAATAAGATATGTTAGGTTTCCTTCCTTTAAAGAGTTCATATGTTGTTTTGTTCAACAGAGGTCTGATATAGATTCTGTTCTGAACATAACATGTTGTGTTTACTGCTTCTGCCCAAAAATGTTTAGCCAGACTGTTCTCATGGATCATGGTTCTAGCCATTTCTTGTAAGGTTCTGTTCTTTCTCTCTACAAATCCATTTTGTTGTGGAGTTTTAGGTGCAGAGAATTCATGAATAATTTCATGTTTTTCACAGAAAACCTCAAAAGGCTCATTTTCAAATTCTCCTCCATGATCACTTCTGACTTTCAAGATTTTCAATTCTTTTTCAGATTGAATTTGGATGCAGAATTTACTATACACAGAATACGAGTCATCTTTAGTTTTCAGAAACTTAACCCAACTCCATCTACTGTAATCATCAACAATGACTAGTCCATATTTACTTTCATATAAGGATGCAATGCTAACTGGTCCAAATAAATCAATATGAAGTAACTCCAAGGGTCTTGAAGTAGAAACAATTTCTTTCGGTTTAAAGGAACTCTTGACAATTTTCCCTTTCTGACATGCTCCGCAAAGAGCATCTGAATGATAGTCAATGTCTGGTAGGCCTTTGACTAGTTGCAACTTGCTAAGCTTAGAGATTAACCTCCAGTTTGCGTGTCCCAACCGTCTATGCCACAGCCATTTCTTATCACTCATTGACAAAAGGCAAACTACCTTCTAATCAGTCAGTTCAGAGAACTTTATCTTGTAGACATTGTTTCTTCTCTTTCCCTTGAAGACTATGGATTGATCATCCTTGTTAACCGCAATGCAGTTGTTCTTATTAAACAAAACATCATAACCACTGTCGCATAATTGACTTATGCTCAGTAGGTTATGTCTAAGCCCATCAACAAACCACACATTACTAATAGAGATAAGAGAGTTACCAATGGTTCCAGTACCAATGATTTTGCCAGTCTGGTTTCCTCCAAATCCCACAGTTCCTCCCTCTTTCATGGTTAAGCTTAGGAACATAGACTTTTCTCCCGTCATGTGACGCGAGCAACCACTGTCCAGGTACCAAGCCTTCAGCTTTTCTAGTCCTTTTAGACATACCTGCAGCATCAACAATTTCAGACTTAGGTACCCATATTCTCATGGGTCCTCTTGGGTTAGTCCTTGAACCATTGAATTCCTTTCGTAAGGTGTGTCTTGAAGTCATTGGTAGTGTTTTCTTCCACACCTTGGGTTTAGAACCGTTCAGTTTAGGATTCAACTTGCCTTTCACAGTTTCTCTTCTTTGAAATTTAGGCTTTTGTTTTTCAGACTCTGGCTTTTTCAGAGTCCGTTTATCAGACTCTGAATGTTTTAGAGTCTGAATCATTGAAGCCTTAGGTTCAAAGTTTTTAAGAACTTTTGACTTTGCATTCTGAGATTTTGACTTAGTCAAAACTTTAGAACTTGAAGTTATAGGTTCTGAATGAGTCACTGTGTTGACTTCATCAGACTCACTTACAAAGTGATTTTTCAATGCTTCTCTGGCGCCATCAGGACCAGGTTTCAGAATCACTTCATTCGAGCTACCTCCAATGAATCCAAGACCCTGTCCTCTGTTCTGATATGTGCGATAGATCATGGATGCAACCCTTGATCTGTCAATTCCAGTAGCAATAAATTCTTGTAAAGCAATATCTTGCTCACTCAAGTATTTACAACTACACTTCTTGATCAATAAAGTATCATTTTCTTCTTTTAAACTTTCTAACTCCAACAGAGTTGAATTATGTCTTTTTGACAGCTTATCAAGCTGTTGTTTGACTTTCTTCAACTCAGTGGTTTTAGCTTTAAAATGACCAAGAAGTTCTTTGACAGAATCTACTAATTCAGATCTTGTGAGTTCAGAAAATACCTCTGTTTCACTTTCAGAGTCTGCATCTGATTCTGCCTCAGGTGTCTCCTTTACAGATTCAGTTGTAGCCATTAGTCCAACAGCTACATTAGCTTCACCATCATCATCATCATCTTCAGACCATGACTCATTATCAAGATCTTCCCAGGTAGCCATCAGACTTTTCTTGATTTGCTTCTTAAACTTGCTTGACTTGAAGGTTGACCTTTTTAACTTGGATTTCTCTTTCTGCAACTCTGGACAATCAGCAATAAAGTGCCCAGTCTTCTTGCAGTTGAAGCAACCTTTCTGTTCCTCCTTTTCGAAAACTTCCCACTGCTCTTGCTCAGAAATCTCTTTTTAGCAAGGTATTGAATTCTGCTTGAAAGCATAGCCATTTCTTTAGCAACATCAGGATCTTCCTCTGAGCTTTCAGAAGAGCTTTAGCTTCCCTGACCTTTTTGCTTCCTTCATAGTTTGCACAAAGAGAAGCAAACATGGCTCTAGCAGTAGATTTGTCACTCATCTTCATGTATTCCGATTTAGGAATAGCAGTGACAAGAGCTCCTCTGATGATATGATGTTTCTTGTAGATCTTCTTTTGAGCAGCAGTGTGAAGTTTACGGTCAATGGCAGCACCTTCGTCATCAAGTTGTAAGTCACCAACACCATCTTCAAGTATGTCCCAGAGTTCTTCATCAAGACCCATGGCATAGTTGTAGAAGTTGGTTTTCCACCAAGAAAATTCTTCAGGATCACCATTGAACTTAGGAATTTTTCCATAATAAGTCTTTTTGCTGCTGTTATTGGATCCATAGTCATATGGTATAGCAGCACCAGAAGAAGAAGGTTCGCTGGAAGACATGTTTTTCTCTGGATCTTTTCTGTCACACGGTTAAGTGCTATGACAACAGAACCAGGCTCTGATACCAACTGAAGGTGAGAAAAACACAAGAGGGGGGGGGGGGGGGGGGGGGGGGGTTGAATTGTGTTTACTTTTCGCAACTCTTGAAGAGTGAGAATCTAATTCCGTAGGATCAGAGTCTGAATGAGATCAGAGTCTGATGGGAGATCAGATTCTGTTGCAGCAGAAATTAACAAGAGATAGAGAGAAGAGAGAACACAAGCAATTATACAAGTTCCTTCCATAATCCGGAAGTAGTCATGTCCCCCTTGCACTTCCAAGGAGAGTTCCACTAAAATGTAATATCTATTACAAGTTGCTCAAACACACAGTAAGAGACTTCCAATGCTCAAGCACGCAGACAAGAGACTTCCAATGCTCAAAGACACAACTAAGAGACTTCTTTGCTCAAGGACGTAGCCAAGAGACTTCTTTGCTCAAGCACACAAGCAAGAGACTTCTGACACAATTTACAGAAAATAGAATAGAGTTGAAACACTTGATAAACAATCAAATGTGTTCTAATTACAAACAAAGACAGACTCTGTTTTTCTGCTTAACTTAGAAATTCTAGAATACTCAGTTTGTAAGAATAATCTAAGTTGTTGATGTGTTTCTGTTAAGACTCAGTTTGAATACGATAGCTATGCAGCGTAGTTTTTCAGTTGTAAAGTCCAACAATTCTTCAAGTCTTCTATCCTTTATATAGGCGTTGGAAAGAGACGTTGAGTCATCCAGCACATCAGGATGATTTCTGAAGCTTGATCAATAGCTGTTGATCTGTTGCTTGATATGGTAATAGTCTTTCAAATGCATATTTGAATTCCATTCCTTTTGAAGATTAATACCGGTAGACATAGTTGCCAAACTGTACGAGGTAGTGGAGTAGTGGAAACAGAGTTCGTACAACGTACTCTGTACTATCCTGCATTCTTTGTCGTTGAGCATCCCACGCTCAAGTTGACTTTGAAGCTAGCCGTTACTCTAAATGAGAGTTTCTTCTACATCGTAATGCCTTTAGAAATCCTTCTAAGCAGATCTTCAGATTGCAGGCGATCAGACTCACTATAGCATTTCAGCTTCTGATGATCTTCAGACTCTCTTGGTCTTTAGATTCTGATAGTCTTCAGACTCTGATGGTCTTCAGACTCTCTTCGATACAGTCTTCAGACTCTTCTTCGATACAGTCTTCAGACTCTTCTTCGATAGTCAGAATCACAAGCAACAAGCTTCTCTAGATCTTTGCTCTCAAAATGTTCAAACAGAATACTTTCTAACATATAAATCTTGATTAATATCCTGCATACTTAAACAAATATTAGCATATCCAATTGACAGTTTTTAATACCTTGTTATCATCAAAACTCAAAACGTGGTATTGATGAACACCTTTGTTCCAACAGAGACAACATTCAAACATAAGGGGTGAGATTTCACATTCAGTAATAATAAGCAACAATTCATATAAAAGAATTAATCAACATAAAACAACAACAACTAATCATCAACAATTAATTCACATAAAGGAATCAATCTACATAAAACAGCAACAACTAATCATCAACAATTAATTCACATAAAGGAATCAATCAACATAGAACAACAACAACTAATCATCAACAATTAATTCACATAAAGACAACTAATCATCAACAATTAATTCACATAAATGAATCAATCAACACAGAACAGAAACAAATAATCATCAACAATTAATTCACATAAAGGAATCAATCAACTTCATTCAACAATGCAACAATGACGACTCAAAAAAGGCAAACGACTCAACAAATGCGACATCAACGACTCAACAAATGCATGTGGTACGAACTGCAGCGTCAAGCACCCAACATAATGTCGTAATTCGACTTTGACAGGCACCAAGCCCCCAACTTTGACAAGGCATCAAGCCTCCAACTTAGTGAATTCTTATGCAATGATAAGACTCAAAATGCAACAACAATAATATCGACAGACATCAAGCCCCCTACGTTTAACAATCATTATGCAAAGACACAACTTCAAGTACAACAACAATAACATCTTTTAATCATATAAATATCATATAAACAACTTTCATATAAATATCATATAAATAAATTTCATATTCATTCATATAAATATCATATAAACAACTTTCATATAAATCATAGATTCAACCATAAATCAACAACAACATATCAATATGATTCACTAATTCATTATCAAAAGAAAACTAAGTTTGATTCAACAAGACATAGATTAAATACTCTTAAGCATTCTAATTGGACTCATAATACTTAGGATTCGAAGTTTGGAAGAAAACCAAAAGTTTCGGATTGATTTAGAAGCGGTTATACTAAATTTTCTTAAAAGTCTTCCAAGATCTACTTGGATTGTTTCTATCATAATTACAAATCCACAAAACATTTTCAAGTCAAACCAGAGCCATTGGAAAGCTAACTTAATTATCTAAAACTTTCATTACGACATCAAAACCTAATTATTAATAGAAAAGTCCCAGTGTTTATTTCCGTTACAGAAATCGTCAAGAGCACGACCCTGTTGACCCCTGTGTAGTATTTTAATCATATCTAGAGTTATAGACATTTAAATTGAGTCATTCCAAAGGCTAATAAAATCTAACATCCGTATCTAAAACTTTCATGTTTACACCAAAGGCCAATTCAAAACATAAATATGTGAAAAAGACGCAGGGAGTTCTGTGACAGGTAGCTCTCGGGAAAAACTCATTTTTCACTCCAAAATCCTAATTCCGACATCCTAACTCCCAAAATTGATAGGAAACATTGCTTAGTGATAATCGACAATCTAAACATCAACTTTCACATTAATTCATGAAATTATCTATACTCTTAACAATCTAATTCAATTCAAAACCTAACTTCTACAACAACAAAATTCAACAACAACAAGATTAAACATTTTTCAGAATTATATGCTTATGATTAAAGAAGGTTAGTCACACCCTTACCTTAGATTGAATCTCTGAATTCTACAAGCTTCCTCTCTTTCTCCCAAAATCCGTTTCTACAAGCTTCCTCTTAACCATTGTTTTCTTCTTATGTCTCCGCTATCTTTTTCTCCCAAAAAACTGTTGTAACCCTAATTCTTCAATGCTCTCATCTATTTATAACCACCAAGAGTTTGTTTCTCACTTAATCTTTTTAATAGGCTTACTATCTACACATCCTCAGATTGGTTACTAATTCCATAACAACTATTCAGCTCCACTATTTACACCTCATTCTATTCTTAACCTAACAAACTCCTCCATTTACCGACCTACCCTTATGCCTCATTAAATCTAATCTAATTAGATTCCTTCACTATTAATATCGTAACAACTTACTAATAAATACTAAAAATCATCACATCACAAATATTCAAATAAAATATTTAAAATAACAATAGACTCGATATAAAACCTAAATAATAAAAATGGGGCGTTACAATTATCACATCGAATTCTCTCATATAAGACATGTCATCACATAAAGAATGAGGTCCATTCCGTGATACTAATCTTATATGAAGGAACTCGATATCATAACTTAAAAATTACATTACATTACAATACATAAAGTTCCTAAATATGTCATATCATTACATTACATTACGTTCGGAAATGCACATTCCAACTACAACAATTATCTTACCTTTGAATGGGGTAAATTCAAACTGGCTAAACAACAGTTCTCAAGCATCCACCCGGCACTTCCATTGTTCCATTCAATAGATTAAATTATTGTCAGACTTGGTTTAAATGACGGTATTCAAGTGTCAAAAGAACGAGGTCCATTCCTTGACACTTCAATACCTTCATATAAACCAGCCTAACAAGAATTTAATCTTTCGAAAGGAACAATGGGAATGTCAGGTGAATGCTTGGAACTGCCGTTTAACAAGTTTGAATTGCCCCAAACAAATGAAGACAATTGTTGTAGTTGGAATGTGCATTTTCCTACCTAATCACAATCTTCTGGCGGAATCAGACTTTTGATGATATCTTCAGTTGATCTCATAAACGTTGCACGCATATCGATCCACGGGAACATGCTTTGCTCCCAAAACATGCTCGTCACGTTTTCGTCGTCGTCAATTCCACCCAAGTGAATGATATTCTCCCATCGTCGAGCGTTGGACGTTTATACCGAACGTATTACACCTTCCTTGTGTCTCGGGGATTGACCCCTTAGTTGAATTCATTCAGCTGATCCTTGAGACCTCTTAGCGTTATACCAAGGCACCGAGCCTTCAACCTCTAAGGTTCTCCGCCGTTGAATTGTGCATGAACGTCTATCCACCCGACCATTGTTTCAAATCTACACAATAAGAAATTAAGAACTATCAATGAAAAACTCATTCAAACATTTCATCAAACACTTGGAGTGCAAATTATACATAAACCTAAAAATCATAAAATAACCCTAAACTCTAAAAAAAAAAACAAAAAAAATGAAAAAAGTATAACAAAATTATTCAACTTATATCTACTCTTAAATTAAATCATTTACTCTTACATGTAAATCTACTTAAAAACTAAAATAAAAAAAATAAATATAAAACACCAAAATAAAAAATAACCCTAAAATTTTAAATTATATCATAAAGATCATGCAAACATTTTAACTAAATTAATCAACTAACATCTACTTGAAAAATGAATTATAACATGTAAATCTACTCAAAAACTAAAATAAAATAAATATACTCAAAAACTAAAAATTAAAAACATTTATAACAATTAAAATGTAAGTTAATAGCATTATAATTACTTACTTGTGATTTTGTTGAACAAATTTGGTTGGGTTTTAAGGAGAGATTTGAATTTTTTTTTGGTAAAATGAGAGTAATAATGGATGAGAGAGCTTATGCCAGATTTGTAGCAGGATCGCATTGGCAGTTAATTGCCGAAGAAACCTCGACAGTTAACTGCAGCCGGTTTTGAAATTCTTCGGCAGTTAACTACAGCCGGTGTTGAACTTCCTCGGCAGTTAACTGCCGCCGGGGCTTTTCGTCTTTTACATGTGTTTCTCATCCTTCTCAAATGTGTCATCAACAATTTTCTTTGTCAAGACAAATTGTTTAGCTGCCGCTGTTATTGTTTCCTTTCCATTCTATAGTTCATTTTTTCTTCTCATTTTACTTGATCTACTGCATTCATTTCTATCTTCTACACTTTTCTTTTTGGACATTACTTGTAAAAACAAAGCACCACCCACCAGCCTTGAGATCATGATGAGAGTCAGAAGGAAGTAACAAAAACAAAGGGAAGATAAAGTTTTTCGGTTTTTTTATTGAAGAATCATTGTAAATAACTGATTGATTTTGATTTTTTAAGGAAAAAAAATGAAAAGGGTTCAACCGGCAAAACTGACGGACCGCCGGTTTTCGCGTTTATGGTCGGTTTTTTTACCGGTTTTTTGCCTTGCCGGTTTTTATGGTAATCCGAACCGGTCTCTGGTCCGGTTCTCAGTCCAACCGGTTGAACCGGTCTGTCCGGTTTTAAATGTTATGAATATTAGTATTGATTGATCGATATTATGAAATTAAATTATTAATGATTATAAATGTTATGAATAATGAGGAAGTAGAAGAGTTAACTAGTTGGTTAAAGAATGGGTGAAAATAATTTTTTTTGGAAGAAAATAGTGTTTTTAGTAAGAATAAGGAAGTAGAATGCAAACCGAGGTGCATTAATAAAACTGGATAGAAAGAGGTGGAAGTAGCAACATGAAGGACAGAATTGGCAAGTACATCAAACTACAACAAGTAGTAAAGTAGTAAGTTGTATCATTCTCCACAGGGGTTGTCGTTCAGTTCAATAATTTAAAAAACTTATTTTAACACGGAAAATAGTAATGATGGTTAGAATTGCAGAGTTTAATTTCCCTGCCCAATGTGAGATTAGACTTGTGTGATTCAAATGTGTAACAGTGATTAGGGAATCTGTGAATCCCCTCTTCATTCTTTGTTGGATCAATTCAAAGTCCTTATTAATTAAGACCTAAAAACTACATAAACAAAGAACAATAATGAACGAAGTACTCCCATGAGTAATAATGAATAAATAAGAAATAAGTACTCTCATGAACGAAGAACTTCAGGTTGTCAATCCTACTAATCTTCTACGAAGAACTTCTGAATTTGAGTAAAAGAGCAGACCTTTTTGAGTGCAAACAGAATGAGATAATTGATTTGTCTTCACAGGAGTCTGTGTATCCTTAACAGACGCACTTGTGAAGTCAATTTCTCTCCCTTTTTTCTTACTAATATTGCGAGATATGGAAGCTAATCTACTTATGTCAAAATCATAATCATTAGATTCTTCAGATGAACTGTTGAATTTAGTTGAAAGTCTGTCAGTTTCATCCGGGGTTAAAAGTTTCCTTAGCATGAGATTTTGTCTTGGCAGATAGTAATTTTGGCGTCTCAAAGGTTTTAACTCTTCTGCTAGAAAATTAAATCGTTTTTGTAAGTCCTTTAAGGATCTTGATTTGTTTCATATAGAGTCTTAGAAGCCTTTTGACAGAAGGAATATACTCATTATTGATTTGTTCAGAGATTACCTCATCATCCTCATCTGAATCTGAGCTTGGTTCTTCACAGAAGATGTTGTAACTACTAAACCCATATTAGCTTCCTCTTTGTTTTCCTCAGAGTATGTATCTTCATCAAGCATCTCCCAGGTTTCCATGAAGCTTTCCTTGAGCTTTCTCTTGTAGGTGTCCGTTTTGGAGCTTCCCTATGCTGATTTGCCCTTATGTGCCTCAGGGTAATCAACTATGAAGTGACCATTCTTTCCACAGTTGAAGCATCCTTTCTGACCATCTCTTTTTTCTGTGAAGCTAGATGTCTTTGGTTAGTCAGGTATTGGAACCTCTTGGTTAAGTAAGTCATCTCTTTAAAATCTGCATCATCATCAGATTCATCATTTGAATCCTTCTCTTTTGATTTAGCAGTTTGAGGTGATTTGGTTGTCTTTTCCTTAGAGGTAAAGGAGACAGACTTAGAAAGATTATTTGGTTCGTCACCTTCAAGTTGAATCTCATGACTTTTGAGAGAACATATCGGGTTCTCCAAAATCAGCTTATCTAAGTCTTTTTCCTTAGAGGTAAAGGAAAAAGACTTAGAAAGATTATTTGGTTCGTCACCTTCAAGTTGAATCTCATGACTTTTGAGAGAACATATCGGGTTCTCCAAAATTAGCTTATCTAAGTCTTTTTCCTCTTGTATGGCAGTGAACTTTGGCCTAAACCTTGCAAGAAGACTCATAAGAATCTTATTTCCATTGTCTGGTGCAACATATCTTTTTTTAAAAAAACTTGAAGTCCAAACAAAAGAGTTTGAAACTTTGAATACATGGTTTCAATATCTTCACCCTTTTTCATCTTGAAAAGCTCATACTAGTGAACCATCTAGTTTGCCTTAGCTTTCTTTACCTGCTGATTTCCTTCATAAGTAGAGTACAATGATTTGAAGATGGCCTTTCCAGTAGATCTATCCCCAATCTTCATGCATTCAGTATAAGGTAAAGCTTCCACCAGAATCCCTCTCATTCTATGGTGCTTTTTATAGATCTTCTTTTGTGTGGCAGTTAACTTCTTCATGTCTATCACCATTCCTTCTTCTTCAACCTCAAAGCTTGGTCCATCTTTAATAACATTCTAGAGTTCATCATCAATCCCTATGATGTAACTATGGATATTTTCTCTTCTACCAAGAGAACTGAGTAGCATCTCCATTAGAAAATGAAGGTTTATCAGAATAATTGTTCTTCTCAACGGTGGAGATGTTGTTGACATCAGGCTTGAAAGTTTCACTGATGGAAGTCATGTTTTTCTCACTGGATCTTTTTCTATGGCACAGTTAAGTGATAGAGCACACACCAGGCTCTGATACCAACTGAAGGTGAGAAAATCACATTAGAGGGGGGGTTGAATTGTGTTGGCCTTTTCGATGGTTTCTTTTTCTAAGTGTTTAATACAAACCTGGACATCATCTGATGTTGCAAATTCTGACTGAGAGTCTGAATGCAGCGGAAATACAGAACACACAAATAAAAGATAAATAGCCCGAGAGAGATAAGACAAACATAAGGCAATTTATATTGGTTCCTCCCACATAACAAGAGTAGTACAATCCCTTTGCACTTCTTAGGGATTTTACTATAATCACTTAGATTACAACTTGCTCAAGGATACACCAAGAGACTTCTCAATGCTCAAGCACATAGCAAGATACTTCTATGATCTAAGACTCTACCTAAAGACTTCTTTTCTCAAGCACACTTGCAACATACTTCCCAATGCTTAAGCACAACTGCTTAAGAATTTACCCTGCTCAATCACAACTGACTGACACTTCCTAGGTGCTCAAGGTTTCACCAAGAGACTTATATGCTCAAGCATGCAGGAAAAAGACTTTCTCATATGTATGCTCTAATTGCAAACATTAATTTGTTCTTACACTTTTTCTAACTAGTAAGTGTAAACTGAACAAATGAACATACTCACTCCTTAGGATTTCTAAGATATTAACTTAGAAGATAAATCCTAAGTGTCTTGCGTTATTTGATTTGACATAGTTTTGACCCAGAAAAATAGCTGAGTCTTGTTACTTCTTCTTCATGTATTTAACTCCTTTTATAGGCAGTGATTTGAGAGACGTTGAAGAGGAGTTCCAACACAAATAGAGTCGTTGAGAAGCTTTGATCATAAATGTTGGCCCTTTTCCTGATATGAATAATCTCGTTGGAAAGTCCTTTGAATTTCCTTTGCTGAAAGAAGAATTATTCGTTGCTATCTTCGTTCCTGGTGTCCTTTGTCTGGTTGTACACGTATATGGAAGAAGACAAAAGAACTGCTATATGAGATGCTATGATAGAGACATCACACATAATAAGAAAAAGACTTATGTGGATTCTGGGTCCCTTAGATCCAAGTAGCCAGTCAGATTCTGTGTCTGATGTCCTTCACATAATCTATGGAGATCACTCCCCAGCTTCTGTGAGACTTCCTTCTTCTAAGAACGTTGACTTCTAGTTGACCTTCTAATAGATCTTCCACCATAGTCTTCTAAGCTTCTCAATCCCTTTCTGA
This sequence comes from Medicago arabica, assembly GCA_946800305.1. Lineage (NCBI taxonomy): Eukaryota > Viridiplantae > Streptophyta > Magnoliopsida > Fabales > Fabaceae > Medicago > Medicago arabica. Next base: position 29,892,575 of record OX326969.1, read on the forward strand.
TGCTATTCATATGTTCCTTCTTCATGGTAAGTAGATTCTGCACACTTGAACATATGTTAGTATTCCAATTGTTCTTCAATACTTTGTTATCATCAAAACCCAAGAGAGCTTGTATGAACCATTCTTGTTCTAACAGAGGATTGCGTTATTTCTGCTTGACTACTATGATTGTGATTAGCATATGTTATAGGGGTTGCAGTTGTCGATTGGTGTTTTTTAAGTGACTTAAGAGAGAGAGATTAAAAGGTGACTATGTCATGTGATATTACCTTCTATGAAATTGTTTGGTAACTACAAGTTATGAATACAATTTGGACTTCGGTTTTTATACATTGATCAAAGTAGTTAGGCAATGTCTTGGTCAGTAACAATCTTCAATAGTTATGACTCCCTAATGTCTTAGGTTAGTCCATAACCATTGCAGGTTTAATAACACCAAATTAAGTACACAGATCATTATTAGAAAATATCAAAATCTATTAACACCTGAACGATTAAATCAAGTCAAGTCATAGGGTTAGTAATCACTAAGACCTTAGTCGATTTACAAACATTGGTAAATGCGTAAAATACAAAGTAATCAATTGAATTCATAGGATAATTTAAAGTTACATACTTGAACGATTATAGGGAAGTTCCTTTTTCATGACCGAACTTAGAGATAATTAGCTACTCATCATTCCTGAACATAAACTAATGCACATGAGTAAGAAAACTAATGCACATCATTCCTGGTTTGGGTAGATTTTCATGGTTTCATGCTTATTTTTTTGTTTTTATCCTTTCATGACATTTTATCGAATCCTTTATAAAAATCAACCAAAATACATTCAAACTTCCTAATTATACTCTAAAATGACTCTAAAAATTGACTAAAAACTATATAAAATTTCATGTCATCAATGAACCTCTTTGAATCTAATTCAGTTATTAAATTTATGATTTATAGTTTATGCAATTGATACCCCTGTATATTCGATATTTCTTGTGTTTAATTGTGTTCTTTATCTTACGAATATTGAATTAAACCTAAGCTATAATTCAGTAATAGCTCTATGTTTTATAACTAGTAGAGTTATTGTTCACTAAATAATTGTTTTAGCGATATCATATCATTTAGTCGTGACAAAGAATTTAGAGACCAATCATGCTTTTGATGACATTATATTTCTCCTAAGATATTAGGGTTTTGTGTTAGATTAGCGAGACTTGCCTTAAGTAAATAAAGTGGTTTTGATATATTTTGCTAATTTGAACCTCTGTTACCGAGATCTTGTAATTGTGTGCAATCATAAGATCATGACTACAACTAACCCTGATCTAATAAATACCAAGAATGATATATAATACCATTTTTGGATATAAATAGGAACCAAGGGAGTATAAAATATGGAGTTAAATATACATAAAATGGTAGAAGTATCATTTCTGTGTGCACAAAAATAATCCCAACAATTGCACACTACCCTTTTGTGACCTCATTTGGACATTTTTATTACTGAGGTATAAAATATAATAAATAATTTAAGTTGACGTGCTCAACACAATATTCTCATATGTTTTTCTATAAATAGATGTCTCACTCTTTCCATTTGTGTGAATCAAATTCGATAAAAACATGGCCTCTAAATACTCACAAGTATTACTTTTACTTGGAATGATTGTGCTTACGACTGTAGAGAGTCACAGGGGTGCATTTAGGTTTGTGCCTTTATTAGAACCAGAAGAAAATTGGCCAGACCTTTTCTTTCCACCATCTACCATTATAATAAATGGAAGGCCGAATGGTTTTAGATATCCGCTAATATCAGATCCAGAAGAAGAAGATTGGCCTGATAACTATTGAGAATCATGACCCCGTGAACATAACTCAGTTGATAAGGACAATGCATAACATATGTTGCAAAAATGAGAATCATTTTGTTTATGAGTCCGTCCACCTTTCAAACATTCCTTACCATTACAAGTGATCAACATGGCAGAAGTTTATGTACTATTATAATACAATTCTTTATTATATGAAGTTTTTTAAGAAGTTTATGTACTATTTGAATGAAGGCTCTATAAATATGACTATGTATATCACAATCGCATTTCAGCAATGATTAATATTTTGTTATTGTCTACAATTTAATTATTCATGATATGATAAATAATCGATGATATTTGAACATTCATCATTTCAATATACTCATTCAACATTATATTTTACTTCTATCTATATTTTACAATCACACCATCAATATATCACCAAAATATTATATTTATCTTATCACACCATTTCTTTCTTAACCAAGATGTCCTAGTAAGAACGGATATCCAAAAAAAGATACTACTTTAAAAACACAATGAAAAAAAATATCAATTAGATAACAACTGTACGTCACATTCCTTAAAAAAAATAAAATTGTACGTCACATGTTCTACAATTATATAAACAAAAATATTCAAATCAGTTATGCGTATCTAGAACAAAATTATTGTGAAGTAGAAAATGAGTGTTAGTGGAGGGTTGGCTAAGGAAGTACTTTTTCTATTTTCAATTTTTACAGGTTCTAGTTAATAAATCTTAATGAAATGAATAAATTGTTTTAGAATATAATTATATCAAATTATTGGTGGAGCCTTGTTGTAGTATGACTTAAAATTTGATGGATGAAGAATATCGTTGCTAAAAATATAAAAAATTTGTTTTAAATATATTTTGTGCTGAAAATATATTTATGGATAATAAATATATTTTTGTATCGTATGAAGAACGATTTGATGCAAATATATTTTAAATTGATATAAAAATTTACCCAAAAATATCATTAAGACAATTAACGACTTTTTAATTAAGCAACTCGCCGTGGCGAGTGCATCTGCTCGCTGTTGCGAGCTATGGGGTTTCACTGCTCGCCTCGCGAGTGGGTCTGCTCGCTGTGGCGAGCTACACAGGCATTGCTCGTCTGGCGAGTGGGTTTGCTCGCCGTGGCGAGCGGCGATTGACAGAACTACGAACTGTACGAACAGACTTCTACTTTTCAACCCTAAACCCCAAATTCAACATCTAAAGGCTCAATTTTGATGAATTTCATCACTCCTATGTATTCTAACATCAGAACAACATTAAACAACAACAATTACATGAATTTATTAAGTTATTAACATCAATTCATCTTTAACCTAATTCAATTCATCAACCCTAACAACCCTACATTAATCAACGAATTATAGAACCTAAAGTTGAGAGTTAGCCTCACCCTTACCTTAGATTATTTCCTGAATTCAAGCTGCGTTCTTCTCTCCTCTTGCTTCTTCTCTCTTGGTCTAGGTTTTCTCCCTTTTCTCTGTTTCTCACTGTTTCTACGTGAAAACTGTTTCTGACTTTTCTTTCCTTCTAACTCCTATTAATACCACTTAATTCCTTCTTAATTCTAATTAACTCCTATTAAAATATTAAATAATTCATTTTAATCCCCAATCTTCTAATAATTATAATTCTCACCTATTTTAATTAAATAATCAAAATAATCATATAATAAAATATAACACACCATAAAATCAACATAAATTATTTAAAATCATAAAAACTTATTAAAATCAATTGAAATTAACTAAATAACAACTAGGGCGTTACAACTCTCCCCCACTTAAAGAATTTCGTCCTCGAAATATTACCTCAAGCAAACAACTCAGGATAAGACTCTAGCATCTTACTTTCCAGCTCCCAAGTCAAGCTTTCACCAGTCACTCCACCCCAGACAACTCTCACCAGAGGTATCTCATTGCCTCTCAACTTCTTCACCTTACGATCATCAATCCTCAACGGTAAAGTCTCCACCGTAAGGTTGTCTCTAACTTGCACGTCATCTCTTGGTATAACATGCGAAGGATCCGCTACGTACTTCCGCAACTGCGACACATGAAACACATCATGCAGATTCGAAAGATGTGGTGGCAAACCTATTCGATATGCCACTGGCCCAATCCTCTCTGATATCTGATAAGGACCAATAAACTTCGGAGTCAACTTCTTAGACTTTAACGCACGACCTACACCTGTCATAGGAGTGACTCTCAAGAACACATGATCACCCTCCTGGAATTCAAGTTCCTTTCTACGCTTGTCATGGTAACTCTTTTGCCGACTCTGCGACGCTTTCATCTGCTCTCTTATCAATTTGACTTTCTCTGTAGTCTGCTGAACAATCTCTGGTCCCAACACTATACTTTCTCCCGATTCAAACCAACACAACGGAGTTCTACACCTCCGACCATACAAAGCTTCAAATGGTGCCATACCAATACTCGAATGGTAACTGTTGTTGTACGTGAACTCAATCAACGGTAGATGACTATCCCAAGCTCCACCTTGTTCAAGTACACACACTCTTAGCAAATCTTCCAACGACTGAATCGTCCTCTCCGACTGACCATCTGTTTGAGGATGATAAGCCGAACTCAACTTCAACTTAGAACCCAAAGCCTCCTGCAAACTCTTCCAAAACCTTGAAGTGAACCTCGGATCTCTATCCGACACAATGCTTGATGGAACAACATGCAACTTCACAATATTATGAATGTAAATCTTTGCCAACTGAGCTACCGGGTAATTGATATTGATCGGAAAAAAATGCGCTGACTTTGTCAACCTGTCAACAACTACCTAAATGGCGTCATGCCCCTTCGGAGTATTCGGTAAGCTTGTTACAAAATCCATGGATATGCTATCCCACTTCCATTCTGGCACATCTAATGGTGTCAACAACCCTGCAGGCTTCTGATGTTCAAATTTAGATTTCTGACAAGTCAAACAGGCATACACAAAATGCGCGACATCTCGCTTCAATCCAGACCACCAAAATAATTTCTTCAAGTCGTGATACATCTTCGTAGCTCCCGGATGAATACTTAAGCTACTCCTGTGACTTTCTTCTAAGATCAACTTTTTCAACTCATCGTTATCAGGAATACAAATTCTGCCTCGGAATCTTAACACACCCTGATCATCAACCTGGAAATCACTATCTTCCGCTTCATTACTAGCAATCATCAAGTCTACAAACTTAACATCAGCTTCCTGCGCTTCCTTGATATTGTTCAAGAATTCATTATTGATCTTCAACATACCTAAATGCACGCTCTGAGGTACCAATTCACAAACTAGGCTCAAATCTCTAAATTGCTCAAGCAACTCGAACTCCTTCATCATCATAGCAGACATGTGCAACGTCTTTCTGCTCAAGGCATCTGCAACCACATTGGCTTTACCCGGGTGGTAATTCAAATTAAAATCGTAGTCCTTCAACAACTCGAGCCATCTTCTCTGCCTTATATTCAACTCCTTCTGATCAAACAAATATTTCAAACTTTTATGATCACTGAACACCTCAAATCTGGAACCATACAAATAATGCCTCCAAATTTTTAACACAAAAACCACAGCAGCCAACTCTAAATCATGTGTAGGATAGTTCTTCTCATGTACCCTCAACTGTCTCGAAGCATACGCTACCACCTTACCATCCTGCATAAGTACACCACCTAAGCCCAACTTAGACGCATCACAATAAACAACAAAAGGTTCATCTGACTTCGGTAAAATTAAAATTGGAGCAGTCGTCAACCGTTGTTTCAACTCATTGAAACTATTCTCACACTTAAAATCCCACACAAAAGCTTTACCCTTACAGGTCAACTGAGTCAGAGGAAGTGCCAACTTTGAAAATCCTTCGATAAATCTGCGGTAATAACCTACTAAACCCAAAAAACTTCTAATCTCTGTAACTGACTTCGGAGTCTCCCATTGCGATACCGCTTCAACTTTCGTCGGGTCAACCGCAATACCACTACCAGAAATAATATGGCCAAGAAAACTTACTTCACTTAACCAGAACTCACATTCTGACAACTTGGCATACAACTTCTTTTCTTTCAACACTTGCAAAACAGTCTTCAAATGCTCTGCATGCTCTTCTTTAGTCTTAGAATAAATCAGAATATCATCAATAAAAACAACAACAAACCTGTCCAGGAAGTCATGGAAAATTCTGTTCATATACTCCATAAATACACCAGGTGCATTAGTAACACCGAAAGGCATCACTTTATACTCATAGTGACCATATCGCATCCTGAACGCCGTCTTCTGCATATCTTCATCCTTCACCTTGATCTGATGGTAACCTGACCTCAAATCAATTTTACTAAACACACGGGCACCCACTAGCTGGTCCATTAAGTCATCAATTCTCGGAAGTGGATACCTATTCTTTATCGTCACTTTATTCAACTGACGGTAATCTATGCACAGCCTCATGCTACCATCTTTCTTCTTAACCAATAATACCGGCGCTCCCCAAGGTGAAACACTTGGTCTTACAAACTTCTTATCAAGTAGGTCCTCCAACTGCTCCTTCAACTCTGCTAACTCAGCTGCTGACATACGGTAAGGAGCCATCGACACAGGCTTCGTACTCGGAACAAGATCAATAGAGAATTCAACTTCCCTCTCTGGCAGCACATCGGGAATCTCATCAGGAAAAACTTCTGGAAATTCTTTCACGACTGGTAGGCTATCAATCACTGCTTGATTCTCCACCGACAAATACGCTATCAAGGAAAACATCAGAATTCCGTCGCGCTCTATCTGCTTCAGCTGCTTAGTACTCAAGAAATCAACTTCACTCTCCTCTTCAGCGGAAGAGAAGCGTACTGTCTTACTAAAACAATTAATGAGGACATGGTTATACTCTAACCAGTTCATCCCAAGGATTACATCCATACCCGTCAACGGTAAACATACAAGATCAACTTCAAAATCTCTACCAAATACAGACAGTGGACATCTTAAACAAACGAGAGAAGTAGTCACTGAACCCTTAGCTGGAGTTTCAACAATCATTTCCCCACCCATACTAGACATAGTAAGCCCCAACTTAGCAGCACAACTAACAGCAATAAAACAATGCGTAGCACCAGTATCAATAATAGCAATAAAATGAGTACTATCAAAATAACAAGTACCTCTGATAAGTCGATCCTCATTGTCCGTCTGTGTACCATACAATGCAAACACTTTCCCTCCAAACTGAGCCTTCTTAGGCTTCTTGCACTGAGAACTAAGATGACCCTCTTCATCACAATTGAAACAGACAATATCACCACGTTTGCATTCAGCTATCGTATGTCCTTTCTTCCCACATCGGAAGCATTTCTTCTCATCGCGGTGGCAAGCATTACTCTTGTGGCCTTTCTCACCACACTTGTAGCAGACAACTTCAGCAGGAGTCTCATTCTTCTTGGGCCTCCTCTCATCATTCACCCGTTGTTTACCCTTATCAGCAGAAGCACTGTAGGGCTTAGGACGGTTCTGCTGACTCTTACTCTTCCTTTCATTAATCACCTTGTAGTGAGCTTTTGTATCCTCTTCGTAAATTCTGCAGCTACTCACCAAATCAGAAAAATTGCGGATCTTCTGATAACCAATGGCCCGCTTAATCTCAGCACGCAGACCATTCTCAAACTTGATACACTTAGAGAACTCAGCAGTCCCAGGAGTGTAGTGCGGGTAAAACTTTGCCAACTCAACAAACTTGGCAGCATACTCAGTTACTGACATGTCACCTTGCTTCAATTCTAGAAATTCAATTTCCTTCTTGCCTCAGACATCTTCCGGAAAATACCTATTCAGAAACTCTCTTCTGAACACAGCCCAAGTGATCACAGCTCCTCCGTTCCCTAGCACTGGTTGCACACTCACCCACCAATCGTCAGCCTCCTCAGCCAACATATGTGTGCCAAAACGCACCATCTGAACATCAGTGCATTGCATCACTCTGAAGATTCTTTCAACCTCCTTCAACCATGTCTGCGCTCCATCAGGGTCATACCTGCCCTTGAAAGTTGGTGGATGGTTCCTCAAGAAGGTTTCCAGCATGCGAACACCGTCGTTACCACCAGCATTGTTCTGTTGACCCACAGCTTGAGCCATCGCTTGCAAGGCAGCAGCAAGTGCAACATCGTTCCTTCCAGCCATTGCGAAAATCTACACTACAACAACAACCAGGACATCAAAGACAATACAAAATTGTCACACGACTCTACTAGGCTCGACTCGCCTCTACTACTTGGCCGGACGGACCGACCTTCTCTGATACCAATTGTAACACCCCGTTTTCCCAACATTAATAATTAACAAATTAAATCAGAGTTTTTCACCAAAACGGAATGCTACATTTTCGTTCAAATAAAATCTCCAAATGAATAAATAACTATTTATTCTTCATAAAGGTAGTCAATAAAAATTAACCTTCAAACTTCGCAGCGGAATTAATTTCAAAACGAAAAAATAAGTCTTTGGCACGCAGGCCTCATCAAGTTCTCATAATTCATAAATAATACGTAAGGAAAGAGAAAACAAGTAACAAATTCCCGTCCTGTTACGTATCAGAGCCCTAAGACACTTTGAGCTGACATCTTTACTAATCTTCGTTACCTGCACTTGCCCACAAGGCGGCAATTCCAGTAGAAAGGGTGATATTCACAAACAACAATAGATATTATAATTCATCAATTAATTCAACAACAACAGTATAATGATAATCAACTATCAGTTTGTAATTTAAACAATTCAACAACATCATCAACTACGACTCCGACGACTCAACCAACAACAACAACAACATCAACAACAACAACAACTACAACGACAACTACAATGCGACTAATGCAAATGCATGTGGTACCATTTTACGTGCGTTGAATGCTAAGCACTCCGGGGCATAAGCCCCCAACAATTGAATGAAATAACATTCCAGGGCATAAGCCCTCAACGATTGAGTGATAAACACTTCAGGGCATAAGCCCTCAACAAGGTATGAGTATGAAATGGACTCAATAGTGTATATCTACATACAACTCAACAACAGCAACGACAACTACCATATGCATAGTCAGCTATGACATAAGACTCAAACTTAATTCGACAAGACACAACAAAAGGTCACAACGAAGTATCACAACAAAATTCAACAACTTAGGCAACCTACAGTGTTACTCGCCGTGGCGAGTTCAGAAAATTGAGCTACTCGCCGTGGCGAGTTCAGAAAATTGAGCTACTCGCCGTGGCGAGTTGGGGGCGAGCTCAAGGCGAGCAAAAGTGGTTGCTCTGTTGCTGTTATTGAGTTGTATGTAGATATACACTATTGAGTCCATTTCATACTCATACCTTGTTGAGGGCTTATGCCCTGGAGTGTTTTCACTCAATCGTTGAGGGCTTATGCCCTGGAGTGTTTATCACTCAATCGTTGAGGGCTTATGCCCTGGAATGTTATTTCATTCAACCGTTGGGGGCTTATGCCCCGGAATTCTTAGCATTCAACGCGTGTAAAATGGTACCACATGCATTTGCATTAGTCGCATTGTTGTTGTCGTTGTTGTTGTTGTTGTTGTGGTTGTGGTTGTTGTCGTTGGTTGAGTCGTCGGTGTCGTAGTTAATGATGTTGTTGGATTGTTAAAATATAAACTGACAGTTGTTTATCATTTTATTGTTGTTGTGCTCGTGATTTTCGGGTATCAAAATCGTTGATCGGATTTGAACCTTAAATCATTGAACTCTCAACTTTTATTCGCGGGAAGGGAAAAAATGAGTAAAAACACTTATGAGACCTTGGATTCGGAGGTTGGTTTCGATTGGGGAAGGTGTTAAGCACCCGAACCGACTATGGTATCCCATAGGAACCTTCTACCTATTCTCTAATCTTGCTCTAAATTAATTTTACCTATCAAAAGAGTTTAAAAATTAAAGTGAAAGAAAGGAGAAAGATGAAGCATGTTTTTGGTTATTTTTATTGATTTGGAAGGGTCGAAACCCTTTGCCTACTTACCGAAATAAATCGGGATCAAAATCAAGTAGTTCGGCTAAAGAACTTATTTGATGAGTTGAATTGATTTTAACATTTTTTGAAAGAAAGATTTTAAGAAGAGATGAGAGGCCTCAAGGCATGAGAAGAAAATTCGATGAAGTTGGTTAATTTTAATTGCACGAAATTCATGTCTAATGTGGATATTAAATTAATTAACATTTGATTAAGGAAAACAAAAGGAAAAAAACACTTGGATTACGTACCAAGGTTTACTTAAGAGAAAATTGAATTTGATTTTTTTTGATTTTTTTCGAAGAAAATATTTTCTAAGCTAACGATGAAATCGCGTAACGACGGAAAAATAAATAGGCGTAAAGCGATAAATAAAGTAGAGTGTCGGTGCGCGTGTCAGTGCGTGTGCCGGTTACATATTACATACCATAAATACATTCTATGGTCTCAAAAGGAAAAAATGCGCGAAAATAAATTACATCAATTCCCTAATTACAAACTAAAAATAAAATAAATAACGAAAAATTAAATAAACATGCAATAATTACAACGAATTCTATTATGCTTACTACAACAAATAATGGCAAAATAAATGATAAGAAAAAAATGTATGAGATAGTAATTAAGGGTAATGCAAAAATTAAAAAGAACATTAGACAATTAAAATAAACAAAGTAGAAATGGTTTTTAAAGATAAAGAGGAAAAAAAGATTTTAAAGTAAAAAGAAGGTGCTAATAATAAAACAGTAGAGAAAAGAAAATAATAAAAATAAATAAAAATTTAGGCTGGGTGAATCTGGACCATTTGATGAATCAAAGGATCCAGATTTAATCACAGTGTTACTCCATCACAATCACAAGATCAAAATCAGAAAGCAAACAAAGCAAGGGAACACCGCAGGCAACAAAAGAAAACATGCATAAGATTAGAATGCTAACCAGATTATAGCCGTCAGATCTTGGAATTGTCCAAATCTGACGGCTTCAATCATGAAGGAATACGGTAACACATCAGGCTTGCAGGCATGAGATTAAATGAACAAAAAGAGTATAAAAGCAAAGAACAACCAAAAAAACATAACAAACCAACAAAAAAAACAACCTCCCTTAGTTTTAGAGAGAGAAGCTCTGGCTTCTCTCTAAAACCAAGTGGTGGCCGGCGCCCCACTTCATCTTCTCCGTTCAACCTTCTTTGCTCCGGCGCGGTGGTGGCCGGCCCAACAGGGCGGCGCCGCCGCACCGGAGACACCAAACACCATTTTTTTTCAAAAAAAATACTTTTTCAAACTCCTTTTTTAGTTCTAAACATGAATCCGGTGTTAGATTTTCGAAAAGGAGAGCCAAACGGAGCAGATCTACATTTGAAACTTCAAGAAAAAAAACAAGAATGGACCTTTACCTCTTCTTCTTCTTTCCTTTTTGTTTCGGTTTGCTTTGTGTCCTATGTGTTCGTTCCTTTGCGTTTTGCCTTGCTCCTTTTCGGTTTGGTTTTGCTCCGTTTTTGTTGATGATGCCTTGGCCGAAAAACTTATGGTTGTTTATGATTCATTCGGTTTTGGCTTACGGCTGTAGTGTTGCGTTTTCGGCCGGATCCAAGTGTAGTTGGTTCGGATTTGGTGTTGTGTGGATTTGTTGTTATGGTTCGGATTTGATGGTTTTTTCGGATTTGATGTTGGTGATTATGGGTTCGGCTTTTTCTTTCTCTTCTTTTCTCACTGATTCTCTGTGATCGGTGCTGGAGTTTGTCACCAAATGGTGATGAATTCGCACTTGAATTGCAGAGAAACCGGTTCAATGATGATGATTCTTCGATGAATCACTGAGAATCGTGATGAATTTGTTGAATCTTGTGTTAATTTTGATTCTGGAGAAATAGGGTTTGAGCTTGTTCTTGATGTGTTCTTGGTGAAAAAATAGTCTTTGATCTGTTTTTTGAGGCTGTTGAATTTTGAGTGGTGTTTGTGTGTTGAAAAGTGTGTCTGGCCTGACTGTCTCTGATACACTCTTAATCATCTGATACATGGAATGAACAAAACTACCCTTGGCTGAAACTTGGAGAAAAAGTTGGACAGGACCAATGACAAAATGACAAGTGTACAATGACTTAAAATAAATGAAAAAATAAAAAAGACAAATAAATAAATAACAACACATTAAATAAATAGAAAAATAAATAACTAAATAAATAATTAAAAATAAAAACGAAAATTAAATAATAAATAAAAAAATGTCCCGTCGGAACCAAAAAATGAGGTATTTTAAAATACCTCTCTGCCGAAATTTCGTCTGATACAACCGAAATACGCGGCTTTTTTACGCTAATTAAAACAATAAAATGACGACGTGAATAAAATGAACTTTAAGAACGCAAACGTTACGCTACACTAAAATACGCACAAAACGCGAGTAAAAAATTACGAAATTAAATACGCGAGCGATATTAAAAATAAACGACGAACGAAAAATAAATGTGACCACAAGTACGAATAAAAACAGATATTACAAAAGTTAGCGCGCGAACGAACGACTGAAAAAGATCAACGTACGAATAAATAAAAAATAAGTTGGTCAAAAATTAGGGTATGACAGATGCCCTTATTTAAGTTTCTCCGTCACGAGGATTTAAAAGGACGAAAGTTTTTGAAACGACGGGTCGGAGAGACTTAAATATCAAGTACACCAATTTTTGACCAACTTAGAAATCGAGAAAGCTTTATGGATGTAATGATATGAGTTGTCTGTTATGCAAGTACGAATGCAATGACGACGAAGATACTAACTCGAGAACCAAATAAAGTGTTACTGGGGTGAAAAAGATGTCTGTTACCGTTACTGCGATAAAGACGAATATACGAAATGAAATACAGTCTATTACCTTTACTGGGGTAAAGACAAACATACGAAGGGTAAAACTATCAATTACCTTTACTGGGGTAACGACGAACATACGAAGGGTAAAACTGTCAATTACCTTTACTGAGGTAACGACGAACATACAAGCATTTAACAAAGGACACTTTTGGAATAGTCATTCGGGAAGATTGAAAAGACATTGGTAAAATGGTTGTTAGACACACAAGTAATTGCGAGCTATTATCCTGATTCAGAGCATTTGCAGGGTATTAATCTGATTCAAAGGCATTAGGCAGGATATCAAACCCGACTCCAAAGGTATTGCAAGCTATTCGCTTGACACACATGTAACAACAGATATTTGCACGCTATTCACATGTGCATGGTAACAAAAGAGGTTTGCAAGCTATTCACTTGACATACATGTAACAAAAGAGGTTTGCAAGCTATTCGCTTGACGCACGCGGAACAAAAGGTGTTTGCAAGCTATTCGCTTGACGCACATGAAACCAAAGGTGTTTGCAAGCTATTCGCTTGACGCACACGGAACAAAAGGATAAAGGTTGCAAGCTATTCACTTGACACACAGGCAACAAAAGATGTTTGCAAGCTATTCGCTTGACGCACATGAAACAAAAGGTGTTTGGAAGCTATTCGCTTGACGCACATGATGACAAAGGACCAAACTGAAGGGATACGACCAATCAAGACTAAAGGTGACATCACTGATCAGACACATTGGGGATGACACTTTTATGCGATATATTTGAAATAAGACACAAGATGGTCAATGCAATAATGTATAAATGATATTGTGCATATTACGTACATGAATGTTTATATGCATGAATATGTATATGAATGAATGTATGAATATATACAGGAAACTTGTACGACCATATGATTGTATATAACTTGATGAAACAAGACTGGACAAGTAAGATAAGAGATGGACCGACATCGCAGTACAAACATTCGGCAATCTTCAATGGGGATATCATTACTGGGGATGAATCAAAACACTATCGGGGTACAGCCTGCTAACCGAACCACTGATGGGGTAAAACTCCATAATCAAACCATTGATAGGGAAAGACTCAATAATCAAACCACTAAAAGGTAACAACCCGTTAATCAAACCACTGAAGGTGACAACCCATTAACCAATCATTCTGGCAGAAGTAACCAATAATCAAACCACAGGCAGAAGTCGCCATTCACTAGAAACAAAGTCCATCAATCAAACAAATCGGCAGAAGTCGCCATTCACTGGGAACAAAGTCCATCAATCAAACAAATCGGCAGAAGTCGCCATTCACTGGGAACAAAGTCCATCAATCAACAATTTGGCAGAAGTCGCCATTTGTAAACCAGCATGAAGCGCATTCTTCCATTTGGCCCTCTTGAATTGTGATGCCTCTGTCTTTGTTTTCTTTTCATCATTTTTTGTATTGTTTTTTTTTTTTTGAATCCCTAACTTTTGCCTGGACCGCCCTTTCGGATTTTCAGTCCACCGGGAATATATTCTTTTTTGTATGCCCCTAATTTTTGCCTGGATCGCCCTTTCGGGTTTTCAATCCACCGGGACGCTCATTTTTCTTAAGCCGCCCTTTCAGGTTTTCAACTTAGCGAGCTTTTTTTCACTTTTTTTTTTTTTTGACAGAGGTCATCTCATAGCCTTTGGTCACACTTAACTTGCAGAGTTTAACTTTTCTTTCTCTTCTTTTCTCACTGATTCTCTGTGATCGGTGCTGGAGTTTGTCACCAAATGGTGATGAATTCGCACTTGAATTGCAGAGAAACCGGTTCAATGATGATGATTCTTCGATGAATCACTGAGAATCGTGATGAATTTGTTGAATCTTGTGTTAATTTTGATTCTGGAAAAATAGGGTTTGAGCTTGTTCTTGATGTGTTCTTGGTGAAAAAATAGTCTTTGATCTGTTTTTTGAGGCTGTTGAATTTTGAGTGGTGTTTGTGTGTTGAAAAGTGTGCCTGGCCTGACTGTCTCTGATACACTCTTAATCATCTGATACATGGAATGAACAAAACTACCCTTGGCTGAAACTTGGAGAAAAAGTTGGACAGGACCAATGACAAAATGACAAGTGTACAATGACTTAAAATAAATGAAAAAATAAAAAAGACAAATAAATAAATAACAACACATTAAATAAATAGAAAAATAAATAACTAAATAAATAATTAAAAATAAAAACGAAAATTAAATAATAAATAAAAAAATGTCCCGTCGGAACCAAAAAATGAGGTATTTTAAAATACCTCTCTGCCGAAATTTCGTCTGATACGACCGAAATACGCGGCTTTTTTACGCTAATTAAAACAATAAAACGACGACGTGAATAAAATGAACTTTAAGAACGCAAACGTTACGCTACACTAAAATACGCACAAAACGCGAGTAAAAAATTACGAAATTAAATACGCGAGCGATATTAAAAATAAACGACGAACGAAAAATAAATGTGACCACAAGTACGAATAAAAACAGATATTACAAAAGTTAGCGCGCGAACGAACGACTGAAAAAGATCAACGTACGAATAAATAAAAAATAAGTTGGTCAAAAATTAGGGTATGACAGTTGTTGTTGAATTTAATTGATGAATTATGATATATATTGTTGTTTGTGAATCTCACCCCTTCTGCTGGAATTGCCGCCTTGTGGGCAAGTACAGGTAACGAAGATTAGTAGAGATGTCGGCTCAAAGTGTCTTAGGGCTCTGATACGTAACGGGATGGGAATTCTTATTACTTGTTTCTCTTTCCTTACGTATTGTTTTGAATTATGAAACCTTTAATGAGGCCCGCGTGCCAAAGACTTATTTTGCTGTTTTAAATTAATTCCGCTGCGAAGTTTGAAGGTTAATTTTTATTGACTATTTTTGTGGAGAATAATTATTCATCTATTCATTTGGAGATTTATTTGAAAGAAAATGTAGCATTCCGTTTTGGCGAAAACTCTGATTTAATTTGTTAATTATTGATGTTGGGAAAACGGGGTGTTACAGTGCACATGCACGGTTTAGCTACTTGAGGATGATTTTCAAGCAGCATCTCCAACTGCAGTTGGAGTTATATAATGAGGGTGGTAAGAAGGAGGAGGTGCAGAGGTTGCGGGACCAGACTCTGCTTATATATTTGATGTTCTTGGTGGGGATCACGTTCTTCACTAACAAGAGTGCCAACTATGTCGGTGTTGTCAACTTGAGGTACTTCAGAGACCTATATGTTGTTGCTAGTTTTTCATGGGGAGCTGTGTGCCTATTTCACTTGTATAGGGATCTTAACCATGCTGCCCATTGGTCCTGCAGTCAGCTGTCACGATACTTGTCTTTGCAGCAAGTATAAATTAATAATTATGTTTGTTTTTTGATCTGTAAGTTTTGATTGATTGTATATTTATATGTGGTTGTCTTGGTTTCAGACTTTGAATTTATCAGCACTTCAGGGGTATAGGAAGCAAGGATGTGTGGGTTTGTCTACACGCGCCATGCTTTTTGCACCACAGATGGGTTTGTCAACACTAGACGAGTACAAAGCGCATATGGATGTGTTGGATCTGTTGGGCGTTGTCATGGCCCCATTTGCTGAACACTGTCAGGCATGTCCTTTTGAGAGGATCAGTCTTTACTCTAGATGGCTCAGATACGGTAATCACATGGTGAGATATCTGTCGGAGTGGGTGCTTCATCAATTTGGGTAAGTTCAGACTGTCCCGAGTGAGAGTGCACCTCCCCAGGAGATGTCAGGGGATATTACCCTCCTCTTTCAGGGTGCTCTTGATTATGCGCTGACACCTCAGCAGTTGGGTCCCCCTGAACTATATGGTGTGGAGACAGCAGAGGAATACACCCACTACTTTTATGACGTCTCTCACCCACGCATGATTCTTCCAGACATGGGGGCTCCGGTAACAAGGCCACCAAAGCGGGAGGCCATTGATGAGATTGCTGCTCAGGAGGATAGAGACCATGGTTTCTTAGAGCTGGGCGGAAGGTTGGGTTGTATCAGAGACCATGTGTAAGTTGTTATGTTTAGTGGTGTGGTGTTGCGAGGGTTGAGGAATGGCAACATTTGGAGGAAGTATTGAGAGAGGTTCACGGTGGGAAGGTTTATCGGCTTAGGCTTAATGTTGAGGGTGGCATGGGTGGCAGAGGTGGTAGGGGTGGTAGGGGTGTAGTGAAATCGAGTTGATTGTACTTTTTAATAATGTTAATGTTTGGATATTTTGGATGATTTTAAGTTATGTAACAATTGAATAATTTTAATAATTTTTAGTTATGTAACATTTGAATTTTAAGTTGTATTGTTAATTGTTATGTTATAAATTGAATTTTTTGTTTGAACATATGGTCAAAGGCCAAAACAGTGGACTAAATGCTCTAAAACAGAGGCTTAGCCAAAACATATGGCTTCTCCCTCTGTGATGATGCAGTTCGGATTATATAAAAAAGAAAGGTTTTACACTTTCCGGAAACATCATTTTTCACCCCAAATGTTGACTTTCCAAGGGGTGATTGACAATTTTCGGATTACATAATCTGGAAAGTGTAAAACCAATCCGGAATGTATAATCCGAATCCATCCATTGCACATTTTCATCAACATCCATCAGGCTGCTTCAAGTTCAAAATCCAGAATTTTTCTGGATTTCATAATCTGAAAGGAGTTCAGATTATGTAATCCGGACTAGGGGTATTTTTGAAAAAAAATAGGGCGCGCGAGGAAATGAATAGGGTGGGAAAAGTAATAGTCAAACACAAATGTAATTATATTTTTGGGCTGCGAGCTGTTCGTGGCCCAAACGGGTTTTTAAGAAGAATACCACTCTTCGCCCAGCACAAAACACTCCCGTCCAGCCAAACTACCCAAAATGCCCCTGCGCAAGTTAACTCACGCTGCGTGACTTAACTTGCGCACGTTATGCGCCCTGCGCAAGTTAACTCACGCACCCTCTGGCACGTGTGCAAGTTAACTTGCGCACGTTGGCCGGTGGTCAAAACAGATGATCAAACGTTTTTGGACGGTGGTCAGTTGTTCAACATTCAATCTACACGTTTTTAACACCATTTACACGTTTTTTTTTTACCACATTTATGTTTTTTATAACTTATACTACCATTCCCACCTATAAATACCCCTCCATACTTCCCTATTCTCTCACACCATCTCACTTTCTCTCCCACCTCACTCTCTCCCTCTATTTTTTTTCCTTTCAATAGTCTATAGTCATTTCGGGTAAATGGTGATCAGTTTTGAGGAAAATGGTGAGTAGCCGACTAGGGGAAGTGATCGACCTTTGAGATAAAATTAAATTTGCTTCTTTTTACCCAAAATCTTTTTACCGTGGGTAAAAAGAATCTTCTTAGGGTATAAAAAGAACCAGATTTAGATTTAGCTCAAGGGTTGATGATGTATTCCCCCAAGAAGACTGCTCACTATCTTCCCCAAGACTGATCACTATTTACCCCAAGTGGCTAAAAAGAATTTTTTACCCCAAGAAGGTAAAAAGAAAATAAGTAGATTATTTAGTGAATTCAAATAAATGTATCAATTATTGTACCAATTCTATTAATAAAATGAGATGTTGTTATATGTATTTATTTTGTTCATTTCTTTTTATTTATATTTGCTTTTATTTTATGTTTATGATTATGTATTGAATAAAAAAATATTCTATTTAATGGTATCGAATTTATTTGTATCGAATTTATTTATATCGGATTTATTTTCTAATTTTGTATTTATTATCATATTGAATAAATAAATTCGAATAAAAAGTCTAATTAAATTCAGCGTGGAATCGAATAAAGAATTCTAATAAATAAAATCGAATAAAGTTGCGTATTGAATAAATTCGAATAAAAAGTCTAATTAAACTCAACGTGGAATCGAATAATGTTGTGTATTGAATAAATAAATTCGAATAAAAAGTCTAATTAAACTCAACGTGAAATAGAATAAAGAATTCTAATAAATAAAATCGAATAAAGTTGCGTATTGAATAAATTCGAATAAAAGTTACATTTAAATTACATTACATAAAGTTCCTAAATATGGTCTATCATTACATGACATTACATTCGGAATTGCTCCTTTCAACTACAACAATTGTGTTACCTCTAAATGGTGCAAATTCAAAGTTGCTAAGAAGCAGGACTCCAACGTCCGTCCCGAAAGTGCTTCTGTTCCATTCAAAATGTTAAATTCTCGTTGGTCTTGGTTTTAAATGATAGTATCCAAGTGCCAACATAATGATGTCCATACCTTGACACTTCAACACCATCATTTAAACGAAGCTAACAAGAATTTAACATTTCGAATGGAACAAAAGCACTTCCGGACGAATGCTGGAGTCCTGCCGTTTAACAAGTTTGAATTGCCCCATCCAGAGTAACACAATTGTTGTAGTTTGAAGGTGCATTCCTTACCTAATCACGACCGCCACCTAATCAAGATCTTTTGGCGGAATCAGACTTTTGATGATATCTTCAGCTGATCTCACCAACGTTGCTCGCATATCGATCCACTGGAACATGTTGTGCTCCCAAAACATGGTCGTCATGTTTTCGTCGTTCGTCAATTCCACCCAAGTGAATGATACTCTTCCATCGTCGAGCATTGGACGTTTATACCGAACGTATTCCACCTTCCTTATGTGTCGGGGGTTGACTCCTTTGTTGAATTCATCCAGCTGATCCTTGAGACCTCTTAACGTTACACCAAGGCACCGAACCTTCAACCTCTGAGGTTCTCCGGCGTTGAATTATGCACGAACATCGATCCACCCGACCATTGTTTCAAATCTACACAATAAGAAATTAAAAATAATTAATGAAAATTCTCTAAAACAAACCCTAAATCTAAAACAAAATCTCTAAAACTCAAAACCTACAACATAAACATGCAAATATCTAAACATTTAAGCAACACACATCATTTTCATGTAAACATTGTATGATTTCTTGACAAAAAAACAAAATTTTAAACAAACCCTAAATCTTAAAAATTTCTAATTTAAGAGAAAAAATTTAACATAAAGGTTGATTGTGTTTGATTATGAAAACTTACTTGTTATCGAAGTGTGGTTTGATTTGAACTTGAAGGAATTTTGGATTTGGTGATTTTAGAGAGATTTTGGAGAATTTTTGAGGTTTAGGTGATGATTGAGGCGTTCTGCCTTGTATAAGACAGATTGCTGCGCGAGTTAACTAGCGCTGCGCGAGTTAACTCTCGCAGCGCATGTTAACTAGCGCACACTTTTATACATGTGATAGTTAACATGCGCAGGGGTAAAATCGTCCCGCCTGCAGGGCGGGAGTGTATTTTGCAGGGCGGTGAGTGGCTTTCTTTTAAGAAATGTAGTACTGTCCAATGGTCAATCATTACCCCTTGTTTTCATGTGTTGCATTTAATTTCGTATCCCCTTGCATCCCAACATACTACAACACATTTTCCTTTTCATATTCTTGTCTTCAGAAATTTTTCATGTATTGAATAATTAGTTCTCTGTGGTGAAAACTTAAGTTCTCTTAATGGAACCTCTTCCTTCTATTAACAAAGGAGAGAGTGATAACACAATTGTTCTTGCACGTCATCCCTTTGATGAATTCAATGTTCTAATTGATGCTTGTAATGCAAGAATGTCTTTTGGGCGTGGAAAGTGAGATTATAGTGGTAAAGGATCTAGGTTTTGCACTTTTTATAATAGTTCATGTCATACTATTGGTTTATGTTATCAGAACATGAACATCTACAACTTGTAAGTCTAAATCTTTTTATAATGATTGAAACTCAATATCACCTACTCCTAAAATCATTAGATCCAATAATGGCCCACAATTTTTTCTTCTAAACCTTTATGATTCTAACGGTATAGTTCATCGAAAATCCTGTGTAGAAACCCCCACAACAAAATGGTCGTGTTGAAAGAAAGCATCAACATATATTAAATGTAAGGAGAGCCCTCTTATTTCAATGAAAATGTACAAGATAGTTTGGTCATATGTTGTTCTCCATGCCGTTTTCTTAATCAATAGAGTGACCACACATATACTTCAACGCAAATCCCTTTTTCAAACTTCATTTGACACCACCCTACCAAAAATCTTTTCAATTTTTTATAGTTTGTGCTTTGCTTCAACTATATAAGCACATACAACAAAATTACATCCCAAGCTAGAAATTCAGTTTTATTAGGCTACAAGTCAGGTTACAAAGGATATGTTTTGTTTGAACAAATATCACTATACTTCATCTGTTATTCCTTTTCTACTTCTAACTGGGACTATTTTACTTCAAATACTTCTCATGAAGTTTCTGCTACTCAAACTCCTGCTGTAATTTATGACAATATTTCTCCATCTTTACATATACCCAATCTTAATAGTATTCCACCTAATATAACTATATGGACTTCATCCAGAACTAAACACACTCCTAGTGACCTTAACGATTATACCAGTCATGCATCTCGTATCCATTATCTCATTATGTATCTTATGCAAAATTATTTAACCTTTATTAGCATTTTGTTTTGTCAATCACACAAAATATTGAGCCAAAATGATATGATGAAGAAAGTAAATTTTCTTGTTGGAAGAAAGTTATGCAAAATAAACTTAATGCTCTTCACAAAGCTTGTGCTCGACAAATAGTTGACTTACCTGCACATGTGAAGCTTATAGGATGTAGATGGATATATAAAATCAAGAACCATGCATATGATACCATTAAAAGTTACAAAGTTAAATTATTTTCTAAAGGGTACAACCAAATAGAAGGTCTAGATTATTTTGACACATACTCTCCTGTTGCTAAGGGCACAAGTGAATGATCTATTCCCCAACATTGACACGACCATATTAGACGAAGCTAATTCCCGTAAGAAAATTGCAAATAGAATAATTGGTTTAATTTTTCTTATTTTGTAATGGCTTATGCGCCCTTATCAACAAATTTTTCCCTTTGATGTTACACTTTATTTGTTTATGTTATCTCTTGACTTTGTTAATCTTTCCCTTATGAAGTATCTATCTACACATGGTTGATTATTTCTCATAACTTAAAGTTTCTTCAAAATCTACATCTTTAACATCATTGTTGCGTACATAGTGTTGTTCTTAAGAAAAGTGCAAGTAGTAAAGTTAATCTTGTAAATTTATTTTGGAGATTTTATCTCAACTTGATAAGGTGAACTCAATATTACTATACTCATAATTCAACCTAATTCGGGTGTATGGTTGTTGACTCAATTATGGGAGTTAATCTCGTTATATCCTCAACCCAATTAGAGGAGATTTCTCTCAACCCAGTTAATGGAGTTAATCTTCTCATTTCCTCAACCTAATAAGGGTAGATGATTGTCAATCAAATTACGGGAGTTGATATTTTGATGGAAATAAAAATTATGGAGTCTTCAAGAATAAGATGTAACAAATGGAGGGCCTCAATAAAAAAAACTCATGACCTTGCAAGATAAAAGAGCATCCACATTATTATTTATTGAAAACATAATTGGGGTACTTGGCTTTACACCGAAAATTGAAAAACAAAATAAACAGATAAAATGATGTGAGCCTCATTAAAAACTCCATTAATGGAGAAAAGAGTGCTTCACTTATTCCTAGATTTAAACAATATTACAAAATCATAGCATTCTTCACTCCATTCTGCAATGTACCTATAATTCAAAAAGCATCACAATTAGGCAGGAGAGTGAAAAAAAAAACTCCAAAGTAATTGTATACAAAAATCAAAAGAATACATAATTATTGTGGGAAAAAAAAATTAAGAAATTAACTTCATCCATGCATGATGACGCCAACAATACAAGTCCGCACTACAGATTACACACTGGTTGAATTATTACAAATTAGATTCTACAGAATTATCATTAATTATCATATATAAAAATAGAATAATTATCAGCTTGCAAAATCAACATGACTGTACTTGAATTGGTGTAATAAAAATTGATATACAATATATATTAATTGACAAATAACTTTATGCTTAAAATCTAGACAATCGAGTATTAAACATGGTAACATAATTAGTCAATTTATTCAGCATATCTATAACAAAAATAATCATGCATGCGTTACACAATATACTTGAATTAATAAAAGAAGAACTCACTATCAACAAGTTGAAGCCAAACTTTCAACATAATCCTTGACTGAAAACCAACATATTGAATTGGTAATTCTTGTCCTCTCTACGCTATTATTTCTCTTGTTATATAGAATTGCTTGGTCTTCTAAGCTGCTTGCCAATATCAATGTATCACTGTCCTCCGAAATATGCAATGGCACCAAATAAAATTGCCGAATGTTGTAATTGATTTGAAGATTTTCATAACTAATTTTAAGGAATTGACACCAAGACTCTTCAACTCCGAATTCCTCCATGTTCCATATAACAAAATGACTTTGCTTAGAATCATACGAAAAAGTAAGGAATCCCATCAACACACCAATAGTTGGGTAAACACGAGGCAATTCATCAAAACCTTGAGGCAGGCGCATCTGCGTGTATGTTTCAGTTCCCAAATCAAGTGAAATGATCACATATCTGTCAACCGAATAAAAAGGAGATCCAAAAACCGCCAACCAATTAATGGTGCCACTCAAATACACACCATTTTGCACCCTTTGGCCAACGTTGAGCAACTGAAGAGGAATGGCAGGGAAATTTTGAATATCTCTCCAAACTTTATCAGCTAAACTAAAAACTTTCACCGTTGTTATCTTCGTACTTCTACTACGAGTATGAAAACTCAACAACACGACCTTATAAGTGGAGGTTAAATTATCATAACCAAATGCAAACTTAAAATATCTCCGTTGATGAATCGGATAACTTAAAAAGCTTAAATGCCCCAACTTTTCAGATTTTGTTCTTGTGCATGGGTTCCAGAAACGAATGCATACGTCTTGGTACCCAATTGAATAATTGAGCAAGCATATTAATCCATTGATTGAACCAACAATTTGGTGGATGAATAGATCCTTTGATCCATCATTGGTAAGGTAGTGAGGATCGTTGGTAAGGGTGACCCGACGATTGTCAAGTAAATCCCGTACTAGGAAGGGTACAACCATCTTAGTCTTCGTAGTGACTAGTGTGAGGTGAGGGTTTCGTGCAAATCGGTGAAAGTGAAATTTCACAAATATAGGACTGGTAATGAAGGAGTTAGAAGACTTACTCAAGCATCTCATTCGCATCACAGATTTTACAGGAAGCAATGAAAATACTCCAAAGATGAGATCATTAGGGATGAAATTCGGTGACGGTGACGTATTGGGCTGACGCCGCGGCTGAGATGGATGGAGATTCATTGTCAATTGTATGCACTGCTGCCGCTGGATAGTTGTGGTGTACTCTGCCCGTTAACAATAGTGTCAACTTCAAAAGAAATAGATGGTTTACGTTTACAACTTGGATAGGAGATTACTCAAACTCGTTATTTATAGATTTATTTGGAATTAAAAAAATAAAAAAAATATGTACAAAAATTATAATGGTCAATGTTTATTAAAACATAAATTTGATGGTCAATATCTTTTTGTGATGGTCAACAATTTTTTTCCATACATCTATTAAAAAAGTTAATAATTTCAAATACTACATGGTTGTTATATTTAATTTAATAGATTACTAATTCATTTACGCAAAAAAAAACAAAATTTGGTCAAAAGTAAAAAAAAAAGGTAAACGAGTCTTTAATAGATGTATGGGAAAAAAGTAAAAGAATAAATTAATTTGGTCAAGATTATTAATGCATATCACAGTTAATAAATTATTTATAGTTTTGAATACAATAACTACAATTTTCAAATGTATATAGATATACTTTCCAAAAAAAAAAGTGTCGATGTTTTATCTATATATAAGAGCATATAGGATTGGACAACATTTGCTTTGCAAATATGAAACACCTTTCATCATCCTTCCCACCACGGGGCTGAGATTTTAAGGTCCAAACAAGTTTTATTGATAATTGCTCTTCTTCCATCAACAATTGCTCACTTCCATCCAAACTGAGAAAAATACTCCCAACGTAACCTAAGTCACGCAAGTATTAAACCCAATGTGACATAAGTCACGCGAATTACAGGTCAACTTGACATAAGTCACATTGAATTTAAAACATGTGTGAGTTAAGTCACGTTGGACATGTGTTAAGTTCGAGAACAGCATAAATGTCATTTTTCCCTAATATCCTTCATTCATTCATACTTCCATACATCCATTCCATCATTTTCATCCATGTTTTCATCATTCATTCAATCATTCATCATTTATTAATTAATAATTAACATACGCATAATAAAACCAAGAATTACACAAAATTAAAAACCGATAAACGAATCAAAATGTCATAAAAATGCGCAAAGGTGCGAGTGTAAGTATATTACATCAAAATCTCCTGAAATGTCATAAAAACATCTAAAAATATACAAATGTCTTAAAAACGCTAGAACAAGACCCTCCTCCTCATGTGAACTATGATTCCTAGTCCTCCTTCGTGACCGGCAACTTTTGCAGCATGCTATACCCGGACAGGATACCCTTCATAATGCGGGCAACATTAGGATTTGCAAACACACCTGGAACCCCGATAGCGCTATCCACTCTAGCTCTGATGTTCTGGATGATTTGGAATGGGTTGGGAGGCTGTCTGGCCCACTGTTGCTCAATAATAACCTCCTTGTAAGGAGGGACAAGAGCAGTGTACTCAACAATGGGCGCAGCTCATAAGTTGATGGGATACACGATAGAACCATTTGATGTACCCCATCGCATACTTCAACATCTCGTCCTCTTGGAACAGATCACCCCTATCATGTTGGCTATGGACATGGTAAGTAAAATCCGTGAAGGCGACAACTACATCCTCTGACACAAGATCCCCATCGTCGTAGGTGTAACATGTAATACCATAACCCCTTTAAAGTGATAAAACACACAATAATACAATTAAATAAATAATTTAGTTGTTACTTCTTCAATAATATCAAAACATCGCAGCGCATCGGATTATAATATCATACAACTCATCAACATATAATAAAATCCTCCAAAGTACCCATGTCATATAACCATACTACATCACTCTAAATACAACTTCTATCTCAACATGCTGTGTAATAAGCATCTCATACAATCATAATATAAAAGACAATAATAGACACTCCTAATCAGTGTCCGACACACTAAGACTCTAAGGTAGCATCCATGCTATTCCTCGAGCAAAATACTCACCAAGCCAAGCAAACTAATATTGCACGCCGTCTACCCATTCCTACGAATAAGGTAGGCGGTCAACCAAACGATCACTGAGGGTTAGACATCATTCAAATCAATTAAAGCATAACCAAACATAAGCATTCCATGAAATCATGCATAACATATATACATCCTTACCCCTCATAGAATACTATCATTACATGAATAATATCAATCCCCTATCATAGCATATCAAGCATATTCGTTCTTGATCAAATTCATCATCAAAAGCTTATCACCTTATTCTTATCAATCATTATAAGAATTTATCACCTCATTAGTCGTTTAGTTTGATCATCAAACTACACCTACTTCATTATTTAGATAGTATAATTATACATAAAATTTCACTCATTTTACATAAAGCACATATTTCACCTTATGCATATAATTCATTTAATTCACATCGATCATATAAATTCTCCAAGTGTACAAACATCTTCAAGAATAACAAACATCATCATGTACACATTTCACACAATTCACATAATCACAACGTTCACCAAATTTCACCAATGCACAAATTCGCCAAGTCACATATTCAATTATGACACGACTCACCAAATATTCAAATGCATGCAATGTTCTAGACTCTTCTCTAGATGCATGTGGTACCAGTAGGATTCCAGAGATAATTTTACCCTTAATGAACCCACCAACATAATAAACATCACCAATTATGTTATGCATAAGCTATATAATAAACATCACCAATTACAGTAACAACAAGTTTCAAAATTACATTTTACACAAAGACTGACAACTACCCATGTCATGACAATCAATATCTTAATCACTCAATCATCATTGATTCATTTTTATTTAATCATATCATCATGAATACAAATTCAATTACAAGTCATCCGGTTATAAAACTATATTTTACCAAAGTTCGTTTATTTTCATAACTTTCTACATTTTCAAAGTAATTTGACAAAACAAGGTATACATATGCAAACACCTCAACTAAGCATATACACTACTCACATATAATCACAGTAGCATATGCATATAAGCTTCATAGACCAATTCCATTTGATTCCAAAATTTCACTAAGTTTGTCTTATTTTATCACTTTTCAAAACATTTTCGTTTTCAAAGAAAAACCAAGTTAAAGTTCAAATAACTATGCAAAACTATTTTATAAATCATAGTTACAGTAAAGCAACCTTAACCCTCCCCTTTTTCCTTGAGAAAACGAATTTTCGGAAAATATTGTGTTCTTGTATAATTTTCAAAAAGTTTGAATCAATTCACAAAATTAAGTTCAATCTAATTCATTTGATGTTTACAAAGGTTTAGAAAGCATAATTAGAGTTGATTACATCAAAAGAACCAGTTTGGAACTGTCTGGATCAACCCCGAGTTCCCAGAACGACCCAAAAAAAGGGTGTCTGTTTTGTGCAACCTGCTGCAGCGAGCTACACCAGAACATGTCAGCCTGTTTTGGTTCTTCCCTCTCGAGAACTCTCCGATTTTCACCCAAAATCCCCATTTTTTTATCTCATTTGACCCAAATTCGACCCCAAAATATGTGTAATAGTTAACATACTTTTAAAGGCAATCAAAAACATCACAATTATGAAATCAAAAACTTTGCTGAAATTGTTGTCCATCAATCACTTATAATTTCTTAACAACTTTCATATTTTTAGAAATTCTAGAGTCTTAAGAGTCTGATTCTAATTTGTATTGTGAACACCACTGATTTTATATCAAGTGTTCAAATCAAACTTATTTTGTGTAATATGTTTGTTTAGAAATCTCTTGCTTTTGTGCTTGAGCATAGAAAATCTTTTGCTTGTGCGCTTGAGTATTTGAAGTATCTTGCTTCAGTGCTTGAGCATTTGTAATCATATATTGATTTTAGTGAACTCTCCTTGGAAGTGCAAGGGGGACATGACTACTTTCGGATTGTCAAAGGAACCTGTATAATTGGTTTGTGTCTTTCTCTTCTCTCTATATCTTTATTTTATTCATTGCAATTAGACTTTGAACATTGCTCCAAAATCTAAACTCAATCAGACTTTAGATATTGGAGTTAGTTTAAAAAGAAGAAAAAGCTAATACAATTCAACCCCCTTCTTGTGTTTTTCTCACCATTAGTTGGTACCAGAGCTCCTGTTATGTTGTTATAGCACTTAATAGTGTAACAGTCAAGATATGAGAAAAACATGTCAACCGGTGGAAATGGATCTGCTACTTCTAGTGTTGTTGTTTCATATGATTATGTTACTGATGATAAGTCATCTGGTTCAAATAAGCCTCCAATATTCAATGGAGATCCTGATACTTATTTTTGGTGGAAACTAAGATGTATAGTCATATCATGGGCTTAGATGAATAATTATGTGATATCCTTGAAGATGGTGTTGGTGATTTGGTTCTAGATGAAGAAGGTGTTGTTGTTGATAGGAAGAAACACATTGGTGCTTAGAAGAAGCTCTACAAGAAACATCACAAGATCAGAGGAATTCTCTTTGCTGCTTTACCTCACAAAGAGTACTTGAAGATGAGTGATAAATCTACTATGAAAGAAATGTTTGCTTCTTTGTGTTCAAACTATGATGGTAACAAGAAAGTTAAAGTGACTAAAGCTACTATGCTAATTCAGTAATATGAACTGTTCAGTATGAAGGAGGATGAAGACACTGAGACTATGTACTAAAGGTTTCAGATTCTTAAAAAAAGTTATGTAGCTTCTGATCATGTGAACAAGATTCCAAGGAGCTTACCTGTTAAGTGGAGACCTAAGGTGACAACTATTGAGGAAGCCATAGATCTAAACACTCTAAGTCTTGAAGATCTCATAAGCTCTCTTAAGTGTCATGAGATAGGAATCAATGAACAAGAACCTGTCATAAAGCCAAAAACTATTGCACTAAAGTCTAAACAAAAGTCTTCAAAAGCTCTCAAAACTGATAAATTTAAAGATGAGTTTCCTGTTGGAGGTTCTAAAGAAGATCCAGAAGTTTAAGAGATGGCTATGCTCTCCAAAAGACTTCAGTATCTAGCTAAGAAAAGCAGGAAGTGCTTGGGAAGAAGCAGTGGTTACAAAGGTTCAAGAAAAGAAGATCATAAGGGTTGCTTCAATTGCAAGAAAACTGGTCACTTCATTGCTGATTGTACTGATTTACATAAAGAGAAATCAAAGGAAAAACCTAAGAAAGCGAACTTCGAATCCAACAATACCAGAAGGCAGATCAAGAAGAGTCTGATGGTTACTTGGGAAGATCTAGATAATGAATAAGAATCTGAGAAAGATGAAGTTGAAGGAGAAACAAATGTAGCTATGGGATTATTGGCTACAATAACTTCTGATGCGGAATCTAGAAAAGACTCTCAGGATGAAAATGAGATATGCTTAAAAGAAAAGGAAAATCAAAGGTCATGGTACATGGACAATGGCTTCTCACGACACATGATAGGAGAAAAGTCTATGTTCCTAACCCAAACAATGAAAGAGGGAGGAACTGTAGGATTTGAAGAAAACCAATCTTGCAAAATCATTGGTATGGGAACTATTTGTAACTCTTCTATCTCTATTAATAATGTGTGGTTTGTTGATGGACTTAGACATAACCTACTTAGCATTAGTTAGTTTTGTGATAATGGTTATGATATGATGTTTGATAAGAATAACTACACTATAATCAACAAAGATAACAAATCCATAATGTTCAAAGGTAAAAGAAAGAACAATGTCTATAAAATCAATTTCTCTGATTTGGCTGATCAAAAGGTAGTTTGCCTTTTATCAATGAGTGATAAGAAATGAATGTGGCACAGAAGGTTGGGATATGCTAACTGGAGATTAATCTCTAAGCTTAGTAAGTTGCAACTAGTCAGAGGCTTACCAGAAACTTACTATCACTCAGATGCACTTTGTGGTGCATGTTTGAAAGGAAAAAATGCGAAAACATCTTTTAAATCAAAAGATATACAAATAATGTCTCCAAATCTTCAACACAAACACAACTGCCGCCAATTCCAAATCATGATTCAGATAATTCTTCTCATGTACTTTCAACTCCCTCGACACATAAGCCACAACTTGATGATTCTGCATCAATACACCTCTCAAACCCATTATAGAAGCATTACAATACACAATGAACAATTCCTTCGGATTCGACAAAATCAACACTAGCACTGTCGTTGACCTCTTCTTCAACTCTTGGAAACTCTTATCACAATTGGAATCTCATACATGCGGCCCCTTCCGAGTCAACTGCATCAACGGTAAACCCAACTTAGAAAATCCTTCAATGAACCTCTGATAATAACCTGCCAAACCAAGAAAACTTCTAATCTCAAAAATAGACTTCAGAGACTCCCACTGTAACACATCCTCAACCTTCGACGGATCCACCGCTATAACACCCTTTGAAATCACATGACCAAGAAAAATTACTTCCCGCAACCAAAACTCACACTTCGACAACTTAGAAAACAACTTCTTCTCCTTCAAAGTGTTCAACACAACCCTCAGATGCTCTTCTTCCGATTTCGAATACACCAAGATATCCTTTAGAAACACCACCACAAATTGATCAAAATAAGGATGGAAGATTCTATTCATATATTCCATGAAGACACCCGGCGCATTAGTAACACCAAATGGTGTAACACAAAAAAATTTCCATAATATATTTTCTATATATTTAAATATATGTTCATGGCATAGATCTCTAATTATAATTTAAGTGATTTTATATAGACATATATGTTGCTTATTAGTGTGACATTGTGTGAATTAATAAGAACTGTGTGCATATTTTATTTTAATTATTTCTAACTATCATCTTATTTAATTATTTATTTTATAGATAATTATCTTGGTGTCTTAGTAATATTTTAATGTTTTTTTTATATGTGTAGTTGTTACGGTGTGATAATTTTATGCATATTTAATTGATTTAGAAGTAATATAAAATGTTATATTTTATTTATTGATTTATTATTTTAATCATTTAAAAAAATGATAGTAGTTTAATATGAGTATTTTTGTGATAATATTAGTTATGAATGAGTAAAATAAAATTAGCTAAGTGGGTGAAAAGAATAAATGGGTGGGTGTATATAGTTGAGTGGGCCTAATTAATAGACGAGAAGATATGACCAATGAGTGTTAGAGTGGATTGATCCATATGCAATGTAATTAGAATAAGAGAGACTTAAAACCCTAGTTACCTAATCCCTTATTTTTAAAGCTTATTAGGTCAATCAACACCTAAACCTAATAATTTCCCTCTAATTGTGCTTCATTAACTCCTAAGCATGCCAACCCTAATTTTTTTCCCTCCCATTTGCTTCTCAATTTGAATTTCAATTTTTTTATTGGAATTATCCTAATTACTTATGAAGCAATTACTAAGGGATGTTGTTTACGGTGAATGTATATTACCAAGGCTGGTTAATCTGAACTACCATATTAGATGCGCTCAATAATGAACTCAGCCTGGTGTCTCTCTCTATTCATCTCCTTCTCAATATTTTTCATCTTTTCCTTCTCTCCTTTTTCTATCTTCTTCTTCCTCCTCCTTCCACTCATTTACCCAAAATGTCATCCACCATTCTTTCATCTTTCTTCATTTTTTATGTTGATCTTTGACAGATTTCTTTTTTGTTTGTGAGATTTGTGTCGTGTTTTTTTTCTTCTTATCTTAGGGAGATTAGGTTTAATTGATTCCTAAAACATTTCACATACAATTACAATCACACCGTATGAATAATAATTCAAGGAATAAAAAAAATCTGCATGTTATTATTTTTATTTTATTTTTGTTGTTTAGGTATTGCAGCCGTCAATGAAGGTTGGAGCAGTACCGGACAGGAACGTGACGTCGGAGATATCATAATTTGGTTACGGAACTACGACAATGGAGGTGGTGCTAAGGTCGGCAGTGGAAAGAAAAGGTAGGGTTTTAAGTCACAAATAGAAAAGAAAGAATCAAAGGTTCAAGAAGACGATTCGTAACGCTTCGAGAAAAGCTTTTACGGAAACTAGGAAGGTTTGTGAATTGTTCCGTTCTGTATTTCATTTCATTTTTTCGGTTGCTTATGAATTTTGTATGTTGTCTGTTTATCATTCAGTTTACCACTGATGTGCAAAACCAACTGTGGCCCTTTGAAATTAAAGATTTTTTTTCGGAGGTTACAAATTTAAGTTTAATTTATTTGCCTCAAGTATGACATTCCACCTTTTTTTTAACGAACACCTATCTTGTTTGTTCACTTTCTATCTATAAAAAGCCTCTATTTTTGCAGTGTCGGTTGTCAATCATTGCTTGCCGTCTGTGAAAAGATATTTCTTATATGTTGTTTATGCAAAACCATGTTATTTAGTCGTTTTATTCTGCTGCAAAAATCAATTTATTAGCAATTCATAATGTTGTTGGTGTTGTCACCTGTGTTTAGACATCATCATCACATGGTGGCTTCAATCTGCTGCTGCCACCACTATGGCGAGGTGATGAGGTGATAAGTTGATAACGCATCCAAGATAAGAGTAAATTTTATAAGGTGCATTGTCCTATTTAATAGGCTACCTCTTGTATCTAGATATATTAGTTTACTTTGATTTAACTGTCAAATCCATTATAGTAATTGTCATTTCAGTGATCCTTGCTTTCCACTATAGTTTACTTTGATTTAATGATCCAGTGAATTTTTCACTTGATTTGGTTAGGGACAGAAATATAGTTTTTAGAACTGCTTCGAACGCACTGATGCAACTCCTTTATTAATATTTTTTATTATTAGAGTAAACAAGAAACTGACAACATCTGCTCTGTTTTCTATTTCATGAATCATGATATAAATGAAATTATTTGAATTTGTTATTTGAGCCTATTTTGGAAGAATCAACACATTAATAGATATCTTAATTGTGAAAATCTATGTTAATGATATAATATTTGGTTCTACTAATGCATCTCTTTACAAAGAATTTTTTAAGTTAATGCAGGATGAATTTGAAATGAGTATGATGGAAGAATTGAAGTTCTTTCTTGGAATTCAAGTCAACCAATGCAAAGTTGGAGTATATGTTTGTAAATCCAAATACACCAAGGAGCTTCTGAAGAAGTTCAAACTTGATGATCGTAAAGAGATGTACACTCCATGCATCCAACCTGCACTTTAATAAAAGAAGACACAAGAGAATCTCATTTAACTGTTGTTAAAAGAATCTCTAGATATTTGAAAGGAACAACTAATCTTGGACTTATTTATAAGAAATCCTTAGATTATAAGTTGGTTAGACTTTATGATGCTGATTATGCTGGTGATAGGATTGAAAGACAAGCAAAAGACAAGATGTCAGTTTCTTGGTGAGAATATGATATCCTAGGCTAACGATAGACAAGCAACTATTGCATTGTCAACAACAGAAGCAAAATACATCTCAGCTACAAGTTGTTGCACACAACTACTCTTGATGAAACATCAGTTAGAAGATTATCAGATTAATGAAAATGGTATTCCCATTTATTGTGATAATACTGCTGTTATTTGCTTGTCAAGGAATCCAATATTACATTCAAGAGTCAAGCATATTGAAATCAAGCATCATTTTATAAGAGATTATGTTCAAAAAGGAATTTTAGATATTCAATTCATTGATACTGATCATCAATGGGATATACAATTCATTGATACTTAACATCAATGGGTTGATATATTCACAAAAGCTTTAACTGTTGAAATGTTTGATTTTATAAAGAAAAATTTGAACATGCATTTTGTATCTGATTAATGCTTGCCTCTGAATGAGAATTTAGAATCTGAAGATGTTTAGAGGATAAGGTCTATCAAACTCTCTTTCCTGAGACTCTGAAGAAATTTAGCTTCTGAAGGTCATCAGACTATGAACTCCAGACTTTGGACTCTTTGCCTCTGATAGCTATTATAGTGGAAAAGGTGGAAGTTACTTTTTGTACACTTGGCCCACTAACTAAACAGTTACTTTGATAATTTATCTGACGTTGTTTAGTTCAATTGGTTAAAAACAGTTGGGCAATGATGAATTTTCTTTGAATGTAGTGTCTCGTGCCCCCTTTGTCATTAATGTTTGTGTTTGTTTGTCTCTTTTCTGAATTGCAAACGTTTTACTAAAAACAGTTAGACACAAACACACTTCTCACTTCTAACTACTCACACTTTCTATTTTTCGAACCTATTCTCTCAAAATCTCCATTTTCAAAAACTGAAACCTATAACCCTAAACCTTCATCAAATGGCTGAGTCTAGTTCGCATCATTAAATCTGGAACTATGGTGTTAGATATGAAAAATTTGAATATGTTGGTGTTGATGTTATACCATTCATGGCTTCTCAAGACCTAGATCAGTATTTTCGTATGTTGCATGGGCCAACATATGCAGAATTAGTCAAAGATTTCTTGGTAAAGTCTGAGGTATACGACATTAAAGTTGCTAAACTGGAAGAAAGGCAGAAGATAGATGAGAATCCAAGATTGAAAGGAAAGACAAGGAATGAAATGGTTATGTTAGAGTTCAAAAATGTTGAAATAAGGTCAGCTGTAATGGGAATTAAGGTCACCATTACAGAAGAGATTCTGGCTAAGGCTGCAAGATGCACATGTCATGGTATGTGTGAATTAGGTGTCAAGAAGGATAGTCATAGGATGAACAAGGTCTACAAGAATTTATATGAAGGGAGACCAACTGATAAGACTTGTGATATGCAAGATACACACAGAGTCTTACAGAAGCTGATTCTGGAATGCATCAGGCCAAGGGATGGAGGCACTAACTACAGGTTAAGGGATCACAATGTGTTTCTATACCTTCTGATTCACAACCAAAGAGTCAACCTCCCCAAATATATGTTTAACTACTTATGCCAATCCATCAAAGACATCATTAGTAAGAAGGGGAAACAGGTGCCTTATGGAAGACTGTTGTCTGAAATCTTCCATCAAGGTGGACTTTAGAAGCTGACCAAAAGCACAAGAGTAGCTTTTGATAAAGAATTTGGAACCTGCACTGGCAGAGTCTTGAATGGTTCCATGCAAGGATTCATAGGAATCATTTAGAAGAACAAGGTAGTTTAATCAGAGTCTGACTTGACAGAGTCTCAAGTCATGTCAGACTTGATGACTGATTTCCCACATACCTCCAAATAAGATCATCCAAAAGTGATAGTATAGGTTGTTTCTCAACCTTGAAGGATACTGGTATTGCAATTGCTTGGTGACAAATACCAGAAAGGAAGAGTACTCCTCTGAAAGTTTTAAGGAGGAAGAGGAAGTAATTGGAATCTAATGATGAAGAGGAAGAATAGGTGAAGCCTAAGAAGCAAGTCAAAAAGGCTAAGGTCTCTAAACCTGTTGCTTCTAACATTCAGAAAAGTAGCAGACATAGAGCCTTCTCAGATTCTGAAAAAGAGATTAGTTAAAATTTGAAGAACTAAACAATACGATGGAAGAAACAAATAAAAATGTAATTTTATTATTAGAAAATACTAACAAAAATTCAAATTACACATCTAATACACAACAAAAAGAAGTAAAATAAATTTAAAATATTAAAGAAACTTAAAGTGATATAAATAAGAAATTGATGATAATGAAAATATTAAAAGAATAAAAGAAATACTTTAACAATTAGAAAATATTTTAGATTATGAAGACAAAAAAAAGTTCATTTCAAAGATAGTTATTTAAGAATTAATGGGAAACTCAATATAATTAGGCAAAATAAGAGAATATATAGATTTACTAAATCATAAATATTTCTAAAAGCAATAACCAAGTCGAGAGGTTAAAAAAATATTGGGAAAGTGTAGAAAAATCAAATTATATTGAAGAAATTCAACAATTACTAGAACAACTAAAAATAGTTGAGGAAAAAATAAAGAAATATAAAAGATGGAATATATAAATCTTTATCTTTAACACTATATATAATGCAACATTTTGTGCTTGATTTCTGGCATTCCATCAACTGCAACACTTTACATTGATTCCCATATTCAAATTCCTCAGATCCTGAAATTCCAATGCTAGCTGTGCATCCTTGCTGTTAGCTTATTGGAACTGTGAAGTAGGTGGCCTTCCAATGTATAGACTTCATAAGAAGCTAAATCTCTTACATTTATGCTCAAAACTTGTAAGAGAGAGTTCTTTGGAAACATACACCAGTGAGTGAAGAATGCTCAATAGAATTTGACCTTCCAATGATGAGAATTCTTCCATACATATCCTTATCAATAAAATCAGAGATATGAGAGATTACAGCAGAGTGCACTACTGTAACATAGATCTTCAGTGGCTTTGAAACAAATGAATATGGCAGTGGTTTGACAGTGCAGAGAACAACTTGCAATTGGTGTAGCAGGAAGGAAATTTCACAATATGCAGAAGGCGCCAAGGTATTCACAAAAGAGTAGTTTTTTGCTGCCATTAATCTGATTCATGTGGCCGGCCACCAAGGACATTTTGGTCTCAGATGCTCAAGCAAATGATAGACGGTCAGGAGATTTTCCCCAACATATAAACATCTTGTTAGAACAGAAACCTAGGATTAAAAGAAAACTGGTACGAAAAATTCAAACAAAACATATTCGATAATTGCACGAAACTTAGCCAATTGTGCCTATATGCCTCCAACTGTAGTGCGGCCGCATTGCCTTTCTATTGTTCAAGCTTAGCGTTGATAGATTACAACTTATGTTCAAATACTACGGTTCAAATCGAACGAACTATCCACTTATCAGTAAACTATGTGTTATACCAACGAACTTGAATTTGTGACGGAAACATGAAAATTGATTTTTTTTTAACCGAAGATAATTTTAACGTGTTCACATTCTACTGCCAACTGTTAGTGTCAAACACCTGCAAATGCTCTCTTACACTCCACAATCAACACAAAATTTTCTCCTACACAGTTGTGATTTTACATACATACTTACATACACACATACACACATACATACATACATACATACATACATACATACATACATACATATACATACATGCATGCATGCATACATGCATACATATGTAAATAATACATGAAATACATTTTTTGCAATTTTGTAGAATACCCTCTAAAGAAAAACTATACTGTAGACTATGGCAGCCATATATAGTCTACATGATACTGAATTTATATGAAATCACAAGATAAATAACACAGACAATGGTAAAGGCAATGGATATTTGTTATAACAATCATGTCATCATAATTTTCAATGCAATCTTAAAGTCATTGCTAAACACTATACCATACAATACATGTCTTTATGTCTTAAATTACACCAAACTAGAGTTTTCTTTTTTCACAAATTATATACATTAACAAAGACTCTAGCATTGACCGCAATCCCTTGTTAGAGTCCTTAGTGTGCTATCTTCCACATATGTCTGTAATACTGGCAGTATCAATGGAGCATATACTTTGATTTTCTTCAGGTGACTTTGAATTCAACATATTCTGCCTCAGGATGAATGCAGGTTGACTTGGAGGAGGAAGTGATGCAACCTCACTGTTAAGCATAGAAATTACTGTAGCCATATTAGGCCTGTCTATAGCTGATTCTTGTACACATAACAGTCCTATATGTATGCATCTCGAAATATTCTTATGATGACTATGATCATATATTTCTGTATCTATTAAGGATGAAATATTTTCTTCCCTCCATTGTATCCATACCTAAATAAAAAGCAAACACAAGTTTCATATATCTGTAATTTTCATCAGCAAAAGGAAAAAGGTGTTATTGAGTAAAAAATTAACTATTAAGGCTTACAAATCCTAAAAGAGTCAGAGTCTCATTGTCATAAAAGCTTGAGTTTCTTCTCCCAGTTAGAATCTCTAGTATCAAAACACCAAAGCTAAAAACATCTGATTTCTCTGAAAAAAGTCCTTGCATTGCGTATTCGGGAGACATATAACCACTGCATTGAAATATTAAAATTTATTCACCAAATATTTTTACTCTAGTATTGGGAAACGAAAATCACACTTACTAAGTTCCGACGACCCTAGTTGTATTGGCCTGATCTTCTCTGCCGCCAAAGATTCTAGCCATTCCAAAGTCCGAAACTTTTGGATTAAACTCCTCATCTAACAAGATATTACTTGCCTTCAAATCTCTGTGTATAATTCTGAGTCGGGAATCTCTGTGAAGATACAACAATCCACGAGCTATTCCTTCTATAATGCTATACCTTGTCCTCCAGTCCAGTAGTTTATTTTTCGATAGATCTATAAAAATAAGAGTGGCATTAATAATATTTTTTAGCATAATATTAAAATATGAACTGTAGTAAATAAAATCACTCATTTAGCATGCTATTAAAACACACCATAAAATAAACGTTAAAGTATGGAATTGTATATGAGAAGATGCAAAAGGGTGCTTCGAAAAACTAACCGAAGATAAACGCATCCAAACTTTTGTTTGGCATGTACTCATACATCAACATCTTTTCATCACCGTCAATACAACAGCCAAGAAGTCTTACAAGATTTCGGTGTTGAAGCTTACAAAGGACCACTACTTCATTCATGAATTCTTCTAGCCCTTGGCCAGATGCTCTAGAAAGTCTTTTAACTGCTATTTCTTGACCATCTTGCAGTTTCCCCTGAAATATAATAATAAGTAACACCAACCATAGACAATGGTTTCAGGAATTGTTGTATTTACAGTAGTACCTTGTACACGGGACCGAAACCGCCTTGTCCAAGTTTGTTGGACAAGTGGAAATTGTTTGTGGCAGTTGCAAGCTTTCCAAAATCAAATAGTAATAGCTCTTGTAATCTAACTTCCGATAATCCTCCAAACACATCGTCACTATTATTTTCATCTGATGTCCCACCTTTATTAAATAGTTGGAAATCTTTCTTGTTCATTTTCCTTGTCGATTCTATAGAGTGCCACAGTTTAGCTAGAGTAAAAATCATTCTGAATTTAGCTCATGTTCCAACAGAAAATAAAAATTGTATAACTGCAGTTGAATACACAAAGATGGTATATTACTTGAGTTGTTTGAAGTCCTTCTCCACATGATATATGCACATATGGAAATTATTAGAATTCCTATTATCACTGAAGTTGTAATGATGACTTTTTTGTTTCTCCCTCTGTCTGTATAAAGGGAAATATAAATTTTAAAACATACAAAATCAATCAAAACCAAACAGATAGAATAAAGTTCATAACAATGTTTCAAATGATTTAACAACACCATGTATGGCATACCAAGCTCTGCATGGGCTACGCGAAAATATAGATCAAGTCCTCCCATTTGGAGTTGTTCTATGTCAAGTAAGTTCCCAGTCCAAGTCATACAGCCAATCCCAGCATCGTTAGAGTACGCAGTGCAAGAGCAATTCTCCAAGCATAACCTTCTGCATATGTCCGGTGTCTCAGCTAATCCTTCTGCAAAATCAGGAACTTTAACCATCTGCAATTTCAAAAATCCATCTTCCTTTGTACCTGTGGTTTCACACTGTAAAGGTTTCATCCTAACACACCCACCGGTCCAGTTGTTTCTATTCCATTCCTGTATGCTCCGAGGTTCAAATCCTTTCAAACAGCTGCATATTGGTGTGTTCAATGAACTACAGCTAGCAAATGCACCACACGTACCATAAACATCACACTCTGATTTTCGGCTAGTCCATGTAACTTGCACTTCTTTCTCCTCATCATTCCAAGATGTTTCTTCTAATTTTCCTTGTGAATTAAGCTTATAGATCAAAAAAACCTCCTCATTTGGGATAGTAAAATATATATTAATATTCCCTTCTCCATCATCTCCACCTTGGAAACCGTTAAAATATGCAACTGTCATAGTATCTATCCCTGTAAAGACCCCACCATTCCAAGGGCCGCTACGCCAGTATGGTTGAGTTTCATTCCAAATAAACACTTCAAGTATATTTCCGCGTTCAACACTACTAGAAGAGAAACTCCCAACAGATGGATCAGAAGGACTTTTCCATGATCTTAGTTTTGACTTCTCACCTGTTCTTTTGCTGATAGAAAGTTTCATACCAGGCAGTAAAGAATCAGAAGGTTCCTGAATACTCTGCCATAAAGTGTTTCCTGTTGTGCTATCCAAAAGAACAAGGTTTCCATGGTCCGAAAACTGGGAAGTAGTATTGGATTCTATGTTGGAAACATTTGATGACCAAATGACTTGTTTCTGTCCATTTAATACCACAAGATTTCCATCTTCAGATATGGTGATAGTCCCATTAGAATCATTTATTGGTTGGTTTCTGTTTGCCACCCATATGACTGTAGAACGAGAATTCCACCAAATTCCAGCGTATCGATTTATAGAATTTCCAGGGCTAAAGAATCCAAAGGCATAGGAACCATCTTTGGAGAGTAGAGTTTCAGGGTCCTTGATGAATTGGGATGATGTGATGGTGTCTATACCGATACTAACATGTAATAAATAGAAAAACAGAACGAACAAAACAAAGAACAGATTTGAACTAAAGCTGAAATCCATTAGAAATATGAGTAGTAGTATATGATCAAGAGTTACAGTCACTCCTTCTTCTTCATAAAGATTTGACGCATTCTTCGTAAAGTCAACCGTCTCAAAAATTACAAGTAATAAATAGTTGTTTGAGACATTTTCTTGACTGTGTTTTTTATTTCATGAAATCAAGTTGGACTGTCTTTTTCATTTATGTATTCAAATTTTCCTTAGGCAGGTGTCTCACATAATTGACAAGATAATATTAGTTGTCTTATATTTTGTAAAACTATAACTTTGAAACATTCAAATTTTAAATAATTACATAAAATAGTTTATCAGTACCTTTCTAAAAGTCAATGATTATATAAAGTATAAACTATAAAGACTGTATCATTTTCATAATACCAGGTCACCAAATAGGTGGAAACTAAGGTGCACCCCTTTAGAAATCATGTACCAATGCACCACAATTTCTATTTCTTTAATAGTAAAAGCTATAAATTGATTATTTTAAATGAATCTTTTCTCACAGATCTTAAATTCCCAACCATGATTCTCAATTTGCTTCCATCCAGTCATGGCAAGGCAACTGCAAATTAAGTTACTTTTTTTATTTTACATAAATAGAAAAATATTTACTGTGAGATCACATAATAATTCAATATTTGTAAGACAGTTTTCAACATGAAATTTGTTCAAATCTGACATGTCAGTTTTGACCTTAAGCAGGAGGTGATTGTCCAAAATTACTAACAGTTTTCCCAAAGAATTGAATTTTAAGTACTGGAAAGTTCATTATCAATGTATATGTATGAGTAAATTTGTTCTTGAGATGCATAGCCTATCACACTTTTGAGAGAATTTTGCATTCAACATTATCATGTTAGTTTTTGATAAAAAAGAAACACATTATCAAATTAGTAACATATTCAAATTAACTTGAAAAATGACGATCCACCAAATCTTTTTATGGAAAGAAACATTCAGAAATATTACATAAAGTCAAAGAAATAAGAGAGCAGGAACCTACAAAAATAGAGCAGCAACCAATAAAGACAACACTATATGAAAGCATGTCATCTTTTCCATCTAAATAAATCAAAACTTACAAACTCAAGACATTCTTGCATGTATCATGAAGTTCATGATTGCACAAGTGGCCGAAATAAGTACCTGAAAGCGAGAAAAGAAGGTAGAATTTAGATTAAAGAAGAAAAGAATCAACAATCTAAGAGTCTAAGACCAAATTTCAGCGTGTTCTAATAGATCGTGCAAAAGCAGCAATAATATAACATGTTATAACCAAAACACAATTATCAGTCCACAAGTCATTAACAAAGTCACAAGTCAGCAAGAATACAACTTTTTATAACCAAACATCTTACTATAGACATCTTGTCCATCATCTTGAAACTGTCTTTATGTCAATTGGATCACAATTAAAATGGCTCTGCATTGCATTGTTGTCACATACTTCTTTTTTTTTAATCAGCAAATTTTATTAAGCAATACCCGCACAAGGTACGCAAAGCAACCAAAATACAATAGGTGTCGGATATAAGCGAAACACCCAAATCCACCAATAGGTGTCGGATATAATCAGAAATTAGAAAAGATGGGGATAACTAGTTTCCCACATTCGACGCCATTGATATGACCTAATCATCATAAAGGCGTTCAAAGGATGTACTTGCAAGCATTTCGGTGCTCAAGTCAGCATTTAAACAGTCTCTCAAAAAAAAAAAAAGTCAGCATTTAAACTAGAATGTGGGTTAAAGATAGAACAAATTGTTCCTTGGATGACTAAAAAAGCTATCTCATATAATCATATAAAATGAGGGAATCAAATCTATTAGAACGAGGAATTGTATGTTTAAAAAAATACAGGTATTTAATCATGGATTAAAATAAAGTCCTATAGTAGAAAATATCATTCAAAAAATTAATTTATTGATTTGAGTTTACTCTTCTTAAACTACGGTTAAAGATAAATGGATTAAATAGAAAAAACGGTGCTACACTTATATTATTCATACTAGCCAAGTAATTTAATAAGTAAGAAAATCTAATTTAATCTTTTAAGCAAAGAGGCAAACGATGCCTCTTAATTTTAACGGTCCAATCAACGCATTTGCTTAATCATAAAATGTACCACATCAAGCTTCTATAAGACTATAACCATTTATCCACTTGATTTAATTTCCAACACAATAATCTCATTTGTTTTTCTTATAAAAATCTCATTCCAATTGTGTAAATTAATCTCATTCCATTTGTGTAAATTAAAATTCGATCCAAACATGGCCTCTACATACTCATTAGTTTTACTTCTACTTGGAACGATGATGGTTACCACTGTCGTGGGTGCTCAAATATCTAATATGTTTGGATTTTCAGATTATTACCCATTTGAGCTAGAAGAAGATTGGTTTGACGTACATTCTAACCCATCTGACATTATAGTG
Source organism: Medicago arabica (assembly GCA_946800305.1). NCBI lineage: Eukaryota > Viridiplantae > Streptophyta > Magnoliopsida > Fabales > Fabaceae > Medicago > Medicago arabica. The sequence goes on from OX326969.1 coordinate 29,935,552, forward strand.
GGTGGAAAGCATATAATCCTTGCACGTCCGCCGCCTATATTTGATCTAGAAGAAGATTTGTACGATTTGGATTCTCTTCATTGAAATTTTTCTCCAATCATCTCCATTGTCAATCTCTATTATTAAAATACAACAACTATTTTTTTTTTTTTTAATTTTTACTTTCTCTTTTAAGTTTAATGATTGCGGTTCCATTTAGAAAAAATTCAATTGAGGGAATCTAAATCCAAATTTATCAGACAACTAATGAGAAATCATCTGTTTACGAGCCAAGGACATCTGCTTGACTCAGTCTACCTTACAAAAAGAATAATTATTGATAGACACCTTTTTATTATCAAATCCCCAATATACACCTCCATAGGATGTTAGGGACATTTAAGTAATTTTCATTAGAATTACATGTGAACAACGTGGCAAAATTATGTCTACTAAAATTATAAGAACAGTTTTTTGTTATATCAATGGTTTGTTATTGAATCTATTTTCAGCTACATTGGTGTCAATTACAACTTTCTTAATTTTTACAAATTAATCAATCGTATTGTTTTACTACTTTTAATTTTGATTTTAGCCGTCAGTGTTAGTTCAACCAACACTTGACTAATGGAAGTTCACGTGACAGTGCCACATACACCATTTTATTGACATGGACACCATAACGGCATTGTCAAATCATATCTCATGTTTCCACTTGACTTTTAATGCTCTTAAAATACACAAGCACTCGTTAAAATTTCCCTTCCTTTATCAACTAACAACAAACCTACAAAGAAAGAAAAAACTTCGACTTAATACATCCCCTGGTCCCTTAACTTATTTTTTTTCTTCTCAGTTTGATCCCTTAACTAATAAATGTGTCAATTTGGTCACATAAGTCCTCCTTCGTTTACTTAGTTGGTCCATGTTGTTAACTTTTTTCAAAAAACGTTAAGTCTGCACATGTGGCTCTCCACGTTGGCATAACCCTTACAATTCTGAGAAGCTAGAAATAGAATGAAGAAAACGTAAAGAGAGAATGAGAAGAAAACACAGAGATAGAAGAAGAAGAATCGAAAGGAAGAAGAAAGGAAAGCTAAAAAACGAAGACGAATCTTGAACGCGAATCTAAATCCAGGTTTGTTTCCTCATCTTCGTTGCGAATCGCAAGTAAAAAAATGTATGTTTGTTCTGATTAGGGTTTCGAAAATTGTCTAAGGTTTTGAAGTTTTGTATGAATGTGTTACCTTTTAAGGTTAATTTCCTCTTCTTCTTCGTGAATCTGAAATTAAAAATGTTTGTTTGTTCTGATTAAGGTTTCAAAATTTTGCTAGGGTTCTGAAAAATTTCTAGGGCTTTGAAGATTTGAATGATTTTTTTACGTTTTAAGGTTCTATATGCATGGATTGGATATTCTATTGTTTTTTCCTTTTTAAAGGTTGATTTTTGTCTGTTGTGTTGGATTTACTAATAGTTAAAGTAGGTTTTTATACTGTTGTGTTGTTTGTGGTCCAATTTTTTTTTTCGAATTTTGTGCATAAATTTGATTAGGGTTAATTCCTTTCTTTCCTTCCTTAATGGCTCAAAACAAATGGATCAAGTCTTTGAGTGTGTCTTACATCATGTTGGGGACTTTAGCAGTTTTATGGACCCTGAGTATGTAGGTCCAGAAGAAGTACTTGAATGTGACCCAGATTATTTCAGCTATTTTGCTTTGTTAACAACCTTAAAAAGACTAGATTATATTAGTCTTAAATCTATGTGGTATTTTGATCTTGCTTTGGAAGATGGAATGATAGTTTTGAATAGTGATATAGGTTGTAGAAGGATGCAGAATATTGCATATCAATTTGATAGGGTCCTTTTGTATGTTGTTCATCCTGTGTCATAACCTAAAATTGTAGAGCTTAACTCATTGATATAATATCCTATAATGGCCTCACATGTCCCACCTGTTAGGAATGAGACAAATGAAGGTCCCACTACTGAGGATAAGGGTTCAAATGTTGATGGTGGTGTAGGTCCCACTGTTGAGTGTACAAATGCTGATAGGCTGGAGTTGGGCTTAAATTACCATGGCCCAATGATTAATAAGAATGAACAGTTTGATGAGTATGATAATGGGAATGGATTAGGAGATGATGAGAACCAGACTGAAGTTGGACAAAATAGTAATGGGCCTGTAGTGGAGGAACATGTGAATGTGGGTGAGCATGTAGTGGAGGAAACTGTGAATGCGGGTGAGTTTGGGCTAGGGAATGAAAAGGGGTATGTGGATGACTTTGGGTTAGGGAATGAAAATGTGGATGTGGCTGGTGAGAATGAAGATAGTGCCCTTGATGTACATTTTGATGACTCAAAAGATGAGGTGGGAATAAGAGGAGACTTAGACAGTGAGGTAGGTAGGAATGAAGTAAATGTGGAGTTAAATGAGGTAGGTGGAAATGGAGTAAATGTGGAGTTAAATGTTGAGACAGAGATTGTATTGGGTGAAGGATTTGAGATGATAGAGGGTGAAGTCAACAATGCTGAGAAGCAAACTGAAATGGGTGAAGGATCTGTGAGGGTAGAGGGTGAAGACAACACTGCTGACAAGGGGAAAAAGAAGAAGGGAGGAGCTGCTTCTCAAAAGAACGGTAATACTATCAAGGGGAAAAAGAGGAGGGGAAGACCCAAGAAAAAACAACTAGGAAAAGATCTTGTATTTGAAGATGACATTATTGAGCAACTACATAGGTCTGTTAACATTGAAAGTGAAGTAGGAGCATCAAATGTAGTTGGGGATAAGGGTTTATATGTATTAGATGAAGGGAATTCTTATGACTTGAATAGTGGGTCAGATGGTGATGAGGATAGTGTGAAGAGAGCTAAATTCCTAACTTTCAAAATGCCAGATAAAATGAAGAATTTTAAATGGGAGGTTGGAACTTATTTTTTGTCAAAGACTTATTTTATGAAAGCAATTAGGACTTATGCAGTTTACTCTGGAAGGGCATTAAAATTTAAAAAGAATGATAGCATCAGAGTGACGGTTGTCTGCAAGTAAGGATGTCCATGGGAGGCATACTGTGCTAAAATACCTGGTGAAGAGACATGGCAGTTGAGAAAAGTTTTTCCTAGGGATCATAAGTGTGATACAGACTTCAATGTGAATTTGATGAATTCTAGATGGTTAGGTGGTAAACTACATACAAGGGTTAGAGATAATAGGGATCTAAAAATTTCAACTATAATTGAGAGGGCTCAGCAGAAGTGCAATATTCAACAATGTAGGAGCAAAACATACAGAGCAAAGAAATTTGTTGTGGAATTTGTTGAAGGGAGCTCTAGAGATCAATACACAAGGCTGCATGATTATGCTAATGAATTACTAAGGTCTAATCTTCATTCATCTGTGAAGATTACATCAACCCCTTATGAAGGTATTGGGGCTGACCTAGAGAATCCAGATGCAATAGTTTGTCCTAGATTTCAAAAAATGTATGTATGCTTTATGGGTGTAGGATTTAGGAGGTACTGAAATCTGCAAAACATACAATATCATCAGTGATCAATATAAGGTATTATTTATATCTTCTTCAATTTTGATTTTAGTTTCAATTTTTAAAAACATGGCTTCTGGTTATATTACTTTCTGATTGCATTGGTGTATTGTGTCAAATAGGGACTTTGACCAGCTATTGATATGTTGTTTCTTGGGGTTGAGCAGAGGTTTTGTGTGAGACATCTCTACAACAATTTTAGAAAGAGATTCCCTCGAAAAAAATTAAAAGAGTTGATGTGGAGAGCTGCAAAAGCTACATACAAAAATGTTTGGGAAAGGGAGATGAAGGAAATAAGGGTTATAAGTGAGGAGGCATTTAACTATCTGTGTCAAAAAATCCAAGAAATTGGACTAAGTCAATGTTTAAAGGTGACTCAAAGTGTGACACATTAGTGAACAACATGTCAGAAGCCTTTAACTCTGTGATTGTGATTCCAAGGTCCAAAGTCAGTTGTTTCCATGTTGGAGGATATAAGAGTTTATGTCATGTCGAGGTGGGAGATGAATAGGTAGAAAATTTCTAGGTATACTGATGGCGATATTCTGCCAAATATCAAGAAGAAGCTAGAAAGAGAATCATCTTATACAAATAACTGGCTAGTAAGGTATGACATTCTTAGAACTTATTGATTATGTTTTATGCATTGTGTCCATTTGTATGTTGTTTTCTCATGCATTGAGTTTCATGGTTTATGCTCATTTTCTTAGGCAAGGTGGAGATCATGATTTCCAAGTGATCCATATATCAAATTCAGGAGACAAGTATGTTGGTAACTTGCAGAAAATTGTGTGTGATTTCAGAAAATGGTATTTGGTAGGATTGTCATGTTGTCATGCCATTTCTTGCGTGAAACGTAAACATTACAATATTGTTGACTATGTGCCATCCATTTACAAGAAAGAAAAATATGTTGAGTGTTATTCAAGCATGATATTTCCTGCCAATGGACAAAATCTGTGAATGAAGACTGAATATACTGATCTTCAACCACCAGTTATCAAAAACCAACCTGGAAAACCTAAAAAGAAAAGGAGATTGGGTTCAAGTGAGCTTATCTGAGATAATGGAAAAATGAAGAGAGCATCATATGGAATCAAGTGCAGTAGGTGCAAGGAATATGGACACAACAAGTCAACATGCCCACTGCCTCCACCACCACCTCCACCTCCTGAATCAGAGACTCAAACTCAAGCTTCTCAGATGCCACCATCTCAGCCTCAAGCACAAGTTGAGACTTAAACCAGTCAGCCACAAGTATCTCAGAGTCAAGCTAGTCAGCAAGCTACTCAAAGTCAAGCTTCTCGGTCTCATGCTTCTCAGATTCCAACTACTCAGAATCAAAATGCATCAACTAAGAAGAGAAACTCTAGGGATCAAGTTTCTTCTACTCAAACTACTCAGTCACAACCTTCTCAGAGCCAACCTTCTCAGTCTCAAAGTTCTCATATTCTACCAACTCAGAAGTCAAATGAATCAACTGAGAAGATAAGGGTTGGTGATCAAGTTTATGCTACTCAACCAAAACAAGCTGCCAAGCCAGGAAAGAAGGGGAGAAAGAAGGGAGGATCTGCTGCTCAGTTAATGAGATGAATTAAGAACTTATGACTTGTAATATGTGTTGTTAGGCAATTTAGAATGTCCTTTTTTGGATCTATGATATTAATCACTTTTGATATAATGATTGCTATTAAGCACTTTTGACTGTTAAGCTCTTTTGATGTAATGACTGCTATTAAGCACTTTTGATGTAATGACTACTATAATGCACTTATGACTTATTGTAACCTGTGCTATAATGCACCTTTGATTCACTACTTATGATATTTTGTTGTTTATGAAATTTGCAATTATGTGCTAAAATACACTTACATCTTATAACCTTGTTCCTGGCATCATTATTCATCATTTTTCATGTTATGTGCTATAATGCACTTACAACTTAAAATACTCAAGACAAACCATTTCATTTCATACATCAACAAACAACAATTTCATTCATCAGCAAACCATTTCATTCATTCTTCATAATCAAAACATTACATTACATTCATTCATCAAATCATTACATTCATTCTTGAATCCAGTACATTCATTCATTCATTCATTCATCATACTCAAACTAACTTACAAATTCAAAATACAACAACTATTGCTATTTCAAATAAAATGCACTCAAAATTGATGTGGTTTTGCAAACTAAAATTGTTCCTAAGACCAACCCAATCTCCAAACATACAAATACAAAAATCAGTGCCATTAACAACCATTGTCTTGTTCTTGATAACTCAATCTTCAGTTTCTTAATCTTTTTACTCTGTTTTTCAATCTTCAATTCCCTTTTATCAATAAAATCATCTTCATCAACCAACTTAAAGTAGTTACAACCTTTGTCACTAGAACTCCTGTAGTTTCTGCAACCTCAGAATTTCTTCCCACAGTTAGGATTCAAAGAATCAGTAACCGTTCGAATTATTGGTGTTTCTCTACACGTACAACTCGGATTGGCCCTTCCTCTCAAACTAAATCCAACAAATCCATATGACTACTCGTGAACCCATTGTGTTTTTTTATGTCTGGAACGAAATTTCAGGTGAAGGCGATGCTTGGTTGCAGCTTTTCTGGTCTAGGTCGAGAATGAAGAAGAAGAAGAATTGAAGGTGATGGTTATGGTGAAGGTCACGATGGAGAAGAGAGAAGGAGGAATGAGACAAAAAACCCTAATTTTTTACATTTGACCCCTTTTATATTGCTAACAGTGATTTGCCATGTCCTCAAGTGATTGGCCAACTTGGAGAGCCACATGTGCATACTTAACATTTTTTGATAAAAATTAACAGAATGGACCAACTTAGTAAATGGATGACTTATGGAACTAAATTGACACACTTAATAGTTAATGGATCAAACTGAAAAGAAAAAATAAGTTAGGCAACCGGAGGATGTATTAAGCCAAAAATTTATGACCCATAACCAATAGTACCCAACCAACTCTTCGAGCTCTTTTTCTAAGATTTCGGTGTGAGCTTGTTTCTCTTTGACGAGGATAATTGGAACACAATCAGTGCAGAATTAATCTTTTTAAATTAAAGATTGAATTCAATCTTTTTTTATGGTGTTCGGGGTTCGAACCTCAAACCTTGCATATATTATGCATTGTTTCTACCAATTGAGTTAAAATCACGAGGACAAAAATTGAATTCAATCTTGATGTAAGGGAAACTGGTTGAATGATCAAATATTAGTAATTCATTTAAAAGAGAGGAATTTTGTGAATATTTAAGGTTAGAAGGATGATGGTGGCTTATTGAAGAAAATAAATGATGAACAGTAGTAAAGGGGGAAAAACCAAAGAGTCGTAGATTGGCTGTTGAACATAAGTAAATGAACTACTGCAATTTTCGATTGAGTAAAGGGTAGACAAGTAGAGGAATAAACAATTAGTTGCATAACAACTAATTGATTATCTCATAACTACTGTAACTTTTTAATAGTTAGTTTGTTCTAGTTGTTAATCATAGTTAGGTAGTTAATCTTAGTTTAGTTATAGTGTAGATTTTCTCTCTATATATATGCAGTACTCATTGTAAACTAAGCTTTTGTGAATGAATTCTTCTCTTTCAATTCAGTTACAATTGGTTCATAATAGCTTTCTGTTAGTTTTCTTGTATATGAAGAATCAAATCAACCATTTTACATGGATTCAATCACATGCATTTGGATTTGATATCTCCTTTATTTCTGTGAACAATGATCTTCTTTCCTGCGTTTCTTGTTCAGCACCATGAACTCGCTGTTGAAAATTTAGGTCTTAATAAAAACAGAATTCATGAAACATGGTCAATCATTATAAATCAATAGCGGAAGCAAACAAAATATTGAACATGGTTATGATCGGATCTACGACATGTTTGATTTATGAAGAATATTAAGAATTAGGGTATTAGGAACACCTGGATTCATGACAAAAAGAGTTTTCTGACGGTGATATGAAACAAACAACATATGGTTAGCGGCAACTTGTTTGGTTCTTCCTCAACCGGTACATTTATGCTCTAGTTCTCTTCAGATGGGGAGAAGAGAATGTTTGATGTGTACGGTGTATTGGGGATCATAGCCTCTTTTATATTGGATGGTCATCTGGACATCCACTCACTGAGTCCATATCAATTAATTAAATATTTAATTAATTATCTAATTAGAATAGACTTATTACTTAATTTGATTACTTATCAATTAAGGCTCACAATTGATAAATAGCTAATATAATTATTATTACCATATTTGCCCACATAATGATATTGTAATATAATAAAATAATAAAATATTCCAACAATCTCCAACTTGGACTATATATCTAAATATTATATCATAATTCTTTAGGCGCGCGTCTGAATTTGATTTATCTTTGGATTTCTCCTTTACAATGTGGTCCTTCACCTGATACATTAATAATGGGACCACCACGGCTGTCGTCACTGATGTATAACATGACGGAACCCCGACGACCACCATATCAATGCACTTGATGACATAGATTGATATGGATGAGTGACATGGAAATTACATGCAATGTGATCGTTAAATCATGTCTATTTTCAACTGGTCCAACTGAAAACTTTAGTGAGATCAAGTCGAAGTTTGCAAATTCAATATTTTCACAAAATGATACACCATGGTTATAGCAAAATAACCTCATAAACTTTATTTATGCAGAAAATCTTAACATAAAGTATGTATCGATACAAAAAAAATAAAAATAGAACATAAACTAAGAGACTTTCACTAATCCAAGACATCTTCAATGACAAATACCATATGAAAAACCTTATGTGTCATGTCTTTAATTAGTCGATCAAGTAGCATAAAGTTTGTCACTGTTTGTTCTATCATTCAACAACAATAACCTATAAGGCAATGATCTTTATAAAATTTGTCGTTAAATAACTATACGACTAAATTATGTCACTATATAACTTACGTGGTCTTTCAATACCTTTAATGATATGCAACCGAGTGACATAAATACTTACAGTCATTTCCAGAGTTAGGATGTGTTTATATACGAATCCAAAAGTCAGAGTCTAACACATTGATGATCTCCAAATTGTTAGATCTATGATGTGAGCATAAGTTCTCTTGCTCTCTTTAATAATCCTTATGGTTTCCTTTTCAACAATTCAAACTTTGAATTGCTCAAGTATCTGCCAAACAATCTTATTATATAAGCTATTTCCAAATGTGTAACATCTCGTATAATTATTCTAGAATTTTATACAGAACATTACAACTGATAATGGATAATTAAATATACATAGTCGAATTACAAGGGTAAAATAAAATTTCTTAACTTCAATAAAAACAAGGTACATGAACTACATAAACTCAAGTTTCATCGGTATGATATCTACTCCTCTATTCATCGGAAACTACACAACTAGCATTCTGATCTTGTTACACAAAATGATGGGGTGAGATCTACTTATCTCAGTGGATTTCTACTAACCTTTATTTCTTATCACCTAATTATCAGGTATAATTTAATCATAAAAAAAGGCCGGCAACATCATCAATTCAATATAAACAAGGATGTTACATACAACTTTGTGTAATGTCAATCTATAACATACAAAATGATAAGTTCTATTTTAGATCTCATTCATGATTTTCCTTTAACATGGATAAGTTGGACGTGAGGATATTGTTGAAATATAGGTAGTTATACTCATTTTAGAGTTAGTTAAGGATACTAGTGTAGTCACTATATAAGTCACAAGTCGACTCTTTTGTAACTCTCTTTCACTTTTGTATCATTTCAACTATTATCAATACAATAACTTTCTAAACTTTTTCTCTCTATTTTCATGAATGCCATGTTTCTCAATAGATATCCAACATTATCCAAGGTGTTAGATGTAATAAACCAATACTTTTCCGACTCTTCTTCTCACATTTAACTTATTTCTTTGTTTAAGTTAGTTAATGGTCAAATGCGACTTGTGTCATTATCCTCAACTACTTATATTCTTTGTTCAATTAATGAACATAATCTGTTTAACACATTCATATTTACTTACTTGTAATTCATACTTCACTTCAATATACACCTGATAGAATATGCAGTCAACAGACAATACAATATCAATATTCAGATAATATAGCATACAAAGTTTGGATAAAATAACTCATCTTTCCTTCGTCTGATACGTCAAAATTTCATTCGGGTAACCGAACAATTGAACTTGACAAATATTTAACCAACTTACTTCGTTTGAACAAAGATACAGTTGAACATAATTCATGATTCGTTACTAACTATAATAATTCCCATCATTCTTGTCATAGACGAAGAAATTAAGATTTAAGTTTAACCTTTTTTTTTAACTAACACATCTTGTTCCAACCCTTTTCACAACATAACCTCTTAATCTAATTTATTATCATGAGGTCTAAAGTATACTAACATAGTTAATTTACTACCCTTTTTCTTTCATTCATTTCCAACTAACACAAATATATAATTCTCTATTATATCATATAGGCAATTATGGATAATTTTCATTAGATCATTCTTTTCGAAAACATTATAAACTACTCCAACCTAAGATTTTCTTAATCTTAGTCCTATTAAAGTAGTTTTCTTTCCAACCAAATATGATTGATGATTAATTCTATCTAAGAACAACAAAAATCTAGTTTCTCTCCTTAAAAGAATATGTGGCCGAACACACATACACAATTGAGCTAATTCATTAGCACTTCTAATTAAACTTTAAAATAGAATTCATATATCTATATATGTATATAACTAAAAGCCTAAGAAACCCACCTCAAGAGTTGTTTTCCAAATGATGCCAAAGACCCAATTCTTTTAAGTTTCTCTTCAAAGTTCTTACTCTTTTTCAAAACTACTTTTCACTTGGACCAAATGCTTCCATGTACTTAATGAGCAGTTTCACACTCAACGTATGATGACCCAAAATCTTTATCTCCTTCGGTCATCTTTTTTCCTTACCCTATGAAACACTTTTGAATACTCACAATTCACATGCAACAGCTTATAACACAGTATAAAGAAAATGTGAAAATTGCATCAATGGAGATTTATTGATTTTTGGTGAATGAGGGAAGAAAGAAGAAGAACACGCAGAGAAGAAGAGAAAGAAGAGAGTTTAAGAATTATAATAAGAAAATTAGTATCATGACTATATGCTAATAGAGTCTTTTAATTAAACTAAATAGAAATTATCTTTTCAGTCTATTCTGAGGTTCTAAATATACTCAAATAATAGTAACTATATGAATTAGTTTAGAACTAATTCTTCCTCATTCTATTTTGTTCTATTACCATATCTCTCCCCCAAACTCAATATCCTCAAGGAAACTTAAGAATTTATTTCTCAAAATTTCCTTAATTTGTTGGACGAAAAACTTAAAGTTTTCAATTCCTTAAACAATATATAATGTCACAGTCATAACTAAATTGACTCTAATAATTGAACTTAAAGGACACATTGAATCATCATTTGAAAATAAAACTCAAAATATATTGATTTATTCAACTGAGAAATTACAAACAAAAATTAATCCAAATAATGATTCACCAAATTGTCTTTTAAATACAAAAATAAGTTAGTAACGACAATCTAAAAATAGTTCAAAACTGAATAAAACAATATTTATCGACTATGTTCATTCTAAATTGATATATCTTTCAACATCACTGGACATAATTCAATCAGTACTACCTTTCTTTATTTGCCCTTATCTTTTAAGGTATTTTACGAATGAGCACTGTTTTATTTTCTCTTGCTTCATCTTTTCTTTATTTTGCACACTTTATGAATTGGTCCTTTAAAGATTCATTTCTACCTTTAACAATTGTAAACTTAATTGTGCAAAGTAAATACTAAATGCTGAATATTTGAACAAGTCATATGATAGTCGAAATTACTGAATTTTCGAACAAGTCATTTGATAGTCGAAATTATAGTTCCTTACAAGATTAAATATGTACTGAATTTTCGAACAAGTTATCTGATTGTCGAAATTATAGTTCCATAGCAAGTCTTTAAACAATAATATCAATTGTTAATGGTATTTTATAACAATGATCAAACAACGACAATTTACTTTGACAAAGAATAAATTCTTATAATTGTCGTATGTTCACCATTATATGTGTGGATGTTAACTCTTAAATACTTGAATGAGTTTACACTCACACAAAAGTAGTAGGCATGCAAATAATTAATTATAAAACATGCACAACTTACCTTTATTTGTGAATTAAAAGACAAAAATGAGATACCAAGCACACCATTAATCCACAATCTTTTAATTGCTAGGAATTAATTGCAAGCGGTATTCTCAATGTAATATTCATTATATTGGTAATAAGTCCTGTCAGATAATAGTGTCTTTTGACATCCTCATTACCCACGTGGAAAATTAAAGAATTACCAGATATTTAACATCACAAGTTAAAAATTAAAAGACCAAAAATCAAGATACCAAACACACCATTAAAACAAAATCTTTTGACTGCTAAGAATTAACTGCAAACGGTAATCTCAATGCAATGATAAATATATGGTAATAAGTCATGTCAGACAATAGATGCCTTTTGACATCATCATTACCCACATAGATAAAACTTAAGAAGTCCTGTCAGATAATGAATGTTTTTTGACATCCTCATTATCCACATGGAAAACTTAATAATTACCGCATATTTACCATCACATATATGTAATTATTTGGTCAAGGTGTGCCTTCCTTTTGGGCGACTAAAACAGCTTTCAAGAACAATTCCATGCGACATCTTTTGTAATTCCAATTGAATCAAATCTATGTGACAAAGGTTACTTTTGCAACTTGTGGTTCCAACCAAAATTACTAGACAATTTAAACAGGAATGATATTAAATTTACAAGGCAGATGGGAAATATCTTAAATTTACAAGGAACTACCGAATTAATTCATTATGTTGTTGTGTAACCTGTTGGAACAAAGGGTGTTTAACAATACCACTTTTAGTTTTGATGATAACAAGGTATTAAAAATTATCAATTGGATATGCTAATATTTGTTCAAGTATGCAGGATCTTAGTCAAAGATTTGTAATCTTAGAAGGCATTCTTAAAGAACAAATGAAGAGCAATTTCAATAAGAAGCTTGTTGCAAGTGATTCTGAAGACTTAGAGAGCCTGAAGAATCATCTGAAGTTGTTTCGAGAGATTCTGACGACTTAGAGAGTCTGAAGAAGCTGGTTCGAAGAAGTGTAAGTCAAGAGGTTCTGAAGACTTGGAGAGTATGAAGAAGCTGTCTCGAGAAGCGCATATCTACATGATCTGAAGAACGAAGAGAGTCTGAAGGAGCTGAAGAGAGTCTGAAGCTCAAAAGAGTCTGAAGTTCTACAGGAAGTCTGAAGACTGCAAACTCAAGATTATGATTTGATGAATTTCTGAAGGCATTTCGTTGCAGAAGGAATATTCATATGGAGTAACGGCTATTTCAAGTCAACTTAAGCATGGGATGCTTTTTGACAAAGAGCGCAGGAAAAGGACAGAGTACTTATACGACCACCATCTCCACTACTCCACTACTTGTACTATTGACAACTGTGTCTACTGGTATTTTCGCTCCAAGAGGAATGAAATTCAAAATTGTTTTTGAAGGACGATTACCATCTCAAGCAACAGATCAACAGTGTCTGATCAAGCTTCTAGATGACTCTGTGATGTGCTGACATCTCTCTACAACCTCTATATAAAGGAATGAGGACTTGAAGATTTGCTTACTGACTTACAATACTCTTACGCGCATTTTGAACCAAGTCATATTGTCAAGCCAAACTCATCAACAACTTAGGAAATTCTTACAAACTTCAATATCCTAGAATTTCTAAGTGTAACAGAAAACAGAGTCTTTTGTTTGTATTTGTGAACACCACTGATTGCATATCAAGTGTTCAAACTCTTATTCAATTTTCTATAAATTGTGTTAGAAGTCTCTTGCTTGTGTGCTCGAGCAATAAAAGTCTCTTGGGTGTGTCCTTGAGCAATAGAAGTCTCTTGCTTGTGTGCTTGAGCATTGGAAGTCTCTTGCTGTGTGCTTGAGCAACTTGTAATTTGATATTACATTTTAGTGAACTCTCCTTGGAAGTGCAAGGGTGACAGGACTACTTCCGGTTTGTGGAAGGAACCTGTATAATTGCTTGTGTTCTGTCTTTCCCTTATCTCTTTACTTATTCCGCTGCACAGACTCTGATCTAGAAAACAGAATCCCTTCTTTAGAAAAGAGCGGAAAAGATAACACAATTTAACCCCCCCCCCCCCCCTTGTTGTGTTTTTTTCACCTTCAGTACCATTAGGTCACTCTAAAACTCTTGAGTGTGAAGGCAAATTTACAAGAATTCAAAAGAAGATGCAAGTCAAAAAATTACACCAACGTGTGGAGGACAATACATTTACGGACATAGAATATAAGTATCATCAACAATTATAGCATGAAATATATTAAAATGCATGATCAAAAATATTATTGTAGAAAACTTAATAACAATAAACTCAAATATGATAATCATGCTAAAAACAAATATTCAATTTTTTATATATATATATATATATATATATATATATATATATATATAAATAACCTTGATTCACATGTATAAATAACCTTGCAGGGTGAAGGTGAACAAGGCTAGATTTGGGAGGAAGGAGATTAGAGTTCAAAGGGAAGACCGAGGGAAAGCATCGATGGAAGGAGGAGCGAGGAAGGTGTCCAAGGATAATTCTTTCAAATTGGTACTAGCAAGGCCTCCAAATCAATCGGTGGTTGTGGCTCACTGAAGGATTGATTTTCTACCTTCGGAGGAGAGACTTAAGGAGCTAGAAAATTGTTTTGTGGCAGTGTTAGCCCATATTTCATTAGGGCTATATTAAAGGTAGTCAAAGCAAGTTTGACCGTATCATTAATGAAGTGAAGATGGATCTTTTATTCCTATCAAAATTGGACTTATTGAAAACGTTCGAAGCACGCACTTTTAGTTCGATGAGACAGTTTTTCATCGAAAGACAGTTCGTTTCAGATAGGGTCAAGCAACAGATACATTTTTATATCGAATAGGTAAGCACTGTTCGTTTATAGCAGTTGTAGTTTTCAATTCAAACTATAGGTAGTTATTTCTATTTAGTATAAATAGTAGTTTCTCACAAGAGAAAAAGGGTCACAATCCAATCATACAAAAAACTTACACTCAAATTATCTGCATGGAAGAGAGAAACGAGTCACAAGTTGCAATGTATGAACATGTGTACCAATTTACATTCAATCAATGCAATTTAAGTTTGTTTTCTTAAGCATTTGTGCAATTTACTTGTTTTTATTCAAGCAATTTCTTTTATTTCGTTTGAAAGTGACTTCAACGAATTTAACTAGGTTAAATTCGATAAGTTTTTATCTTAAGTTTTTCTTATGTTCTTGAAGAACAATCACAAATTCTGGAAGGTGAGGTGGGCCCTAGGGGAGGATGATGTGTGCATAGGGGAAGTAGGGGGCACAACTTTACTGGGATCTTCTTTCTTGGTGAAAGGAAAAGTGATTTGTCAAAATGGATCTTTTGGTGATGTTCAAGGTCAGGCACCCTTATTGGGGAAGGAAAATTCAAAGTCCCCTCTAGTTGATGAACATGTGGATGTTGCAATAGTGGTAGCAAAAAAGGTTGTACATGAGGTGATAGACATCGCAGTTCTGATTGGTCCTCAAAAGAGAGAGAGAGAGAGAGAGAGAGAGAGAGAGAGAGAGAGAGAGCGACGTGTTGATTGGCCCATTGGAGGTATAGCAGGCGCAAGTGGAACTAAATACTCTGGGGCGCGTGAGTGGAATCCTGGAGAGAGAGGACCGGTCTCCTAGTGGGGTCAGGGGCCCTACTGAAGTCTACCTTGGTCCAAAGGAGCCAATTGAGTCTGTTGGGCCTTCTGGGCCTGAAGTTCCTAGTTTACAGGATGAGTTTTTTCAAGAGAATGTTTGTATGGTGCCGTTGGAAATTTTAGGGGGTGGAAAATTAAATACGCACACACATTTTTTATTAGAGGATTCTGACCTATCGGATTTTAATGACTCCTTGGAGGATATGCAGGTAGAACATGAATTGCGGGCGGTGCATAAGAGAAGACGGAAACATAAGCAATTGCGTGGTAAGGAGGGCGCAATAGCAAAAGGGAGGACGGATTTGGGGAGTTTGGTGGAACCGGCTACTAAGGGAGGTAAAGGTAAGGAGAAAAGGGGTGGTGTCCCATTGTCAAACCAGGGCTGTGTTGGACAGCCATCGGTGGATGGAGGAGCAGTGGCTAGGAGGGATGGAAAAGTGTACTCATCGCCTGCGTCGGGACTTCATCTCATTTTATCTAATTCGAGTGAGGTTGACATAAAATCACCACTCTTCATTTTTTTTTCCTCTATTTCAATCAAAATAAGTGATTTTCGCGTATAGATCTAGGTTTTTTTTATTCGTGATTTCGTCATCTAAGCGTGATGATGTGTTGTTTGTCGTATTGTTTGGCATTGTTTGATTTCCCGTCTTGTTGCGGTGTTCAGTTGATTTATTTTGAAATATCAATTATGATCAATTCAAAGATTTGGGCGTCAACGTTGCAGATCCGGAGGCATGTGTATTTCAGACACTTTATTTTTATCATACATTTTTGTAGGCATTATGCCGTTATATGCTATTAACTTGGATGCTATTAGTTTGTGCGCAGATTCATCTTTTACGTTTTTAGCGATATTGAATGATGTACTCTATCGATTTGAATGAATGAATATATATATTTTTTTAAAAGGACTTATTTAGCTATTATGAACTCTACAGATTGCAATACTTTAGAATGAATACAAAAGTTGCCACGAATGTGTGTACATGTTTATTGTTATTGTCATTAACATTATAATTGCTTGGACAGACTGAAATTGAGATTCTAAAGAATGTAAAACGCCCTTCAGAGATCAGTAAAGAGAGAATTGATAACCATTCATCAAAATCCAATCAAATAAAAAACAAGAATAGAGTTTCCGATAATAGAAATTAAAGACTTTGAAGAAAAGAAAAAAACAGGATTACATTAATCTCATCTACTCCCTTATACATACATAATAGCCAACTAAACAAAATTGTCCAAATTTTACATTAATTATAAAAATACAGCATCAATCGCATTAAAACTTATCTTACTTCATTTCACTATGACTTGATCAGAAGATAGAAAAGATGGGATAACTAGTTTCCCACATTTGACACCGTTGATATGAGCTAATCAGAAGAACAGTGTTTGATAGATATACTTGCAAGCATTTCGACGCTCAAGTCAGCATTTGTACTAGATTGTGGGTTAAAGATAGAACAAATCGTACTTTTTTTTTTTGAGAGAAACAAATCGTACCTTGGATAACTAGAAAAGTTCTCATATATAACCATGTAAAACGACGAAATCAAATTTATTAGAAGGAGGGATTGTTTGTTTAAAAAATACAGGTATCTATTAATGCATTAAAATAAGTCTATAATAGACAAAAGAGTAAATTACACTCCCCTCCTCTAAGAGAAGCTTGAATTACACTCTCATCCTCTCTTATGTTTAAATATACACTCAGCCCCTTTGAAAAGTAAAATTTATTCTCCCTTCCTTTATGAGATGCTTGAATTACAACCTCATCCCTTAATAATTAATATGCATTACACTATAATCTATTTTAATATAAATAAATATTTTCATAATATATACTAATTTTGAATCACCATTTAAGAAAATAATTTTTTTTCTTTATAATTTAAATGTCAATGATAATTAAATTTAAATATTTTGTTATTAATTTTATAATTTGGAGTGTAAAATTCACTTTAAATAACCATACTTAATCGACTTTAGTAAGTTTTCGCATATTTTAATTTAATTGTTTCGTATTTTATAATAGAATTTAAAACTATATGTTAATGAAATTATATTGTGAATAAAAGATAGCCAAAAATATGCATACAAAATTTGATTATATTAAAATGGACCCGTAATACTATTTTTCTTCGAAGTGTGTTAGATTATTTTTTGATAGATTATTAGAAATAAGAGAATTATTGAGGGAGTAAATCGTAGATTTTAAGATAAGAGGGGAGGGGAATGTAATTCAAGATTCTCTCAAGGGAGGGAAGTGAAATATTTTGAATAAGAGGGGAGAGAAGTGTATATTTTAACATAAGAGAATAGGGGAGTGTAATTCAAGCATCTTTGAGGGGAGGAGAGTGTAATTTACTCTAGAAAAAACCATTCAAAAAATTCATTTCTTAATTTGAGTTTACTCTTCTTAAACAACGGTTAAAGAGAAAAGGATTGAATAGAAAAAGAGCAAGTCTTGCATAGACACAACCCTAAATAAAATTTATTTAGGCATACACACAATTGATAAAACTTAAAGAGAAATGATATTAAGTGATGTGACTAAATTATTTCTCTTTTAAATGTTATCACTCATGTGTGTGCCTAAATACTTTTTATTTGGGGTTGTGTCCAACTAAAAATTTCTCATAGAGAAAACGGTCCTGCACTTTATCTTACTTTATTTTATTTTTATGAGAAAATTAACAAAGAGGGAAAAAAAAAAAGATAAAATCTAAATTGTCATTTATTGTTATTATTTTTAAAATGGCTGGACAAAAATTGGATACTGCATGAGTGTAATTGAAGCATTTCTTAGAATAGAGGAGTGTAGTTTACTCAATTTATTAATGGCTTAAAATAAAGTATAATAAAAAAAAATCATTCAAACTGATGGAATAGAGAAAACGTTGCTGCACTTATATTATTCATACTAGCCAAGTCAGTTAATCTTTTAAGCAAAGAGGCAAACGATGCCTCTTAATTTTAACGGTCCAATCAACACATTTGCTTAATCACAAAATATACCACATCATGCTTCTATAAGACTATAACCTTTTATCCACTTGATTTAATTTCCAACACAATAGTATCATGTGTTTTCCTATAAATAGATGTCTTGCTCATTCCATTTGTGTAAATTAAAATTCGATCCAAACATGGCCTCTACATACTCACTAGTATTACTTCTACTTGGAATGATGATGGTTACCACTGTTGTGGGTGCCGGAAGGTCTAATATTTTTGGATTTCAAGATCAATACCCAGTAGATCCAGAAGACGATTGGTTTGACTTATTGTATGATCCATCTGATATTAAAGCACGTCCTCCACCCATATATGATCCGGAAGAAGATTCGTAAGATTTCGATTCTCTTTATTGAAATTTTTCTCCAATTTTCCATTGTCAATCTCTATCATTAAAATACAATAACCATTTTATTTTTATAATTTAATTCTCACTTTGTTTAATGGTTGAGATTCCATTTAAAAAAAAATTCAATTAAAAGAATCTAAATTCAAGTTTGTGAGACAACTAATGAGACATGATCCATTTACGAGAAGACAACATCTGCTTGACTCAATCAAATTCCCAATATACACCTCCATGGGGTGTTGCCGACATTTTAGTCATTTTCATTAGCATTACAAGTGAACAACGTGGCAAAATTATATCTACTAAAATGATAAGGACAGTTGTTTGTTATTGACTCTATTTTTCAGCTACAATGGTGCCTACTATAACTTTCTTATTTTTTACAAATTAATCTATCATATTGTTTTTGAATGGCAAGGTCGGTTCTATGTTTGTTTGTGCTGTGGATGAAACAATAAAATTGTGTTCTTTTAAGTATTTTAATATTGTTCTTCTTACTTTTTTGTTGCAAAATATTCATTTATAATCAAAAAAAATTTTAAAAAATATTTGTCAATAAAATATCAAAACAAATTTAAAAATATATCTATATAATACTAACTACAAAATAAAAATAATAATTTCGTTGCCTCTAAAAAAATAATACCCTAGGTTGCTGCCCCTCTCGCCCACTATCAAGTCACCCCTGTGTAGATAGACACACACAAAGGCCGACGAGTACCAAAGCAAACTACCACAACATAAAGGGATCTAACAAACGATTGGTTCTGCCACCCATTCATAAAAGGATCTACGATGATTAGGGTGTCTCTTGAAGAACCACTTTCACAAGAGGAATTGAATCATATCTACTAGAAGTTCAACTTCAATTGACTTGGGTACAAAAATAAAATATTTGTGTGCCTTACCTAAGATCCACACAGTCATCTCCTACTCCTAGTTCTCTCAAATTAATATATGACAATTATAACAAAAAAAGCTATTATTTATCTTATGTGGGTGTTTATTTTACGTTTACTTGATTTATTCCTACAAATAAGGGAATAGTACAATTTATTAATTTATATGACTAAATATGTTTTTAGCCCCTATAAATATATCAACTTTTCGTTTTAGTCATTTTAAAATTTATCTTCAACTTCTAGTCCCTATACAATTTTCAATCACTACTTTTGGTCCCTATTTTTAAGTTAATTTTGGTATTTTTAAATGAAATTGTGCAGAAATGTGTAGAATATTGTAAAAAAAATTACAATTTTTTAACTAAACACAAATTAAATATGAAAATAATAGAAAAATTCATATTAAATTCTTTTGTTGTTAAAAAAAAATAATTTTTTTTGGAGAGATTATTATAATATTATAAATTTTTCTTCAAATTTTTTTTAAAAATATGAATTCTATATGATTTTATTTTAAAAGAGGGACCAAAAGTGAAGATATAAATTTCTTTAGAGACTAAAAGTTGAAGAAATTTTTTAGAGGAACTAAAACAAAAAGTTGACATATTTGGAGAGACTAAAAACATATTTAACCTTAACTTATATAATAAATATATGAATGCATATTTAAATCATTTTATTCGAATCTAATATTTGAATCATTTTGTTCGAATCTACAAAAATAACTTCAAACAAATGCATCCTACACACTAATTCTTGTAATTTTATAAGCAACATAGAAAAGATCAATCAGATAAGAAACATAGTCACATGCTCGACAACTATATGCATAAAAGATTCGAGACAGATATTTGTATCCAAAACGTAAGAGATCATTTGCAAACCTCATTTAGTATATTGTGAGAAAAACAATGAGAGAAAAGTAGAGATTAGAGATATATATACACTTTACGCATTTGTTAGGGGGAATATTTGTACCAAAATTAAAGTCATATTCCGAATTATTAGTTACATTTATTGACAAGGGGCATGACACATACCTGAAGTTGTTACTGTTGATGATACCTAGGATGGGGAGATTAACATTACTAGCAAAGGTAAAAAGAAAAGAAAAAAATCACAACACTTGTAGTAGCATATTACTGAGATTTCAAAGGTGAAGAGTAAACACACTTGGTGTTAAAGGTTTGCAGAATGTTGTTGCCAACTTGGTTCATAGCAGCTTTCTATGTTAGTTTTCTCGTATACGGAGAATCAAATCCTTCATTTCTATAACACGTCACCTTCTTTCATGCGTTTTTGATTCACAAATCTCAACTATTTTTCTTTGTTGTTTTATTGCAATTAGCAGAAATTGTCAAAAAAAGTTCTTCCTTACAATACTCAGAAATTATATATTCTTTTTCTGATCCTTGATTGTAATTCTTCACAATTGCAAAGTTTCCTTTGATTCTTGATTCACGAATTCTCATTCATTCGTGTTTTTTCATCTATTCTTGCTTGCATCTCTGTTATTGAGATCATTTTTTTCGTTTTTGACTTTTTCCTTCTACCTTTCTTCCTAATCACGTAACTGTTTTCTGTTATATTCATCATCATATCTGAGAGGTCTGCAAAGAGTGTTGATGGTGGATTCACAAACACCAAGAAGGTAAGATCCAGGTATTTTATATTTTTAATTATTTATTTATTTTGTCAAATATATTTTTATTTTATGTTTATAAATTGTAATTTTGTTACGATGGAGTCTTGGATGTTATGATATATTTAACGAGTGTACTATATTATCCTATTATTTTAGAAAAATGAATTGGACTATTATTTTATAATACTATGAGGGAAAGAGAGAGCTCCAAATTAAATAAGAGATTTGATAACTGGACACAAAAATAGGGACACAATATAGACATCATTGTATATGACACTTTTCAAAAATACATTTTTCTTTTTTTCCCTCTCTCTATATCTCATTCCTCTGCAAATCTCTCTCGTCCCGAATTCACCGGCCACCGACGTCCCACTCGCCTTCCGATGGCCGCCGGCGTCTCACTGTATCTATCTCCGACCCAATACTACTCAATCCGGCCATCACTAAATCTCCTCACCACCACGTTGTCTCACCACCACCACACCTCTCCGATCTCGTCGCCCTCAGCCATCGTCAGTGTTGTCCTCACCACCACCACCATAATCACTACCTCATCCTTCTTCTCCGACCAACTCACACAACCACCACCTGCATCTTTCACTCGGATCTCAACCACCATATATCTCATCTTTTTTCTAGGCTCCTACGACAACCACCATGCCTCCTTCTTCTCTGGTGATATTGGGTCTTCATCATCGGTGTAGGTGAGAGAGAGAGAGAGAGAGAGAGAGAAAAGGAGAGAGAGATAGAGAGAGAGAAGAAGAAGAAGAAAAACGGCGAGGTGAGTGAGGGGAACAAGATAGGGAGATGGATGATTTTACAAAATTATCCTTGCACTTTTAAGGAAATTACAAAAAATGTCATTGCTATCATTTTTGTGTCAAAAAATATGTGTACGTTTATCATTTCTGATTAAATAATTAGGAAATTTGATGAATAACAGTTACGCCTAATTTCTCTTCTCTCCTCATTCTCAAACCCTAGCCGTCACCCCTTTCTTCTTCTTCTTCTTCTTGTCAGAGGGGTGATTTAGGGTCAATTTTGACCCAAAAAATCACCCCTTCGAGTTATTTTTCCTTTTATCCTAATTGAATAAGTGATTTCACATATTTTTAGTTTTCTTTCGTTTGTTTTTGTGATTTCGTCGTCTTTGCACGACTCTGTTTGTTTTGATTTTTCGTCTTTGTGCGGTGTGTTTTTGGTTTCCAGTATTTGTGCAGTGTGTTTTTTATTTCCCGTCTTAATGCGGTGTTTATTTAATCCAGGTTGAAAGATTAGCTTTGAGCAAGTGAAGATCCGATCAATGACAATGACTTTGGCGTCGTCAACGTTGCAGATCCAAAGACATGAGTATTTCGGAGATTTGAATATAGTCATATTAGTCATATTTGTAGGCATAGGTACTTTGTTGTTTTAACGAATTTGAATTTGTATTGTATCGATGTACTCTATCAATTTGAATGAACGAATATCGTTTATTTTTGTAAAAAAAAAAAGTTACGCCTAATATCGCAGAAATAAGTGGACTTAGTATGACTTATATTTGTTGGAACAAAATGTGTTTAACACTACCCTTTGAGAAATTTTGATGATAACAAGGTTTTAAAAATTGTCAATTGGATATGCTAATATTTGTTCAAGTGAACATGACCGTAGACAAAATTTTGACATCTTAAAAAGGTTCTGAAAGAACAAAAGAGAGTTAAGGAATCAACAAAAAGGAAGTTTGAAGCATCTAAAGAGAAGTGCTCCTGAAGAAAAGTGCTCCTGAAGTGATGACGTCATCAGAAGCAAGTTCGTCAGAAGCATCTCATCAGAAGCTGAAGATCACCAGAAGCTGAAGTTCATCAGGAGATGCAAAACTTAAAGCTTCAAAGGTTGTTCAATGAATTTAATCTCGTCTAAGCATTGCAGAAGACCAGAAGATTGAAGCAACGACTATGTTGAAAGGATTTGAAAGCATTAGATGTATATTCTTTAAAGAGCGTTGACAAAGTACAATTGTACGAAGTGTACAACCACTACTCTGTTTTTGTCTCTGCTACAAGCCAAGAAAAACAGCTCTGCCAGCAACGATGTTCCTTCACAGTTGGAATGGATTTGAAATTGATCTTTTATAGGACAATAACCATATCAGGCAAAAGATCATTGGTGATTGATCAAAGTTTCAAACGACTCTATTTTGAAGTGCTGACAATTCACAACGTCTCTTTCACACCTCTATATAAAGGAGTGAAGACTCAGAGAATGGTAAGGACTTAACAACAAATTACAAGTGCCAAAACTCTGCTGAATTTGTTCTGTATTCAAAGGCTCACTTAGAATTTCTTAACAACGTTCATATCTTAGAAATTCTAGAGTCCTAAAGAGTATGTATCTGATTTGTATTGTGAACACCACTGGTTGTATATCAAGTGTTCAACCTCAAACATTTTTCTGTGTAATTCTGTTTGAATAGAAGTTCTTTGCAGTTGTGCTTGAGCATATGAAGTCTCTTGATTGTGTTCAGGAGCATAGGAAATCTCTTGCAGTTGTGCTTGAGTAATTTGAAGTCTCTTGCTAGTTTTAGTAGTGAGCATTTGTGATCAGATATTACATTTTAGTGAACTCTCCTTGGAAGTGCAAGGGGGACAGGACTACTTCCGGTTTGTGGAAGGAACCTGTATAATTGCTTTGTGTCTTTCTTCCCTCTCTGTTTTTATCCGCTGCGTATTGTTCTGAACATTAGTTCAGAAGCAGTACTCTAATTGCTTCTGATAAATGTTTTCAGCTTAAGAGAAAACGAAGAAAAAGCAAACACAATTCAACCTCCTTCTTGTGTTTTTCTCACCTTCAATATTCCCTTTAGTAGCACATGATTTATTATCCTTTAAAGAGCTTCAATGCACTCACAATAGCTAGTAACTTCCAACCCATCTTTATCCCTAGTATTTATTAAAGAATTAAAGTAATAAATAATAAAGATTAGCAAGAAAGTAGAAAATACATAAGGAAAAACATAGATGAATGCAAGTGGCTTGCAGGAGAAATAAGACACATGGAAATAAACTTCCACTTGCCTTCTTAGCCAATTGGTCAAACTTTCTACCCTACTTATGCTTCCACATTTTTAGGAAATAAGTTAGTGACAAAGTTATTGTAGTAACCGGTTCCTATTCTCTTTCACACACATCCATTCTATACTTTGAAGAACAAAAACAAAATACATAGAGAGAAAGAGAAAGAGAACAGGAAAGGGAGTCTGAAGGAGGAAAGGAAGAACAATGAAAGAAGAGCCAAGAGAGAGCAAAGACAATCTTAATAAAATTATCATCACCAAGTAAGAATCCTACTAGTATTCTTACTGTTATTTTTATTATTAAAGAATCAAAATCAACAATCATATTTTTGTAGAAAACGTAGCATGTAGAGTCCTTAAACTTTTTCTCTTTTACAAACCTATGTTATTATTATTATGACCTTAAAGTAGTAATTTTGAAATTTAAATTGAAAGAAAAGATGGGGCTAAGAAATCAGTGTTTGCTTTGTTAAATCTTACTCCAATTTTCATTTAGATATAAAATTTATATTTGAATCATTATTTAAGTATTTTGATGAAATTCTATTTTAACGGGCCATATTTTATGAGTTTAACCATGAGTAAAATTAGCCCCTTGTTCTTGTAATCTTGAATGAGTTAAAATGATTTATTAGAATGATTAGTCGATCAAAATTTTATGGTTAAAGCAAATATAATTTAACTTTTCTTAAACAACAAGACCTGATATGACAATAGAGGATGCTACTATCTACTCCTTCCGTCCTTATATCTAAGCACCCATTTGATTTTATTTTTGTCGCATTTATTACTTTTTTTCTAAACATACCCTCAATTAATACTATTAACTTGTCTTGAAATTTGAAAAATCAAATTTAATACACATACAAACAAATGACAATTTGGTAATATTAACACACAAAACAGACACATTAATTACACTGACAACTTTTCTTAAGAAATGTGAAAAAAGCAAAGGGGTGTTACATATAGGGACGGAGGGAGTATGTCTTTAACTAGATGAATATAACCTTTGAGTCAAAATATAGTTTTATTTCCAGAAGTATACTTTTTGAACTTAAAAATGATTATTTGAAAGCATTGTTCATTTACGTAATGAGTTTTCTTGTTGAATTATTCTTGGTTATTTAGGAAATGATCTTTGGGAAAATTTTCTTTGAAAACGTGATTGTTGGAGGTACACTACTAACTGAGTTGAGTGAAACAAGTTTTTATCTTACATGTCTTAATCTTTTGGACTTAGTTTTAAAGAAGTAGTCATTGTGAATATCTAAGTAAAACATATTTTGATGAGAACCCTTAGCCAAACCCTTCAGCCTTGAATGTAAAAATGTTAGTTAGTTTTGGCTGGTAAATTATTTTGTGAAGGTATAGACGTAGTGGAACAAAGAATGCTTCATGGAAATTTTAAGAGTTGTTGGTGTGAAGGTAAGGGCGTCAACGCGCTTCGCTACATGTATATGTGTTATATTTGTGTTGTGATAATTATCCTAGTGGTGTTGTTTTGAAATGAATGTTATGTGTTATATATTTGTGTTATGATAATTATGTTGTTTGTTTTGTTATGGCATGAATATTATGTGTTATTATTTGTGTAGTGTTATTTTAGCATAAATACTACTTGTTATGGGTGAATAATCTTAAGGAACTAAAATGGTGATTCGACACTATATCTAAAAGTGGGATACTAAACTTTAGAAGTGAGGAGTTAGTACCTAATGGTGGGGTATTCATGGAGACATTCATGCATTAGATGACTCAGACAAATGTCCAACGGTGGGTGTACTAAGCATCGAGTTTTAGGAGGCATTACCCAACGGTGGGGTAGTGACGACTCATATGCATTAAGTGATTCAGAATAATGCCCAATTGTGGGACACTGAACATCGAATTTTTAGAAGTTATTACCCAATGGTGAGGTATATTGTCCAATGGTGGAACATTTGGCTCCGCTTAGAGGTGAAATCCGGATCATGAGCATTGACATATAGATTGACCATTAGGGACTAACGCATTTTAGTCAGATTGTAACTTGGTGTTAGGGATGGTGATTAGGAAACTAGAGTAATGTGTCATGTAGGTTTCATTTATTTTTTGTTGTTATGAAATCTATCTTGCATGCTTATTTTTACCATGTTTGTTAATTGGAGATGACCCTTGCTTTCAGACAGATGACCATTGATCTGTCTTTTCTCCTTGATGGTGATGTCAGGGAGGCAAAGTGATCTAGTAGAAGAAAACGCAAGTTAAATGGCGGTGCACATTTGGAGGCTTGATATATTCCGACACTAATATTAGCCTTGTTTAGAAAACTTTTCACAAGCATCTGGAATTATGACAAGCTAGGTTTAGTCTTGGGTAGAAAAAGGTCAAGTGTCTTGTTATTAGGAATATTATATTTTTGATGTAAAATTTACTATTTTGGAAATTCAAAAAGAAAATTATGTATTGCTTTAGTTTAGAGTTGATGAGTTTCACGTTACAGATTTTATTTTTAAAAAAAATTATTAATCTTTTCACTAAGAATTTCGGTAATTAACGTCCAAACAATCGGGTCGCTACAAAGAACAAAGATTATCATAATCAAACCCTTAATCCATATTTCATGCATCCAATGAGAACCCAGGTCTTGTTCTCGTTACTCCTCTTATTTCTAGTAACAACTATCATTTTTGGTTAAGATCCATGAATGTTGTTTTACAATCGAAGCACAAATTACATTTCATCAATGGTTCTTTACCAGGACCCCCATAGGAAGATCATGGCTCTCTTGCCTTAGACAGATGCAACACCATGGTCATGTCATGGTTAAGAAAATTCAATTGAAACTGAGATTTCACAAAGTATTTTGTGGATGGAAAATGCTTCTGAAATATGGAAGGAGCTCAGATATATTTTATCAAGTTGATATCTTCAAAATTTCTGATATTCAAGAAGAAATCTATAATATGAAGCAAGGTGATTCTTCCATATCTTTTTATTACACCAAGATGAAGAAATTATAGCAGGAAATAGATAATTCCAGGCCTATTCCACGTAATAATTGTGTTGAAAATTGTCATGTTCTTACCAAGATTCGTGAGTATAAAGAATATGATCAAGTAATTAATTAGATTTTTAAACGGTATCAATGAACAATATTCTGCTGTAAGTGCCCAGATCATGCTTATGGATCTCCTCCGCAAAATTGCAAAGGTCTATTCATTTCTTGTTCAGCAAGAAAGACAACTTATTCTGCCATTAGATGAGTCTAAGATACTTGCTGCTTCAGGAAATGATTTTTCTTACATTCAAACTTCTGGTAGAGGTCAATCATCAAGTGGCAGAGGTTATAGGGGAGGCAGAACCTCTAGTGATAGAGGTAGAGGCATTAGACTTTGTTCACATTGTGGCAAAATTGGACACACACACACACACTATAGACACATGTTGGAAGAAACTTGGTGTTTTACCTCAAAATTATAAAGATACGGAGATTTATAAAAATGCTATCGTTCTAATGACATGCACAATTTCATGCAGCTCCTCCATTCGTGATCTCTGTTAACGACCTCAACCGTTCCCAAACTTCGTCATTCACCACTATTCTCTGTGCGATTCCTTGTGGCCACATCTTCAGCGATGAAAGTCTTATTTTTGTGAGTAGGTAATCCTAAAACTAATGGATTTTGTTCTTTTATGTTTCATCCTTTCATTGGTAAGTTTTAAAATCAAATTGATAGTAATACAACATGATATATGTCATGTTTTAATTGAGAAGTTAATTTGTGATGTGAATTTATCCTGCTATGATATGATGTGGCTCTATGATGTCTAATTTTGTACCCACACATTGAGCAAATGAAGGACCTTTAACATTCTACGTGATGTTTTTAGTTTGACAATGACATTACAATACAAGTATATTTTTAACTAGTTCTAAAATACATAGTTTAAGAATATGGGTTGGTTTGGTTAGCTCTCTTCGTATGTTAATAAATAAAGCTTATTTTCCTCGTTGTTCTAACTCTAAAAAAATTAGCTTCAATGTTGATTAGAAGTTAAGTTTTGGGGTTTAATTTAGGAAATTATGTACCTTAAGGAGTTGTGTAACTTGGGCCTTATTTTCTCAAGTGGTTGCAAGTTAAGGATAAGACATAAGACTATGAATGGCTTTGTATATATTTGAAGAAGAACAATTATAAATACAATTTATTTCTAAGCAATAACTCAGAATGTTTATTTATTTAAAGGTAACTATGTATTGTGTGTTTAAGTGAAAACTTCATGATTATTCATTTGTTCGGGAATCGACTTTAGACCCTAAAATACATGTTAGATGTTAGTGTTACAAGTTAAGCTTTGAGACGATACTTGGTATTTTTTGTTTAAATCTCTACATTGTAAGGTTCACTTCTCAAGTTTTGTAAACACCCACACTAGACGTATCTAGAAAGTCTAGTATGCGCATTAGAACTGATACTGGATGCATTAAAATTAACAACTTTATTACAACGAATGAATATGATTTACAGCAATTTCAGGTTCGTACATCAGTGAATACAATACAACTGTCCAAAAATATAAACATCCTCGAGTCTACGATCTCCTGCAGTGGGTACGAACGATCACTTGCTGAATATCCATCTGGCTTCAAGCTTGCTACTCTCTGATAAACCACTAGCTGATCTGAAACAAATAAGGATTGGGATGAGACATAATGTCTCAGTGAGTTCAACCTAATCCTAGGCTGTGTGGTGACCTCGGGGAAAACCTAGAATCATCACGTGTCTATATTGCAACCTGCCAGTTGGCTATACGTGTGTGGTCATATTCATCTAGACGGCTGTGCACACTAGAGACCGTCATAGATTACTCTAACCTAAGTTATAGGCTTCTCAACTTATACGTGTCATGGCGGTTACGAGGGAACCTATTACCGCTGTGCTATGATACGGCGACCGCAACATAGTCTAAACAACTCAATCATGACACGACTCTAACCGGACGATAAGGGAACCTAACTCGTCACGGTATATCTCTTGCTCTGCTCTGATTGCTATCTGGCTTACTCAATGCTCATCAATACGCTATAACCGTATCGTATCTCTAAGACTGAAAACTGTATAAACTGGCTCGTCTGATAATAAATCTTTAACTGATAAACTTGCTGGATAGTTCATTGAGTTAGATTATGTTAGCGTTGAACAAACAATCATCTGAGTTGATTTTACGGAGTGCATCGGGTGGAGTAACCCCGAATACAATCCCTGATAAACCGATAAAAACCTATCTGAGGTACACCGGACTCCCTGAGTGACGTGCGGGTGTACCTTACGGAGCGTGTCCCGTTTCCCTGGTGGAAACCCCCCGTATCCTCCTGGCGAGGATATCGAGAGCCACGACACTTAAAATAGTCTGATAGTTAATTAATTAGTTAATCTCGTCTGATAAACTACTCTGATAACTCTCGATTATCTAAATCGAGGCTCTAGGATTTCTCTGACTGTTCTAACTTGTTCATTCTCGGTTATCTAAACCGAGGCTCTATGTTATACCCCTGCCTAGGTATTAATCTACCCGAACATTTCCGTAGAAATTCTTATATTCTCTCGTGTGCCCTTCACCCTTGAATTACTTTATCGTTACCATGTTTTCATCACTTAAAAATCTTTACATGTTAAGCAATGTTAGTTTACTTATATTTGGGGTTTTATAAAATCTTGAAAACATGTGATAGAAGCGTCGAATCGACAATTCTGGACCGTAAAGGAAAATTTTCAAGTTGCTGGCTAGAAGCTTGTTCGCTTGAGCGAACCTCCAAGCGAACTGCTCGCTTGCTTGTTCGCTTAAGCGAACTCAAGAGCGAACGGAGAGTTGCTCTCGACGTTCTGTTCGCTTGAGCGAACTGAGCTTCGCTTAAGCGAAGTTCATCAGTCGAGAAGTGCAGAAATCTCGATTTTTGGACTTAAAACCCCAAATCTTCAGTTTCTAACATTCCTACATGTTCCTAATACTTGAAAAACAACCCATAACCTTTTGCATGGCAACATTTCGCAGTAATTCAAGAATCAAAGGTACAAGCAATGGCTAAAACATAAAACTCAATAAAGTTCAAACTTCTATCATTAATTCAGTTCATTCCCAAAGAGGTGATATTCTAATCCTAAAGAACTCACCTAATAGTTCCCAGCAACATGCACAGCTTCAATTGCAACTCAAAACCATGCCAGAACCCGAAAAACCCGTAACCAGAATCCAGCAGAATTTACCAAACTTCAATTGCGTTTTCCGAACTCGTTACAAATCCGATTCATACAAAGTTTGTGTCCAAACTGAAGGGAATTGAATGAGGAATCCAATTCTTCAACAATCACTTAACTCTGATTTACACAGTAAGAGATACGACCAAAATACAAAAAATCTGTCCTGCGAATTTCACACTTAATCAGCATACCTTGCATGTGGATTTCCATTCAAGCTCAAAAGCTTAACTTCCCAAGCTGAAGGATGATGGCTACGGCTGAAGAGGGGGAAGGGAAAGGAATTGTTCTTGCATGCTAACCAAATTGCCCTAAGAGTCAATTAACATAATTGCATGTTGATTTGGTGAGGAAAAGATGAAATTGGATTGATTGGAGTGAGAGAAGAGGGAGGGCGTTTGTGAAGTTAGAAAGAAGGAGGAGAGTTCTGATTTCTTACTTTAGAGTGAGAAAGTTTCAAGTGGAAATGAAATGCATGGTTTCTAGAACACTTATATATCATAAGCGCGTAAGTGCCAAAATGCCCCTTCTTTCTTAAACGCATAAACTTGATACCGGTAATTGAACTTGCGTGTATTCTGACACTGCTAAATTAAATCATGCTTAACTAACATTACATGATAAAACATCTCCGTCGTACTTGACTTCTACGAACATTGTCTTTTGAACACATTCAACTGACAACTTTCTGATAACTGTTGAGCGGGATATTACAGGTTTTGTAAAAAACCTTTGTGCACAGCAAGCACAGAAGTAACATGCTGATGAAATTGGTTGTGAAGGAAGATGCAAGGTATTTTAGCCACAAATGGTTAGGCAATAGAAAGTGATATATTTAGTATTAAACTCTTGTGATGCGCCTTTATTTTTTAATTGCAGATTATCTTTCTGGAGACAATATGCAATGATGAATATATGATTGAAAGGAATATTCATTTTAAAATCCTGCAAAGTCGTGACTATGCATAATGTGTATATTTGCTTTAAAACCTATGAAATTTTATCTCAATCACTTTGTGGAGACATGCAATTAGTTTTTTTTTTTTTTTTTGCAGGCCAGATTTTGAGGCTGGGCTAAGAGACTTTAAAATTCATGTAGATAATTATCAGAAGGCAAGTCTTGACGGTAGAAGAATGACCTTACATAAAAATGATCGACATGGCCAGTGGACTTGGTAGGCAAATGAAAGTAAGTTTTATCTTCAATTTTGTGATTTACGTGTGTTGAAAATTGCCCATGGCTCATTGTTTTTTTTAGTGTTTATTGTTTGTTCACATATTTGATTTACCATTTTATTAGCGTTTTAAAAGCCGTGTAATTCCGTCGTCTCAGAAGGGACATTTTTATATCTCATTTTTTGGTTCCGAAGGGACATTTTTATTTAGTCATGTTTGTTATTTCTTTTATTATTTGTTTTTAATTTTCGTTTTTTATTTATTTATTTATTTGGTTTTATTATTTAAAAGTCTTTTAGTCCAAGTTTGGTCCAGTCCATGTGTCAATCTGATGTTGGTTATGTATGTCTTTCTATCCAAGTCTGACCCAACAGGGGTATTTTAGTCTTTTCTTCGTACCAGAGAAACCCTAGTTTTTTTTACTATTTAAGGCCAGCATTGATTGCTGCGTCAGGGGGCCAATCAGACAGAAAAGTCAGAGTTAGAAAATTGGCAGAAATATTTTATTACAAACACTAGTCTCTTTTCTCTCTCTTATCTTTTCGGATCAAATCCACCAAAATCAACAAAAAATTATGAAAGAACTCATGAACACGAAGAACACTCATACTTTCCAGAACCACAAATTCCAGTAATCTTTTTTAAATTCAATACAAACAAATTCGAATTTCATCTACTTTCTTTTCGGATCCGAACACGTTCAGATCCAACAAATCTGAACCACACACTTACGAAAAACGGCCGTGAAAATCAAGCAGAAGAGTCGAAGTTTTCCTCCGTTTCTTGTTCATCCTTCTCCGATTTAACAGAGGTATAACTTGATACACCCATATTTTGTATAGATCCGTTGTTGTTGAGTGTTATTCTATGGAAAATATTTTCGGAACTTATATGCTAGATCTAGGCTTTTTTGTGTTGGTCTTTGTAAAAAATAGTTCCGGATTTGAGAAGAGAAGAGGAAGTAGAGCAGGCCAAAAAAAATTATAAAAAAAACAAAAAAAAATAACTCCGGCGCGGCGGCGCTATGGCCGACCATCGCGCCGGAGGTCCTCCGGCCGCCTTCTTCATCTTCTCCGTTTTGCTTTTCTGTTTCTAGTGAGAGAAGGAGAGGTTTTGTTTTTAGAGAGAGGGTGATTGGAAGAAATGAAGAAAAAAAACCATGAAAACATTTATATACTCCCTCCACCGGTTCGGTTCGCTTGTGAACCGATCCAGGCTTGAACCGAACCGGTTCTTTTCTTCCAAGCCCATATTTCTTCTCCTTTTAGCCCTTTTGTTTGATTTCTGCTTGCTAACTGCACACTGTTTATGCTGCTACACCACCCCTTTTAACTTGTGTTTATTTTTCTCGCTTTTTACATCTCATGTATGCATCTTTTTTATTTAGTCTACCTATTGTTCCATTAATATCTCCTGCATTTTATTTAGTTAGTATTTTAATTATCATGCATTGTATAGTTTACTTAATGATCTAATTTTAAACTCATGCATTTTTTCTAACTAATATTTTCTTTTTTTAACTATGTGTCAGGCATTCTTAAATGCTTTAGTCCTCATAACATGCATCTTCTAGTCTTCTAGTTAATTTTGCTTTAATGTTTGTTTTCAAAAAACTTGCGTTTCATACATTTTTTAAACATACTTAATGTCATGCATTTTATTTGGTAATTATTCTCGTATGTGATGTTCTTTTTATACTTTCTTGATTCATGATCTAATATTTCGGTATATGTCGTTTTACATCATCTCTAGTATAATCTCATGCATCTTTTAATTTTTGTCATGTAATTTATTTTTACCCTCCCTAGTGTGTATAATTTAGGTATTTGATGTATATTTTATCTTTGGTTTGTAGCTTGGCAAAGTGGCCTTAGAGTTGTATTTAGGAATTGATGTAATAATGTAGGTAACACAAGTACCGACACACGCACCGACACTTCACCTTTTTATTTACCGCTTTACGCTCAATTATTTTTCGCCATTACGCTAGTCCACCGTTAGTTTAGAAAAAAACATTTTTATCTCGAAAAATCAAGAATGTCAAATTTCAAATTTCTTTAAAATAAACCTTGGCTTGTAACCCAAGTGTTTTCCTTTTATCTTTCTTAATCAAATGTTTAATCAATTTAATATCCACATTAGACATGGATTTCTTGCAATTAAAATTAACCAACTTCACCATATTTTTTCTCTCATGCCTTGAGGCCTCTTATCTCTTCTAAAAAATCTTTTTTCCAAAAAACATTAAAATCAATCCAACCCACCAAAGAAGTTCTTTAGGGGAACTACATTGATTTTGATCCCTTTCCTTTAAGGGTATGTAGGCAAAGGATTTTCTATCCTTCCAAATCGAATAAAAATAACCAAAAACATGCTTCATCTTCCCCCATTCTTTCATTTAGACTCTTAAACAATAATTTTCGAATAAGTAAAAATAATTTAGCGCAAGATTAAGAATAGGTAAAAGGTTCCTATGGGATACCATAGTCGATTCGGGTGCTTAACACCTTCCCCAATCGGAACCAACCCCCGGATCCAGGTCTTATAAGGGTTTTGACTCACTTTTTCCCTTCCCACGAATAAAAGTTGAGAGTTCAAAGATTAAAGGTTCAAATCCAATTAATGGTTTGGTACCCGAAAATCGAGAGCACAATTGTCAAGATAACCATACAAAAGTGAAAGAAAAGATGAAGATCCATGCTAAGAGATTAATTTCTCAAAGATTCGTAGTGAATCCACGTTCAAGCACTCTTGCTTTATGAAAAACAGTAAATTTCGCCCTATTCTCTCTTTAAAGAAGTGATAAGATAATGTTTGAAATGAAGGAAATGAGCTTTTATACTTCTGCAGAATTTAGCTTTCTCGCCAGGCAGGATTTGCTCGCTCGGGCGAGATGACCTTTCTTTGCCAGTGGGTTTCTGCCACGCCATCATCCACTTGCTCCAAACCGCCTTGGCTCGCGATGCATGACATTTCTCGCCATGGCGAGCTCTGGTCTTAAAATACATGGTCTCTGGAACTCCCATTCCCGCTATGGCGACATGTTTCGCTGTGGTGAACTTTGATAGCCAAAAACATGTTCTTTGTTCCTCCATTCCCGCCATGGCGACAGGGCTTCGCTGTGGCGAACTTTGATAGCTAAAAACATGCTCTTTGTTACTCCATTCCCGCCATGGCGACAGATGTTGCTCGGGCGAAATATCATTTTGCTCCTCTTTTTATGTTTCTTTCATTGGTTCATGTCTTAATCACTCTTTTCCTGCACAACTGGGTTAAGTAAGACATAAAAAGCATGAATTTAACACTTTCCTCAATTAATTTGTGAAACAAGTAATCAAAAGTGATTAATATATATCATGAATTTAACACTTTCTAGCACTTATCATTTAGCTAGTAATAGTATCACAAGTTGGATATGTGTCTCTATTGACAATATATATAGTAGGTATTTTTTAAATTAGTGAATTTTTTAATAGGGGACCAAATATAATTTCTACTGAATCATTATTTGTTTTCATTGAATGTCTTTCTTTTTTCCTTATATTCAGGTGAAGGAAGATCTAAAAAATGGAAGTGTACCATGATCTGTCTGTTTGTTTATATAACATCTTCTATGGCTTGTTATGGGAAGAAAGGTTAATACAACCAAGAAACAGAGGATAAGATTGCTTGCTGAGAAGATTTTGATGTTTTGTAACTCAATAGATATTCTATCATTTGTAACTTCTTAGAGATTAGAGATAGTAGTGATACATTTGTATTTTTTATGCTATATATAACAATTAACTACATTTTATGATATATCAAAGTTTTATTGGATAAATACACCCGTCTCAATTATTACATGTAAAAAAAAATAAAATTCTTTGCTATGGTATAAAATATTATGTATAATGATTTAGATTTTAATCCGAAAAAATACCACAGCTTCTGTCCATATATTTGAGTAGAAGAAAGCGCCTACATAAACTAACATTTGATAGCGTTTAAAGGTATATGCGCTGTGTAAACCCAACCCCCCCCCCCCCCCCCCGATAGCTTTTAAAGGTATAAGCGCTATGTAAATCCCCCCTTAGATAGCTTTTAGTTGTAAAATCGCTATATAAGGCCATCTTTAGATAGCGCTTTTTGCTTACTTTAAAGGGCTATTTAACCTTTAGCAGCACCAGATTACATAGCGCTTTAGAAGCGCTGTGTAAAGCCAGAAAAAAGCGTTATCTAAGCCCTTTTTTGTAGTAGTGAATGAACAATATTCTGCAGTAAGATCCTATATCATGCTAACGAATCCCCTCCCTGTTGGAATATTTTATTATTTAATTATATTTCGATATCATTATGTGGGTAAATATCGTAATAATAATTATATTAACTATTTATCAATTGTGAGCTTTAATTGATTAGTGGTCAAATTAAGTAATAAGACTATAAGATTTCAAATTGGATAATTGGTTAAATATCTAACTAGTTGATATGGGCTATGAATGGATTCTGGATGACCCATTAACAGAATAATGGGAAACCCTAATGGTCACCCAATATAAATGAGGTTATAGTCCTCAATATACCGTACACGACAAACTCTCTTTTCTCCCCCATCTGAAGAGAACTTGAGGCATAAAGGTACCGGTTGAGGAAGAACCAAATCATTCACCGCCATCCCTTTGTTGTGTTTCAGATTAGATTGTCTCCTTTCTTGTTTCAAACTATTGTTGTTGAGAGGATCAAAGCTTCCAGGCATTCATAATACCTAACTATTGATATCCTTGATGAATCAAACATGTCGTAGATCCGATCATAATCATGTTCAATGGTTTGTTTGCTTCCGCTATTAATTCATAATTATTGAACATGTGTTATGAAATATGTTATAATTTAGACCTAATTTTTCTAACACTCCCCACTATTGCAAAGGTCTATTCATTTCTTGTCCAGCAAGAAAGACAACTTATTCTGCCATCCATTAGATGAGTCTAAGATACTGGTTTCTTCAGGAAATGGTTTTTCTTACATTCAACCTTCTGGTAGAGGTCAATCATCATGTGGTAGAGGTTATAGGGGAGGCAGAACCTCCGGTGGTGGAGGTAGAGGCATTAGGCTTTGTTCACATTGTGGCAAAATTGGACACACCATAGACACATGTTGGAAGAAACATGGTGTTTTCCCTCATTTTCAACAAACTGGCATGATGTCTCGCGTAACAAAATTATAAAGATACTGAGATTTATAAAATGCTATCATTCTAAAGAAGCAAATGTAAATAACATTTTCCTTATTTAATTTTAGAAACCACTACTTTAGTCAAGCATTTCCAGCATAATAATTTATATATACTTTCAACTCACTTCTTTAGCCATTATGAACTCTACAGATTGCAAACATTAAAAAGAATACAAAAGTTGCCACCAATGTGCGTATCATATTTATTGTTATTGTTGTTAACATTATAATTTCTTGGACTGATTGAAATTGAGATCCTAAAAAATGTAAAACGCTCTCCAGAGATCAGTAAAGTGAGAATTGATAACCATTCATCAAAATCCAATCAACATGACGATATCTTCATAGAGCTTCGATGTCTTTCACTTACGTTAACAGGTTTTTGTTAGATATTGAATGATCAAATAAAATAAAATAAAACAAGAATAGAGTTTATGATAATAGAAATGAAAGACTTTGAAGAACAAAAAAAAAAAGGATTACATTAATCTCATCTACTCTCTTATACACACATAATAGCAAACTAAACAAAATTGTCTAAATTTCAAATTAATTATAAAAATGCAGTAACAATCGCATTAACTTATCTTACTTCATTTCACTATGATTTGATCAGAATATAGAAAAGACGGGGATAACTAGTTTTCCACATTCGACGTTGTTGATATGACCTAATCAGAAGAACGGCCTTTAAAGGATGTACTTGCAAGCATGTTGACGCTCAAGTCAGCATTTGAGCTATAATGTGGGTTAAAGATAGAACAAATCGTATCATGGATGACTAAAAAAGTTCTTTTATATAACCGTATAAAATGAGAGAATCAAATTTATTAGAATGAGGGATTTATGTTTAAAAAACACATGTATTTATTGATGGAACTAATCAAATTCATCTCTTAATTTGATATTACTCTTCTTAAACCACTTAAACCACGGTTAATGAGAAACTGATTGAATAGAAAAAACGGTGCTGCATTTATATTATTCATACTAGCGAAGTAATTTATTTAACGGTTAAATATGTTTTTGATCCCTGTAAATATATCAACTTTTTGTTTTAATCACTTTAAAATTTTCCTTCAACTTTTAGTTCTTATAAAATTTTCAATCACTATTTTTGGTCCTTATTTTTAAGTTAATTTTTGTATTGTTTTAATGAAATTGTGCAGAAATGTGTAGAATATTGTAAAAAAAATTAGAATTTTTTAACAAAACACAAATTAAATATGAATTTTTAACCTTAAAAAATATAAAAAATCATATTAAATTCATGTTTTGTTAAAAAAATCTAATTTTTTTTTAAGATAGATTCTTATAATATTATGAATTTTCTAAAAAAATTTATTAAAAAATATGAATTTTACATATGAGTTTACTTTAAAATAAGGACCAAAAGTAGTGATTGAAAATTTTATAGGGATTAAAAGTTGAAGGAAAATTTTAGAGGGACTAAAACGAAAACTTGATATATTTACACGAATCAAAAACATATTTAATCTTTTATTTAATAAGTAATAAAATCGAATTGAATTTTTTAAGCAAAGAAGCAAACGATGCCTCTTAATTTTAACGGTCCAATCAACACACTTGCTTAATCACAAAATGTACCACATCATGCTTCTATAAGACTATAACCTTTTATCCACTTGATTTAATATCCAACACAATAGTCTCATGTGTTATCTTATAAATAGCTGTCTCGCTCATTCCATTTGTGTAAATAAAAATTCGATCCAAACATGGCCTCTACAAACACACTAGTATTACTTCTACTTGGAATGATGATGGTTACCACTTTCGTGGGTGCTAGAAGGTTTAATATGTTTGAATATCCAGATTATTACCCAGTGGATTTAGAAGACGATTGGTTTGAAGTATTGTCTGACCCATCTGATATTATAGTGGGTGGAAAGCGTAGAAGTCTTGCACGTCCGCCGCCTATAGTTGATCCAGAAGAAGATTTGTTGGAAGTGGATTCTCATCAGTGAAATACAACAACCATTTTTGTTTTTTTTTATAATTTAATTTTCGCTTTCTCTTAGTTTTGGTAGTGATTTTTTTTGACTTAAATGCACTTTTCACCCCTTATATTTCAAAAAGTTGCGATTTTGAACCCCTTTAAAAAAAATAGATATTTTGACCCCCTAACTTTTGGCCCTCTTTTGATTAGCTGATTTTATGCGAATTTCTCAGTCTCTGATGGTGTATACTGGCATGGGGATAGAAGGATGCTGATAAGTGGAGTCCAAACTTGCATGATGTCTAAACTGACATGATAAGTGGAGTCCAAACTGATAAGTGGATCATTTTTTAGGGGGGTCAAAAGTTACATCATGCTAGTTTGGACTCCATTTATCAGCATCTTTCTATCCCCATGTCATTTTACACCATCAGAACTGTGAAATTGTCATAATCTCCATCAAAATCAGCAAATCAAAAGAGGGCCAAAAGTTAGGGGTCAAAATATCCATTTTTTTAAAGGGAGCCAAAATCGCAATTTTTTAAAACATAGGGGGTGAAATGTGCATTTAAGCCTTTTTTTTTTTAGGTATTGTCTCATTTTCTTTTTAAGTTTAATGGTTGAAATTCCATTTAAAAAAATTTCAATTAAAAGAATGTAAATCCAAATTTGTTAGACACCTAATAAGACATCATCTATATCTGCTTGACTCGGTCTACCTTACAAAAAGAATAATTATTGTTAGACATTTTTTTTTAATCAAATACACAATATACACCTCTATGGGTGTTAGGGGCATTACAATCATTTTCATTAGCATTTCAAGGCAACATGATAGGTCCGCAAGTGCACGGAAATATCGGTTTATAAAAGATGTCAAATCCATAAAGACCAATGTCAGTACTTGTTTTTAATTACTTTAAATGACGAGAGCCCGAAATATAATTCGTGTCGATCGTTGATGCTTGCTAAATTGTATTTTATTATTGTAACAGGAAAATATTTTCGCGCGTTAAAATGATTAAATTAAAGGGGTCGTCAGCTTTCGCGTGTACGACACTGGATTTTGACCTTGTAGTCTATTCGACCGCTTTCACGCGTGCAGCTTACAACTTCAAAACTCTCTTTGTAAAAATAATCTATTTATGTTTGAAAAGTTATTTTTAGTAGAAATTTTAATTTAAAGATCCTCTTAGCTTTCGCATAACCGGTACCGTATTTTAAACTCATAGACGCCAGCTTTCGCGTGTACGGCCACAAGTTTAAAATAGCATCTTTTGAAAATTAGAAATTTCTAAATTAATTAAAGAAAACGCTTTCGCTGAATTTTCAAATCAATTCCTAAAAATTCTACGGACAGATACAAGTTTCACTCTTTCGATGTGAAACCGGTATCGCGTTATTCCAGTTTTCACTGTAAATGTTCATCGTTAAAAATCAAAATTTTCAGGCTTAAAAAGAATTCCTGTTACAATTGCTAATCATACAATTTAACAAAGCATCATTGGTACGACATTCATCACATTCCGGACTCGATAAAAATCTACTTAGACATGGTATATATAATAAATAAACAATTGTTCATGCTATTCATTATAATTGAAACAGAGAAGCAAAAGAACAAGATAAATAAATAGAATCTAAGTAAATAAGAACCTGGTATAGTTGGAATCTTTAATTGAGTATAATTCAACTGCTACAATTGAAAGCTGCACGCAAAGGGATTGAAACAGAACAGAGCAGCTTCACAACAATATATGCTATGACTCCAATAAGCAATGTCCCATGAATTAGTATCAACTGGATTCTTGAGATAATTTTACCGTATTAAATCAACACCCATGTAAGAGTACACCTTCCATGTTCCACCATATCCGTATAAGAAGTAAAATTGACCATCACTAGACAAACTGATTTCATGATTTGTTGATAAACATCATGTTTCTCATCTATCAATGACCCTAACAGTTATGCATGGAGTTAAGAATAACTCATCTTTGTCATAATTGAATTCAACTGCTATGAG
This sequence comes from Medicago arabica, assembly GCA_946800305.1. Classification (NCBI taxonomy): domain Eukaryota; kingdom Viridiplantae; phylum Streptophyta; class Magnoliopsida; order Fabales; family Fabaceae; genus Medicago; species Medicago arabica. Next base: position 29,976,611 of record OX326969.1, read on the forward strand.
TTAATTTTCAAAGTTGGAGACATCAACATATTGAAGGGTGGGTAAGGATTTGTAACTTTCCAATGATCTACCATTTGCCATCAATAATTTATCTATCTCAATGTGACAAAGATTTTTCAACTCATCATCACCAATTTGTAATCCTGCAAGTTGTATAAAAATATTTAAAAATGTAGCCATTAATAAACATTAGTAATAGAATAGTTGTAAGTAAAAAGGGAAATTTTTTAAATTATATACCTGGAATGTTAAGTGTCTTTCTTCTATGATAAATAATTCCATTAGCTAACAAACACCAAGTGCCATTCCATACAACATCAGGCTTCATCATCGTATTCATGATCAAAAGTCGGACAAACAAAAGTCGCATTTGGAAACCACTTGCTAGTTTGCTTGCTTCATTGATTCCAGCAATAAATTCTTTATCATCTCAGCAATGCTATATCTCTAGAAAAATAACATCAAGAATTTTTCAAGAATAAAGAGCAACCAATCACAATGCACTATTTGCCACAATTCAAGGAGGTGTGGGTTAAAAATAGGAAGTGAACAAATAAATCATGCAATTAAAACTTGCCAACTGTTTCTTGAAAAATTCTTGATGCTATTTTTCTAGATAAATAGCATTTTCCACTTTCATATCATGTGCAACCTCTTTGAATTGTCAATAATATCCTCATGTAATATAACTCTCCAGCACCAACTGGTACATAAGTAAGTCTCCCAACGCTAAAACCTTGCTTCCTTGGATACCACCTTTTCTTCTTTTGATCAAAAACAAATTTAGATGGAAATTATGCATATGTAAGATTACGACCCTCTTCATAAATCTGATTTACCTCAAACCAAGCCAAAAAAATTGTTGGAGCCATTTCATGGTGTTTCAGAATAGAATCAAGAGTTTGTGTTTCCTTGTAAGTGACATTTGTTGCTTTTCTAGATGAATTGATAACCTAATAACAGCTGGAAACTTTTGGTGAATATCAAACGCAAAAATCCTCCAAGCTGCCTCTGATGGTGACATATATCTACAATTATAGTAACGCTTTATCTCATCAACAGGTTCGTCTCTTTGTGAAAAAGAAGAACCTTTTGTGATCTCAATGTTTGATCTATCTGGGCCTTTGTTAAACGTATTTAAATAGGTACTTGATGGCATTTGCTTGTTACAATATTCAGCATTGACGTGGCTGTAATGCTAGTGATAACAGTGGGAATAACAAGAGAATAAAATTGAATTTGATTAATGGAGTTTGGAATTTAAGTACAAACAGCAAGAAATTTCTCAGTGATTCATCCACAATGAATGAAATTGGAACAATAAATGTGAGAATACAGGAGAGAGAGATTAGGGAAGAAATGTTAACATCACAAATTGCACACCCCTCAAAATGGATTCTCTTGCCTCATATATTTATCTGCTAACAAACTGGCCCCACCTTGAGTGCTCTTTTCTCACACGTTTGCTCACTCTACGCGCCTGATTACCAAAAGTTCCACTCACTCCTTGTGACCTGTCCTCCACGTCATCATTCATTACATTACCCTCCCCTTCAAAAGCAATCTTGTCCTCAAGATTGAGGTCTGGGTAATTTCCAGCAAGGTCTATCGCATTCTCCCACGTCGCCTCTTGTGTAGGAACCTGCTGCCACTTGACTAACACTTGTTGCACTGGTTGATTCCCCTGCATTATGCAACGCTTCTGCAGAATCTTCTCAGGCGACAAAATGGGCCCTTGTTCAGCCGTTGTCAAGGGCAATGGTAAATAAGACTCGGTAGTGCTTCCTTTAAACTGTTTCAGCTGTGAAATATGGAACACCGAGTGAATACGAGCAGTTTCTGGTAATTGTAATTTGCAAGCAACCTTCCCCACTTTTTCAATGATTGAGAAAGGCCCAAAGTATCTCATCCCCAACTTATGATTCTTTCTCAAAGAAGCAGAGTTTTGCCGATACGGCTGCAGCTTAACCAGCACTTGATCTCCCACCTCAAAAGAAGCATCAATCCTTCTCTTATCAGCCTGCACTTTCATAGTCTGTTGAGCTCTCTGCAGATTACTTTTGAGTTGTTGTATTATTTGATCTCTGTCTAATAGTTGTTGCTGCAGTTCAATTGGCTCAGCACTACTAGGAGTATATCTAGTTAACATAGGAGGATCTCTACCATAGAGAGCCTTGAAAGGTGTCATGCCAATGCTTGTATGAAAGGATGAGTTGTACCAAAACTCCGCCCAAGTCAACGCTTTCGACCACGCCTTTGGATTGTCAAAGATAAAACACCTCAAATACATCTCCAGACTCTTATTCACTGCCTCAGATTGGCCATCCGTTTGAGGATGGTAGGCTGAACTCATAGCCAAGGTAGTGCCCTGCAATTCAAACAGTTGCTGCCAGAATCTACTAGTGAAAACTTTATCTCTGTCTGATACAATTGATTTGGGCATACCATGTAATTTGACCACATTGTTCATGAAAACTTCAGCTACAGACTTACTAGTGTACTCAGTTTTCAATGGCATAAAGTGAGCATATTTGGTCAGACGATCCACCACCACCAATATAACAGTGTATCCAAAAGACATAGGTAAACCGGTAATAAAATCCATAGTTACATCTTCCCAAACCTGATTGGGAATAGGCAAAGGTTGCAATAAACCAGCAGGCAAAGAATTGAGGTGCTTAGCTTGTTGACAAATCGCACATTCCTCAATAAACTTTTGGATGTCATTCCTCATCTTAGGCCAATAAAATTGTGCACTCACCCTAGCCAAAGTTCTGGTAATGCCCGCATGTCCTCCAATGGGAGACGTATGATACTCTTTCAAGACCTGTTTGATCAATAAACTCTCCATAGGCAGCACTAATCTATTCTTCCAGTATAATAAACCCTCTCTGACTGTATAATTACTATCAGTTACGATTTTATTGAGGCACTGTGTGACAATAACCTGCAATTGCTCGTGTTGTGCCAACTCTCTTTTTAGCTGTTGTAGAAAAGAATGCTCAGGTTCAGACCAAGACATAGTCATTACTCGTGAGAGTGCATCAGCAGCGTGATTCTCTTTTCCTGGTATGTATTCAATTTGAAAATCATATCCAATGAATTTGTGCAACCATGCTTGTTGCTCAGGAGTTTGCAATGATTGATCAAGCAAGCTTTTCAAACTCTTTTGATCTGTCCTCAATATGAATTTGTGGCCTAACAAATAATGCCTGAACTTTGCCAAGGCAGCAGTTATAGCATGAAATTCTCTGATGTATGCAGATTGCAGCTGCATTCTTGGTGCCAACTTCTTAGAGAAAAAGGCGATGGGATGTCCTCCTTGACTAAGCACTGCTCCTATTCCCGTTCCTGACGCATCTGTTTCCAATACAAAAGGTTGCGAAAAATCAGGAAGAACCAACACTGGTGCAGTAGTTAATGCTTGCTTTAATTTGTAAAAAGCTGTCTCTGTGTCCCCATTCCACACAAAAGCTTCTTTCTTCAGCAAGTTAGTCAAAGGGCTAGCTATTGTTGCATAAGATCTGATAAATCTTCTGTAATATCCTGTTAAACCTAAGAATCCTCTCAACTGCTTGAGACTCTTAGGGCTAGGCCACTCTAACACAGCTTGTACCTTGGATTTGTCCATAGACACTCCAGTCCCAGACACCACATGCCCCAAATATTCTACCTCTGTCACGCCGAACAAGCACTTGGGCAGCTTAGCAAATAAGACATTCTGACTCAGTATTTGAAGCACCAGTTCCACATGTTGTAAGTGAGCTTGCCATGATAAACTGTATATTAGGATGTCATCAAAGAAGACCAAGACACATTTTCGCAATAAGGGTTGAAAAATTTGATTCATCAATCTCTGAAAAGTTGCAGGGGCGTTTGTAAGACCAAATGGCATAACAAGCCACTCATAGTGCCCTTGATGAGTCCTAAAGGCAGTTTTTTGTCTATCTTCTGGATTGAGCAAAATTTGATGATATCCAGAATGAAGATCTAACTTTGAGAAGTATCTAGCACCATATAATTCATCTAGAAGCTCATCAACTGTAGGTATTGGAAAACTATCTTTGATAGTGATAGCATTTAGAGCCCGATAATCTGTACAACACCTCTAAGTTCCATCTTTCTTCTTTACCAAAATGATTGGGGACGAAAATGGACTGACACTCGGTTGAATGATGCCTTCTTCTAACATTTCCTGAACCATTTTCTCAATCTGCTCTTTTTGACTATGGGGATATCGGTAGGGTCTAACCTTAACAGGTGATGCATCTGCTTTCAACACAATCTCATGGTTCAATTCTCTATTAGGAGGTAGCCCTTTATGTATCTGAAATATATCTCTATAAGTGTGCAACAATGTAGCCATTTCAGGCATACCACTCCAACTATCAGCTTTTACCACATGTTCGATCTGTTGTAGAGTGAACATTTCTGATATAGCATCAGTATGTTGTAATCTTTTAAAATGATGTAGTTGTGCTATCTCTGGTTTAGGCTCATTCTCTCCTTGTAATGTAATGAATTTTCCATCCAAATAAAACTTCAATTTGGATGAAGCATAGTCAGCAACATGAGGTCCCAAAGAAGCAAGCCATGGTGCTCCTAAAATAACATCTGCTCCTGCCACAAGCAATAGATACGCAGGTACCGTAATATCATTACCCTGCACCTTCACAGTTAACTTCTGAACTACACCTTCAGCCTTCATATTCTGTCCATTTCCTACCAGAACATTACATTTGGCAATAGGTTCCACCGGTAATCCCAAACAATGCACAATCCTAGGCTGCACAAAACTGTCAGAGCTTCCACCATCAAGCAAGATAGAAACATCAATTGGTCCAATATAACCTTTAAATCTAATAACACCATATCCAGTTGATCCATTTAAAGCATTCAAAGACAAATGGTGATCCACAGCTTGGCTATTGTCAGGTTCTATGATCAATTCGGGGTTTGTAGGTTTAGGAGAATTTGGCTCATCATCAAATTCCAAGAGCATTAATTGTTTATTAGGACATTTGTGTGAGAATGAAAATTTCTCATCACAAAAATAACACAACCCTTTTTCTCTTCTGATTTGCATTTCAGCAGGTGAGATTCTCTTAATAGCTGGATTTTTTTGGAATTGGCTATAGGTCTAGTGGGTGGTGTGGGTAATATAGGTGGTTTGGGGACTTTATCAGTGACTTGTGTGTGGTCTTTAGAGTTTGGAGTGAAGTGAGCTCTGTTATTGTATGGTGGGTGTTTATGATTTGCCTCAATTTTCTCTTCAAACACTTTAGCTAAAGACACAGCCTTAATAATGGAAATTGGAGTATGGAGCATGACATCTCTTCTAATCTCATCTTTCAAACCGCTTACAAAGCAATCAATCAAAGCATCATTACTCAACCCATAAACACGGTTAGACAAGGCAGTAAATTCCAGAAAATATTCATTCACAGATTTCTTTTGAATCAATTTAAACAGTGAAGCTCTCGGACAATCATATATAGATGGACCAAAATCTAGTTCTAAAGCTCTAGTGAAATCGTTCCATGATTGAAATGGACGAGTTCTTTGGACCATTTGAAACCATGGAACCACCTCGTGTTCCAGATGCACCGAAGCAATGATCAATCTCTCTGGGTCAGGGGTATTATAGTACCCAAAAAATTGTTCAGCCTTAAAGATCCAATCTAAGACATTCTTACCGTTGAATCGTGGAAATTCGAGCTTGATGTTGCGAACATGAAATGGTTGTGAGCTACTACTCGAGCTACTGTTTCCGATTGAGAGCGATTGCGTACCTGCTGATGTGCTACCCATAGATCCGAGCATGGTACTAGCTATTGATCCTGAGTTCATACTTCCATGGGTAACGCTAACCTGAGGTGTTCGTTGCAAAAATAGATCTAGCGCTTCCACGAGTTGATCTAAGCGAGTGTTTGATGACTTCTGCATCTCTTCAATCTTTTCAAAACGTACAATGTTAGTTGCGTCGGATTTCTCCAGCATCTCTGCTTGCCGTCGTAACTCCGTCGTGATTTCCTTCAAACGAGTGTTGTCGGCCATGGAAGCAATGAAAGCACCAATGTAATGCTAGTGATAACAGTGGGAATAACAAGAGAATAAAATTGAATTTGATTAATGGAGTTTGGAATTTAAGTACAAACAGCAAGAAATTTCTCAGTGATTCATCCACAATGAATGAAATTGGAACAATAAATGTGAGAATACAGGAGAGAGAGATTAGGGAAGAAATGTTAACATCACAAATTGCACACCCCTCAAAATGGATTCTCTTGCCTCATATATTCATCTGCTAACAAACTGGCCCCACCTTGAGTGCTCTTTTCTCACACGTTTGCTCACTCTACGCGCCTGATTACCAAAAGTTCCACTCACTCCTTGTGACCTGTCCTCCACGTCATCATTCATTACAGTGGCCTTGATACTTCATAAGTAAATAAGGATTGTACGGAACCACACTCCTATTATCCAATTTCACTCCTCCTTTATTGACAAGAAAACCCGAGTCACGCCTCCTGTACAAAGGATAACCATCTTTGTCTATAAATGCAGACTTTTGATGTTTCTATGGAAAATATTTCGTACATCTACGACCCTTCATGCAAGGTGATTTGAGTTTAGCAGCTCCACAAGGTCCATGTAACATGAAGGATGCAACTGAAGCATGCATATTTGGATATAGTTGTGGATGAGGAATCTCAGCAGATATTACTTTGTCAATATCTTGACCGGTAAGCAATTTATTTTCCCGTCTAACCACAATAGGATATGTGCATGTGGGAGACCTCTTTTTTGAAACTTAACTGTATACATACCCAATATAAAAAAAAATTATATTGCATGTTATTATCAATAACAACAATAGAGTAAAATGATAAAAAAAATAAAATTAAATATTTAACTTGCCCGCTATTACTTTATCAAATATCTCTTTTTTCTTGAAATCAGACATCAGCTCATCTAACTTCATCTTAAAAACTCTACATACAATGTATGGACGATCTGATGCAGTCCGACCCCTCGAAGTAAAAAAATCTTTTATCTCTTTCCAATTAGAATTGCATGTAACTGTAATTAACAAATCAGGATAACCAAACCTCTTGCATATTCCCATTGCATCTTGAGAGTTTTTAAACATGTATCTTGGACCACCTGTAAATGAATCAGATAGAATTATACTCTTGCCAATATATTTTGGTCGAAGGTCTCCACTCTCTACTGCCTCCTGAATACCAGCAAGAATATCACTTCTAATTATGTCTTGATTATCTCTGATATATGAAAGCCTCTGAGACTTTATCATGGTATAACAATCTACCAAATATTGTTGGAACAATCTTTTTGCGTATAAAATTGTACGAAATTCAACCATTCTTTCTTGTATTCGGAATGCCATGAATTCGCGTATTACAACTCTTTCCCTAGTTCTTTTGGGTTTAGATGGATCAGGTTCTCTATAAGGAATATCAGGTTCCCCAACCATTTTCACCCGTTGGAATTAAGGGATATTATAGTGGCAAGAATAAGACATGTATTTCATGAATTCTTTTTAGTCCAAGAAATTTATCCTTGACAACAACATCTCTTCCAACGTCTGAATCCTCAAAATCGCCAACAATCAAACCTGCAACCTCATATGTTGTAGCAGCATTGTGCATTCTTGAATCGTTGGAATATTTTCTGAATAACCTCAGAGATAATGTTGGCGGCACACCGGCTTCTACAATGTCTGTAACCATTCTGAAGCTTTTTGCAAGGGGATTATAGTCATCAATCATGTCCTTTTGGTCTTTGACTAATGAAAGATCAATTGGATCTGATTCAGGACCAGGCCTAAAATGACATTTAAAAATAGTTAGGTAGTTAAATTATCAAATAAATAATAACATAACACAGTCGTCTTGCTAAAAATAAGAGGTATTGTCAATAAATTAGAAAGGTACTGCGCATACCTAAAATGTTATTCTCTATCTCATTTTGTGTGTCATAGATGTATAATTGGGCAAATTTGGGAATGTTTTCTTCTTGTGGGAGCAAAGAGCCAATTTTATAATAATTTTGATCACCAAAGATAAACTGTGGAGGACCACCTGCATCATTTCTATGATTCTGTACCTTACCCCTTATCGATGTAAATGCAAACATGTTGTTGTAAGCTCGATAATTTGCGATAACAAAAATTCTGGAGGCCTTGGAAGAAGTGGAAGCTCCACTTGGCCTTTCTGACAACAAATAGACCAAGTGGGATCATTGAGATCCTTTCATTTATCTGACCTTTCCTCGTACCACAATTCCGCCGAACTCGAAAAGCAAGTAATTTCTGGCCCTCCAAAATTCAAACAGCCTATATATAATAGTAAAACCATGCAAAAATAGTTAATGTTTGATTTGTAGTATACAAATGGCATTATTGAAATGAATAAGGTCATACCTTCATTTTCAGAATCTCCATATACTTGTGTTTCAAATGACATAGTACGATTGCCGTCATTATCTGCATATATTGAAAAAAAATGTGTCATTATTTGTCTAATTTAGTTTATATATTATATACCTTTAAATGTGTGAGTTGGAAAATAGTTTGTAACCTTCTAACTCCAACATAGACATGTTTTCTAGAACTCTTTGATTATTTTTTGCGGTTGCCATCGGTGGAACTTGGATTTATGACTTCGGATAGTGGATTACAAAATGAGATCGATTTTATAGTTGTAGAATTCACATGAAATAATGTACCAGGATTAAGTGGATTACAAAATCTAAACGTTGTCACAACAAATTCTATTTACCCGATTGTTGTTTGTTGTATTTTCTTTTGTTTGATGTACCACCAATATGAAATTGACTGTTGTTAAAAACAGCAGACATAGGAGTGAAAGTTTGACTATCTAAGTGATGGGTTTGGTTGGGTGAGTTGTTAGAAAATGTCAATAGAATTTGTAAAGAGTACAATCAAATATCAATTATTCTAACAACATTTGGGTGGTAAAGTAACAATTATTCTGAAGTTGAGATCCAATTATTTGGTTCACTTGAAACATCTGTTCATGAGATATTATCAATGAGAACTAATTTTAATTGTACGAATTGTAAAAAAAAAAATGACATACAAATTATTCAATGGTAATAAAGTATTGGTTGACCTTTGAACATTGGTCTAGCTAGATGTGCTTGTTTGACTATGTTTGGAACCATGGCCAAACTGCTGAAAACCTTGAATATTTGGGCTAACATTCTCTGAGATATATCAAACATATACAACAATTTAAGTTTTATAAAACCAAACTGAAATAGTAGATGTTAATTGTATTCGACCAACCTAAACTTTCGATGTTTTTTTTGTCTTGACTTGTTACTTAAATAAGCTTTTCTCTTGTAAGGGAAAGTGATAAAGTAAAAGATTCTTGAACAATCCTTTTTGTCTCCATACCCGATATATGTTAAGTTTGATAAAGTGATCATCTATTGTGTGTATAAAGATGCATAAAATGTAAATTCCTTCTGCTTAAAATATGCACAATCACTTTCCAATAGCATATTTTTATTTAAGGAAGCATTGTTTAAAGTCAACCCATAAGTAAACAATGAGTTAACATTATAAAAACCATTTATTTTTTAATATATAATTTAAAGGATCTATTTGAAATATAATTTTTTTTAAAAGGTGCATTACATTAACAACTTAAAAGACCTATTTGAAATTTAAAGAATCTATTTAAAGCTTAAAAAACTTAAAAATTAACACGAAATTTTTATCAAACTTAAAGGAGCAAAGGAGGTATTTTGTCTAACTAATATTTGGCAAAAAAATGGACTTACATATATAGGTCATTCTAAATAATAAAGGATAAAACCCTATAAGTGTAATTAGATAATACCAAAAAAACAAAATAAAACTTGCCAACATTACCTCCGAAATTTTGATCATATTACCAAAAATCGTCATTAGTGCACAAACAGAATGTCACATAAAACATACACAAATAATATAAGACTTTAATAGATAGTTGTTTGTGCACAGCTGACACATTAAGTCACACAACATTACCAAAATAAACATACAATCTTGACAACACTAATGTTCAAGAATCATATAATCATACAATATAATAAAGCAAAAGCAAGGTAGTTCTTTGGTAAGTTAGCCAATTTTTTTGGATGGTGGCCGATGTTTGAACCCCGGATCTTGCATATATTATGCATTGTCCTCACAAACTGAGTCAAGCTCACGAGGATAGCAAGTTTTCCATTTATCAACAAATGAGAGTGACGCAGTTGGAAGCGTAGGCCAGCAAACGCTAAACCTAGATTGAAAAAAAACACAAGTTTACAAGCGACAAACATGTGAAAATAGGGTTCAGGAATCCACCAGAAATTAAGAAAAACTCTAAAATAATATTGAATGAGTAAAATTATCATCTTATGCTACAACTTTTCCTAATGGACCAAAAATAACAAACTGAAAATAAAACAAACAAATAATAAAATTAGGCTGAAATAATAAAATACTACTAAATTACGAAGAAAACCCTCCTACGTTAATGAGTCTTTACTATTTTTAAAGTTGCTATTAATAGTAATATTACCTTAATTGTCTTTTAACTATTTTTTTATATTTTTTTGATAAGTAAATTCAAAATTATTTTAATCAAAGTTTTAATGTGTTATATGAGGATACGAGCGTGTTTCCAAGAAACCACTATTCATTGCAATGCAAGCCACTATTCTTTGGTGAGATGCTTTCGGACTCTCCTTTCTCAGTTCTCCCACTGCTTCATTGATGCTTCCTTTCCCTATGCGCCTTCTTTATTTTCGATTGGAAATGTTCAATCTTCCCTTCTAAATTCTAATCTTTTCACATCACTCCTTCGGTCTTCTTTTCTCCCTTTCCTTTTATCTTTCTTCTTCATTTTATTTTTTACGTGTTCTTCTTCTTTTACTCATATTCTCATTATCCACTTTTTTAGTTTTCTTTTATTAATTTATTTTCTAGCTGTGGCATATTACAGCATGGGAAATTTTTCATATTACAGCTATGGCTTATCACGCCTGAGTTACAGAGGGATAAAGGAAGAAAGCAGCGCATAAGAGAAAATGAAGATGAAAAGGTGCCATCAAGGAGAAGGGAGGTGTAGAGAAAGAACGCTGTCTGTGATGGTGGCCGTATATTTTATGGGTTTGCAGATTTGTGTTCTGAGAAAATCAGACGAGTATTCTTAACTCAAAAAAATATACTTCTCATTTGAATTTGAAACATGATTTTTTTCGCTTTGCAGGTTAGTTGGTTGTTTTCAAATCCTGTAATTGTATATTATACAAGAAGTTGTTGCTTCTATATGTTAAATTTCTGTTTTTGACTCAGGCGTGTTCTTTATTGATGCAAATGCAATCATTTTTCAGCTAGCAACCTGACTTTTCATTGGAAGAAAATGGAACTAAATGTTACTACTCCTGGGTTTTGGTTACTGATATCTCTCCATTCTCTCCCTTCAATCTTCAATCAAAACATCATAATTACAGTCATAATACAGAATTTCTATTGAGAATTAGATAATTTAAAGGCTTAATTACTCTTTTGGTCCCTTAACTTATTTTTTGGTTTCGTTTTGGTCCCTTAACTATTAAAAGTTTCGTCTTGGTCCCTTAACTTACTTTTTGGTTTTGTTTTGGTCCTTTAACTGTTAAAAGTTTCGTTTTGGTCCCTTAACTTATTTTTTAGTTTCGTTTTGGTCCCTTAACTCTTCCTCCGTCAACCACGTTGGTCCTTTATGTTAGGATGAATGTATTAGAGTTAAGGAACCAAAACGAAACCAAAAAATAAGTTAAGGGACCAAAACAAAACTTTTAATAGCTAAGGGACCAAAAGAAAACCCAAATATAAGTTAAGGGACCAAAACGAAACTTTTAATAGTTAAGAGACCAAAACAAAACCAACAAATAAATTAAGGGACCAAAAGAGTAATTAAGCCTAATTTAAATTATTTTTGTCCATGTAATCCTTTTTCTTTGATTGGTGATTTTGTTTCATGTTGTTGTGATGCAGACAAGCTAGCAGCATGAATCGAAGACGAAGTGGCGTGCAAGAAAGGTTCAGTCGGACGAAGTAGCAGCACGAATCCGGTGTTTGTTTGACCCGAATTATACCTTTTCGGAAAGCCCCGGCCCTCACAAGCAAAACGCATCGCTTTGCCATGACGTAGGGGTTATTTTAGTCATTTGAAGTCGTCTGAAAGCCTGAAATCGCCTTTTAATATTTCTTCAATTTTCTAGAACTTTCTATTTTGTTTCATTTTATTATATTCGGACAATACAGGTTTGTTATTTATTTTACTATTTAAGGAGAATTTATGCAGCCTAATAGGCACATTTTTATTCATTAATAATATTCGAGATCTTTCTCTCAATTATGGTGGATTCTGGAATTTCTTATTTGATTGGTTTGTCGCTTTTAACCTGTCTTTTTATCTTTTAGGTTTAGCGCTTGCTAACCCTTGCTTCAGTACTGCGTCAGTTGGCATCTGAGAAGGTTTCCCCTGCTTTTTCAAGAACATGATTCATTCATGGGAGATCAAACGGTTATTGCAGAATTTGAAGGCTTTGTTGACTAAGGTTGTCAAAATCTTTAACAACAACAATAGAAACAACAACCGCAACAACAGAGGATGACCACAACTAAATCCTAATTTTAGGGTTCATCATGTCAACAACCCTAATTCTGATGATTCAAGTTCTAATGATGAGTAAGTCATGACTGAGGGTGGAAGTGAACGCGGGAATCACCATGATTATCGCATAAAGGTTGATATCCCATTATTTCACGGAACAATGGGGGTAGAAGAATATCTAAATTTGCAGATCAATGTTGACATATTTTTCGACGTCATGGATGTCCAAGAAAACAAGCAGGTAAAGATGGTTGCAATCATATTGAAAAGTACCGCGGCTGTTTGGTGGGATATGCTTGTTGTTCAGAAAAATAAACAAAGGAAACACTCTATTCAAACTTGGAGAAAGATGAAACAATTGATGCATGAAAGATTTTTACCTGAAGATTACGAATATATTTTGTATAAGATGTATATTGAATGTCAGGGCAGGCGATCAGTAAAAGAGTACATGAAGATTGTTTGGACCATTGCAGAAGTGTCCAACCTAGCTTTGAAGGCGGAATTAATAGAGAAGTCCCCCTGAAATTTCTCAAATTTCAAAAGATATTCTCCACTGAACAATGCTAATGACAAAGAAAAAAATGCAGCAACCAAGGATTCAAACCTTGTTAGCAAAGCAAGTAGTTATGGGAATGCACCTCCAACCAAGGCTCCTGTCCAAAAATAGAACAACCCATATGCAAAGCCTGGTGGTGATAATTGTTACCGTTGCGGTGGGAAGGGTCACAAATCCAATGTTTGTCCAACAAGGAGGGTTTTTGGAGTACCAGAAGGATTGGATGATGTTGATGAGCACCCTGATGAAGAAGATGAATACGTGGGAGTTGAGTTTGCTGAAGAAGATTCAGACGATAGAGTGCATTTTATGCTTCAACGGATGTTACTAGCATCCAAAGAGGAAGGCCAACAAAAAAATTTATTTAAGACTCTTTGTTTCGTCAATAACAAAGTTTGTGACCTGATAGTTGATAATAGAAGCACGGAGAACTTGGTGTCAAAAAAATCAGTAGATTATTTCAAGTTGCCCACAGAGCCTCATGAGAAACTTTACGCTCTTGGCTGGGTTAGCAAGGGATCTCAAGTACGAGTGACGAGTGACAAAGTTTTGGCACTTGCAAAATATTGCAAAGTCTTGTTATTTCTTCAAGTCTTCAATCCTTTATATATAGATTGAAAAGAGACGTTGAAGAGTCCCAGTACATAAAAGAGTCATTTGAGAGGCTTGATCAGTTATAATTGATTTGTTGCTTGATTTGGTTAATTTCATATGAAAGAATGATTTTGAAGCATTTCCTTGTTATGGAGTTACCCATTATTTTCCAATGGAGACATATATGTAACTTCGTACATTGCACATGGGAATGTTGGAAGTAGTGGAGGTAGTGGCCGTAGACATTGTCCTTTGTTGAAAGTGACATCCATTGACCTTTTGACATTTCAAGAACCATTGTTTGATCTTCAGAACTATCAAAGCTTAACATCCAATGCTTCTGCTCTTTTTTCTTCAACTTTCCAGAGTCCGAGGTTCAGCTTCTGGTGTTCATCAGAGTCTGACTACTTCAAGAGTCTAGATAGACATCAAAGTTTGACTTCTTCATATTCTGATTTGCAACAAAGAATCTCTTGAAAATCTTTGTTCTTCAATTTGTTCTTTTAGAACCAATACTTTGATTAAGACATAATAAATTTTAGTCTATAGTCCTGCACACTTGAACAAATATTAGCATATCTAATTAAACTTTTAATACCTTGTTATCATCAAAACTTAAGAGACATTTTTTAAACTTATTTTGTTCCAACAAAATCATCCATACTATTTGTTTTGTATAATAAATGTAATATGGTAAATGATATAGTAGATATTTTCATTCATATAGCATTTGAACATGTGATGATAGTAAAATTCTATGATTATGATTATGATCTTTACTATATATGAGTTTCTACAAGACATAAAAATCAGAAGTAATGACATCTCTTTACATATTCAATACTTGTAATTTGTGCTCCACTTTTTGTTTGGTGGGATTTTCCACATAACTGCTTTGCTAATGAAATTGTAACTATTGTTGTTGTGAATGTGATGTTATTACTTCTTTTGAAAAGATTAAGTTTAAGAATAATATTGTTTTGGATCGGGAACCTTATTAGTAGACAAAAGAACTATAAATGAATTTTGTATCATTGATTCGTTCTAAATAGTATGTCTATGATATTTTGAATGTTGGAACAAAATGTGTTTAACATTACCACTTTAAGTTTTGATGATAACAATGTATTAAAATGTCAATTGGATATGATAATATTTGTTCAAGTGTGCATGACCATAACAAAAATTTATAAGTCTTTAACTCAAGTATTGGTTCTTAAAGAACAAATGAGAGCAATGGAATTTACAAAAGAAGTTTGTGTTGCAAGATTCAAGACAGCGTCTGAAGACAAAAAGCGTTTGAAGATCATCAGAAGATGACTACCGAAAGCTGACGTCATCAGAAAGTTTGAAGGGCCTCATAAGCTGGAGTTCATCAGAGTCTGAAGACTGGAGTTAGTTAAAAGTTGTTATTCTGAATTCATATCATTGCAGGAGGAGTGGAAATCTAGAGCAACGACTATTTCAAAGAAATTAGAAGACATTGGATGCGTATCCACTGAAGAGCGCGGGAAAAGGAAAATATTAAAATTGTGCAACCACTACTCCACTCCTCATGCCTGCAGTAGTACAAGATAACAGTTGTGTCTACACTGGTTATTCTCTACGCAACGAATGAATTTGTAATTGTTCCCTCATAGGACAATAATCATATCAAGCAACAAATCATTGGTGATTATCAAGCTTCAACACCGACTTTTTTGATGTGCTGGAAATCAACAACATCTCTTTCACACCTCTATATAAAGGAGTGAAGACTTGAAGATTGTAAGAGACTCACGACAATTTTACAAGTGCCAAAACTCTGTTGTAACTGTTTTCACATCAAAGTTCATTTAGAATTTCTTAACAACTTTCATATCTTATAAATTCTAGAGTCTTAAGAGTCTGTATCTGATTTGTATTTGAGAACACCACTAATTATATATCAAGTGTTCAACCTCAAACAATTTTCTGTGTAATTATGTTTGATTAGAAGTCTCTTGCTTTTGTGCTTGAGCATAGGAAGTCTCTTGCGTTTATGTTTGAGCATAGGCAACCTCTTGCTTTTGTGCTTGATTAGTTTAAAGTCTCTTCCTTTTGTGCTTGAGCAATTGTAATCAGATATTGATTTTAGTGTACTCTCCTTGGAAGTGCAAGGGGGGACAAAACTATTTCTAGATTGTGGAATGAACCTGTATAATTGTTTTGTGTATTCCTCTTCTCTTTCTCTCTCTCTCTCTCTCTCTCTCTCTCTCTCTCTCTCTCTCTCTCTCTCTCTCTCTCTCTTTACATTATCCGCTGCATAAGACTCTGAACTTTGTTCTAGACTCTGAACTCTATCAAACTCTGAACATTGGACTTAGTTTTAAAAAGAAGAAAAAGCTAACACAATTCAACCCCCCCTACTTCTTGTGTTTTTCTCACCTTCATTGAGGTCTCAAGCAAGTATTGCTCCTAAAACCTGGGCTCACCCAGGATCACGATAATTTTATTTTACTTTTTTGTTGGATTTTGTTTGTGATTGAAAAATATCCTTTCTAAAAGACTCAAAATGATGCAAGAAACTAATTTTAGTCTTACTCTTGACAGTACGAAAATTATTGAAGGCTCCTGAAGAGTCAATATTTGTTACACGGAGAAATAATGTTACATATTGATAGAGATTATATTCCTCTAAATCTCATCAAGTTTTAAGGATTTCTTCTAAATGAATATCATATTGAAATAAGAAACGAATGAGATGTTGAATATCTCTATAATACAAAATTAAGTTTTTTGTTTGCTGGCAAGATCGGTGAATATATTATGATGCAGAAAAAAAAAGTTAATGTTATGTTTATGGATATGTTTTGAAGAGACATATGTTTCTTCAAATCTATTAACTTGTGTGACTTTCTACTTCCCAAAGAAAGTTGAGAATGTGATCAAATTAGTCTTTAATTTCAGGATGCTCGTGAACCAATACACACGTAATGATCATGTGGACCAGGAAGATATTTTATAACTTAAATTGATGCATCAACTTCAGTATTTTTATTGTTAAATTGATATTGAACATTCGGTAACATAAGTTCATGTATTTGATAAGTATTGAGCGTGTATGAAAATTGATATTGAACATTCGGTAACATAAGTTCATGATAAAAAAAGGCTTGAAGATCCATTCATTAGATGTCTAATGTTAATTGTGCAGACAATACTTATGAGATTAGAAATTTCAATTTCTACTTGGGAATATAAAAACTTTCAAGTTTGAGACATCGATTCGCATCAAACCAACAAATTACCACAGTTGTCCCCTAGTTCACACTTTGATTTTTGGTTTATAAACCTAATATTTTCCATATAAGCATTTCTGGATGTGTTGTCAATGTTTCAGTTACTTCAATATAATCCACTTATATGGGTCGTGAAAGAAAATTTGGAAACTATAATTGATATGAATCTCCTTATATTGTAAAATATCTTGAATAAATAATTGGAGATCAATTTAAAGCTCCGTAGGCTAATTATCAATTGATAAATTAGTTTTTCCAATATTAGGGGAGAAGATAAAAAGCGGAATATATGAACCAAAATTTCAAGTGAGAAAACAAGCAGTTGAATTTATGAACTAGAAGTTCAAATGAATCATTTGAAATATATCTATGAATTCATCTTGATCCTCGTATAAATAAGTATGAACAAGAAGTTCAAAAATATAATTTCATTTGCAAAGTTAAATAAACAAAATGTTGTTAATACTCCAATCAAAATAGATATCTTGTTTCGACAATCTAATATTGAAAATGAATCTCAACTGCATCTGAAGTGTGATAGATTAGTCGTTTCCATAAACAAAGGATATGAAAATTCAAAATGATAAATTTCACATAATTTAGTTCTAGCAGAACTGATCAGGTACCTGAAATTAATGTAAATAAAAAGATCTCGATAAACTATGTCATGAATGAAATGTGATGGAACCAAAATAAAGTCAACGTTGATGATGCTTTTACATAAAATATAGCACTATATGGGAAAACTGGCAATGAGGATCATAAATCAAAGTCTACTAAGGATTATGGATGATACAATGATTGACTAAATGAAAAGACACATTATGGATTATGGATGATATAATTAGTGCAAAACTCTGCGTGACTTAACTCACGCAGCGTTACTTAAGTCACACAGAGTTTTGCGTTAATTATAATTTTAGTAGTGCAAAACTTTGCGTGTGACTTAAGTAATGCTGCGTGAGTTAAGTAACACTAGTGTTAATCTCAACGTGAGTTAACTCACGCTAGTTCAAAATTCTGCGTGACTTAAGTCACTTTGAATGAGTTAAGTCACGCTAGTGTTAAGCTAAGCGTGAGTTAACTCACACAGCTTCTGTTCTTGTACCAGAACAGGCAGTAGTGCCTTGTTTCCTGTTTCCCAAGTTCCTTCATTCATTCAAACAAAACTCACAATTTAAAGAACGTTCATTCAACAATTCATTAAATCATGCATTCATTCATTCATAATTTAGATATGCAATATTAACAAAAAATAACTAAAATATCATAAATAAGCGCAATCGCACAAATGTAAATATACTACAACCAAAATGTCATAAAAATACTACATAAATAAAAAATTCATAAAATAAGACACTACTACTGCTCCTGTGGACTATGACTCCTACTCCTCCTCCGTGGAACCGGCTCCTGGTCAAACACGCTATAATCAGTCCGGAGGCCTTCCAAAATGCTGAAAAAGAGTGGATTTGAAACCACCTCTGGAATCTCCATCGTCTGTTCCACTCTGGCTTTCATGCTGCTGATGACCTACAATGGATTGGGAGGATGTCTGGTCCACTTCTGTTCAACAAGAATCTCTTGGTAAACAGGTCTGAAAACCACGTAGTCAGGATCTGGAGCAGGGTTGACGATAAGAGGATGGGATACACGGTAGAACCATTTAATGTACCCATCTGAATGCTTCTAAGCCTCATCGTTCGGGACCGGGTCACCCCTCTCCTGCTGGCTAACGACATGCAGAGCAAACTCCAAGAAGGCAGCAACCACATCTGCTGGGGCAAGAGGCAGAAATGTCGTAGGAGGTCGGGGAACAGTTTGAACATAGCTGTACTGCCTCAGAACTCGCTCCGACAAGTGACGCACCATCTTTTGTTTGTCGGCCATGATCCATCCGGAGTACCAGCACACATCCTGAAAAGGCATCACGTCTCGTCGGTGCTCGTACGGCCTCCAAATGACATGACAATGCTCCGTCGAATCCAATAAACCTCTGAAGTGATCAGCATCAGCAAACCCCCTTTTAGGTCTCCATCTACCCACATACGGGTTCTCTCGTTCGTAATCTTCATATTTCTTCCTCGTAACGACATGTCTGATATGACCTTTACATCATCAATGCAAACACAAAGAGACAAATTTATATCAACACACAAGTATCATACAAAAAACTATACATTTATGATTAACTTAAAAAAAATAAAAAATATATTACCACAAGCAAGGTCATGTAACCACCAACGGATGCAACAATTGAGTTGGAGGTAAGAGAAAGATGCTCATACAAGAAAGCAAGTCTCATCCCACCCCATGACCACTTTGCTAAGTCATTCAAATTCTGAAGCGCAAACATCCACATCAGATTAATGGTTTTGCTATTCTTGTCGAGCAAAAAAGGTGTATCCAAGCAAGAGCAACAAAAACGCCTTCACACAGGCGGGCTTAGTACGACTCCGCTACTCCTTCTCCTCTGATAAATCCTCCACCACCAACTGGTTACACCTATTCAACAGCTTATCATAACGCTCTTTTAGGGCTGAGTAAGTGACATAAGCACCAGAATCATTAGTCACTTGCTCCACTGCTTCCTCCACCGGAAACAATAGGTGATTCACCATCAGCTCTACATCATGGACATGATATAAATCATTCTTCTGAATGAGTTCGTAATCCAGTGTGATGATCATCTCCCCCAACAGACTGATGGAAGTTGCTGGTCTCCTCATGCCATCTCTCAGCCATTAGCACAAACTAGCCCGTGAGAGATGCTCTCGTACCCAGTAAGAAGGAGGGACCTTATACCGGATGTATCCACTGGGTCCCAGAACCAAGGGTTTTCATCTACCGGAAATGGAAGTGACAAGGCAGAAAACTTTGGTTTCTGCCTCTGCGAGACGTCGATCACCTTATGCTCTACTTGCAACTGAAATACAAAAAATATATTAAATAAGTAAAATAAACGTGAAATATTCTACGTAAAAAATAAATCTCACATATTCTAACAAACACCTTTAAAAAAAAAATACGTAAAATAAACATGAAATATTCTACGTAAAAATAATTAGTAAAATAACATTAAATTAAATAATGAAATTATACTTATTACTTTATCGTTTCAAAGCTTGTATGCCACATGTTTATTGAAGTTCGGTAAAAGAGACAACTCATATGCCCTGTAACATCCCAGATCTAGATCCAAGACATTACGCCTATCTCTTTCTTTTTAGAAAAATATGACTATTTTTATTTCCTAACTAGACATAACAAAAATAGTTAAAATAATTTAATTACTAACCTAACATTTCAAGTCGAATTAACTACGAAACTAATAAACTTCAAAACTATTTTAAATTACAATTCAGAAAAAACCCAAATTTGTTTCCCCGCGTACACGCTTCAAGCAAAACATCAAGCATAGATCATATCTCCTTTGGTACCTAAAATGTTGGTTGTAAGGGTTAGTCTCCAACACCCATGAAATAAAATCAATAATAGATTAAGACATCAAATAAGAATATACAACCATCATCTAGAAATCGTGTTAAGACATTTCGTTTTAGTTTAAAATATTCATCACTCTAAAATATACTATAGGAACAAACACAAGACTCGAGACTCAATGTTGATGCACATGCATGAAATGCAACTAGACCATGATCCGGATATCGCCCCATTTGGCAAAATAAGTTTTAATTGCTCCATTTGGCAAAATGATTTTAATCGCCCCATTTGGCAAAATATTTTTTTAATCGCCCCATTTGGCAAAATAATTTTAATCTCCCCATTTGGCAAATGAATATGAATCACCCCATTTGGAACTTATGACTCTATTATATGCTATGCAATGCAATATTTCTTTACATATTTGTTTTTATACTCACAAACCACATAGCTTATCAATTCCACAAAATTAATAACTCCTCGTAATTAAATAAATTTCTTAAAACATCTAAAGACAAAATCAACAAATAGTCACTTTAAATCAATAAATTCTCAATTTCACACACAATGGTCATATATATAATCAATTATATGCATAGTTACCAAAATTCACGTATTCTTCAAAAACAGTAGCAAAGTTTGCTAAACAACAATAATTTTTATATTTGTTAATAACACTTAATCTCTCCACTCATACATTGAATCAAGCAGCATGTCAAATTTAATATCATAACCTATCATGGTCAAGACTAGAGCCCTTACCTCAACCCTTACCTCAAACACTTTCTTTCCTAATCCGCGAACAACTCTAAGCCAACACAAACTCGCAGCTATGGTGCAAACACGATTTCTCTCTCTGCAGTAATTATTTTGACCATCGGACAGTTGAAAAACGAAGAACTATATGTTGGGAACACACTGTCCAAAAATCAGTCCAATCGAACGGTGAACCGGGAAGCACTCGCAATTCTATTAAGAACAATTACAGGGAAAACAGAAATGGCTTAAATTAGAATTTCATGAAGTGAAACAAGGGATAAATTAGAAACATATATTCGCAAGGACTTACCCGAATAGAAATTGATTGATGGACTTTGAATATTTTTATGCAATTGTGTGAACCCATGAAATGTTAGAGAGGGTGGCTAGGGATTTAGAAAAACACGAGTATGTGAGAGGGAGAGGGTTGTGGACGAACACATGGCATGCAAATAACAGGAATCAATTGGAGTATTAACAAATACAAGGTAGTCATGCTAATAAGGTTGAATTCAATATCTTTTGACTTGGCTGTCCACTTTCATGTGTGCTAGAATAGCTATGAGATATAAGACAAATGTTTGAATATTCTGATTTGATAATTTATCCTATATGAGATCCTTCCTATATAGAAATGATTGGCATTTTATGAATAAGGGTAGATGGGACGAATTAGTTTGTTCAGCTTAAAAAAAACGAGAGAATGAAAGTGAGAAATTTATGGAGTTATGATAAAAGCACAATGAACTTAATGGCCTAAAAATCAGCATGGTTATACACAAAGTAGTAGCATCACGTGTTACACTAGAGGATTGATTTTCACATTGCTATTATTTCTCTCAGGTAGCACCACTAATGCCAACTAATTAGGAGATAATGTGGAACATGTTTAACTGAGCAATTAGACACCAAAAACATGTAGCTTTAACTAATGTGACCATGTCTTTGTCAAAAAAAAAAAAAAAAAACTAATGTGATCATGTCAAAATAAAATAAACTAATTAATATAATACCAAAATGGAACTTTAAAATAAATTATTAACAAAATTACATCATTAAATGACTAGGATTAGAATAAAATAGATTATGTAAAGAATTTTTATTTATTTTGTTACGCTGATTAATAAAAATAAATAGTTGGAATAAAATTCTAGTTAGTTTAACCAAGGTAGAGAAATGTTACAATTTTCTTAATTTTTTTCACACAAAATAAATTGTTGAACATCCAAATGACAAATCAAAGTATTTATTTAAAATTACATGTATAAAATATCGGATGTTACAAGGCCCCCTGGAAAGCCCCCATCCTCATCCTCCATACCAGGCTCATACTGTTGCTGAGGAGGCTACCCATACTGCTGCTAAGGAGGCTGCTCATACTGATACCCCTCGTGATATTCAGGCTGATACGCCTGCTCCTGATAATGTTGCAGATAATGTGTCGGGTCCACCGTCTGGGATGGACCTGTCTGTGATGATGAGGCCCCCGCAACATCAACCCTACCAAGTCTCGTACCCCATCTCTCCCTCGATCAAGCAAAAGAGGGACTACTACTTGCTTCTCCATCCGTGAACTACTAGTAGAGGTAGGTCTCCCTACCTAAGTTTGTCACTCCTCTCCTCAGGCCTCTATGACATATTCCTCTGAGGCATATCTGCACAACACAACATTTCAAAAAGCAAAAAGTCAATGACACATTTTCACACGGACGTTGTGTCATTTCTAGCAATTCAACAACAACACTAAAATTTCGACAGTGTCATTTCAATCCGTAATCTACCACATTGTAGTCAAAATGCTATAATCAACATTAATAAATCATATTCTAACTAATTTCATCATTAACAATCCAAAAAACAAACCAAAAAATCATTGAGACATTTTATCAAACACCTACGGTGCAACTTTCAATCAACTTAAAATCAAACAATTTCAAATACCTAAAACTACCATATTTCACTCTAAACAATATCTAAAATACAATTTGTAACTTAATTCATCACTAACAATCATAAAATCTAACGTGCAAGACAAATTTATAAAAACCTAAAAATGTTAAATTTCTTAAAAAAAAACTTGAAATTTCAACCAAAAAAATGCAATGAAGTAGGATAATTATCACTTACTTGATATTGTGAGCGAAATTGGCTTTGATGCAAGAATGATGAAATTCGGATTTAGGGGAAAAAATTCGAAGTTGGGAAGTTTAGAAAATGAAGGGTTTGTGTTTCTATTTTGCTGATATATGACTTAAGTCATGTAGCGTGAGTTAACTCATACAGGGGCAATTTTGGAATTTCAGTTGGGAGCGAGCAATTTTTAATAGGTAAAAAGCAGAATTCTTTGATCTACTCGGTGTGGGACTCCTAACACATATATATGAACCAGATGCTTGTCGAAGAACCACTTGCACGCGAGGATTTGAATCCTAATGCTCAGAGGATCCACACAGTCGAATAAATAAATCATGACATGGCAAATTAACAAACCTTGCAATAATTATAACTAAAAAGTTTAATACTTATTGTTCTTAAGAGGTTGTTTATTTTATGTTTACTTGATTTATTCCTACAAATAAAGGAATACAATTTATTAATTTATATAACAAACATATGAATACATATTTCAAGGTTTATCATGGTTGATATTTCAATTTATGTATTAAAATTCAGGTATAATAACAGTTTTGACCCCTAACAAAATAAAATACTATCAAACCCCCTAAGTACAACACTTTTGCAGTTTTGGCCCCATGCCAATTTTGGCCAATTCAACGCTGACATGGACGCCACATATGTAAATTTTTTTGTTTATTTAATATTATTTTTAATTAAAGCATTACACACGTGGCATTTTCATTTATTTTAAAAAAATTACACACGTGGCGTCCACGTCATCGTTGAATTAGTCAAAATTGGCCTGAGGATAAAACTGCAAAAGGACAGTAATTAGGGACTGAATTATATTTTATTTTATTACAGAGCCAAAATCGTAACTTCTTGATACTTATGGGTCAAAACTGTTATTAAACCTAAAATTTTCTTTTTTAACAACTTTCTTATTTTCTATAAATTAATTAATCATGACATGATAAATGGGGAAACCTTGCAATAGTCATAAGTTATAACTAATACGCAGGAAGTTGGAGGTTGGTAAATGTCCACCAAAGAATATTGAATGGTCGAGGAAGTAAAGTCTTTGCAAAGAAACCAGTAAAAACTTTAGACAGCGGTAAATGTTTATCCTCCCGTAAGCATAATAAGCAAAATATCTAGTAAAATTACGGAAGTTAGATAACATAATCTTTCAAGAATTCGAGAGAGCAAATGCATGCATTTGCAAATAAAGAAAGTTTATATGCTCTGTATGGACTAATGAAGTCTAAATTTGTTTTTGTCTTGAAGAGGTGATCCATAATTAAAATATCATTATCAGCAAGATGCTTTTGGTCATAGATTTCAATTCAATGATAGCCAACTAACTCGTATTTCATCTCACATTAAGCTTGTAGTGTTATCGACAATTTATTATTTCTCTATGCAAATTTTATTAAAAAATGCTTGAACTAGAGCACAAGGAGTCAGGGCCGGCCCTGGCCAAGTGCAACCAGCCCCTTAGTACAGGGTCTCACATTTAGAGGGGTCTAAAAAAACTTAGAAATTAAAAGGAAAATAATCTTGTACATACGGAGAAAATCCATCACTAAATGTCATTTTTCCGTAGGTAACAGTTTGGAAGACAACAATTTTGTTGTCAATTATGAATTGTCCATAAGTAAATGTCTATTTATTCGTAGCTAAATGTCATGTTTAAACTATTGCTTATATATTTAACTACAACTTAATTGTCTATCACTATAAATAGTGTTGGTTTTTTTTTTAATTCTTTTTAAATGAAAATTGTCAAATCTATAACCGAGCCTCCGAATTATCGGGAACGTGAAGAATGTAATAAACAGTCAGATCAATACACACAAGTTATAGCATGTAATTAGTAGGAAAGAAGGAATAAGAAATTGTGTACCTTATATAATTGGTTGATGAGTAGTCATTAACATCCTGTTGGAGAAATATGTAGAAAAGAGGTTAGGGTTGAGAGAAATGCATCTGCCCCTTACTGATGCTTTGTTTAGTTTTTTTAGTATATCTAACCTGATGGGATAGTTAGATTATATACTCATCAGTGGAGGCAGGGACCTCTCAAATGGGCTGATTAATAAGAACGATCCAACCCATCACGGTCCGTTCACAATAAGCCCAATATAAATACCAAGCACAATAAAATTAAATATTTGATACTATATATTTTCATAATTAATTAAAGTAAATCCAAAATATTCAACAATCTCCCACTTGGATTACTTTAATTAAAATATAAAAAAAATAATGTAAGAATGGTAGTAGAAGCGTATCAAATATTTATAATATTACTTCTCATCAATGTAGTATAAGAAACACAAAATTCAACAATGCAGAAACTGAATCCGATAGGGCAAACAAAATCATACATGTTAAACCTTACATTTCACGAAGGATAAAGAATATGGATTAACATTATAAATTGAGAATTTGTAATCCAATAAAGGTCCATGCATATAAAATGCTATAATAAATTCCCACTAACCCAAAATATCATAGACAAGTTAATCAAATCATTATGAGATACATTACTCGTATATACAAGTCTGGTTAGTGGTTCTGCCAATGAGTTTTCAATTCTATAAAAGTCATATATCCACATATGTGTAAGAATAGTAATTACTTATAGGGATAGCCTATTAAGAGAGTGTAATTACATTTAGTCAAAATCGATAAATGTTCTACGACATTCAATTAATCCAAGTTTTAGCAAAAATATGACTATAAAAATCTATAAATAAATAAGAAATTCAAGAATCTCCAAGTTGGATTAACATATACACTAAGTTTTTTTAAAAAAAAAATGTGGATTAATGTGACCACTAGAATGTCAACAGTGAAAGAACATTTATGATTATCTCAGTTTATAAGTACTTCAAGAATAAAATATCATACTCGATAGGAGGATTGATATTTTACATTGTACTTATTATTTATGATCTTATAAAATGTGGAATGTTGGTAAAAGGGAAGCACAATGTATATTTGCATGCTAAGAGTTTATTGTGCATATTCCAACAAAATTGACTTAAGCATCCAATTATGATGCTTATTGAGATTAAAAGAATTATCATATATTTTTCAATATAATAGAAGGAGACTAAAGTTTAAAGTCTCTTAAGTTATGCCATATTTTATAGTGAGCACAAGAGTATATGACAATGACGAGAATTTTAAATTGTATGTATATAATATTGTGTACACATTTCTCTTGATCTCACATATATAAAATTAAGAGTGATATTTCTCATCTGAGCTCATAGTATACAGTGTTGTGTACACACTCCCACTGATCCCACATATATATAAACAAGACTGAGTGAGATTGTCATTAGTGATCACCGATATAGAAATATTATAATAACCTAATATTCAACAGTGGGATACCTGATTACCGGTGCAAGATTATCAACATAAGTGGTTATATAATTATAACTAACATAGTTTCATGAATTCAACCACATATTTTGCACATGAGCATAACAGAATTATTAACACAAGTGGTAACTCAACGATGGTATAAAACCTCATGAATATATAATTTATTAATGACAGATATTATCAAGAATTAAGTTTCGTAGTTAACCACATATTCTGCATTTAGAATTAAGGAGAATGTAAATTTTCATTTAAGAATTTTATAACACAATATTTCCTTTTCACAATTAAAATCTCATAAAGAATTTAATAAATGTAGTAACCATTTTATGATAGAATATGATGATTATATAGAAGGTTTATCATCATATATATGAGTGAGATAAGTCCCTAGTATTATAAAATAAGATATGAGAATCTATTCACAATTTTGGTAACTCACTCAAAACTCAAATGCTACAATTATAACTATACACATTTGAGAAAAGGATCAGATTACACGCAGCGGAAATACACGAGACTTATACTTTTATTATTATTATTATTGAGGATATAAGAGAAAATAATTATAAACTTCCATCAGTATTATAGAATAACAATAGCATGAAATATGTCAAAATATAGTGAAAGTGGTAAAATAATATAAAAGGATATGGAAGTGTATAATAATTTATGAGAAAATAATATAATTAATATCCTCAATATAAGTCTTTACAATAATTTTATATCTAGAAGTATGAAACAAATAAATATATTTGTTTATGAGATATAGTTAATTGACATGTAGAATTTTTCCTCGTTTGTTAAAGAATGATATTTTCTCCACTTGATGGAGAATGATAGTTAAACTAATAAAGTATTTTTTTTACCCACAAAAGAATGATTATGTTAAGTAATGTCATACCGATAGGGTATGTCCATCACGTTACACAATACATAGCAAGGATTCTCC
This sequence comes from Medicago arabica, assembly GCA_946800305.1. Taxonomy (NCBI): domain Eukaryota; kingdom Viridiplantae; phylum Streptophyta; class Magnoliopsida; order Fabales; family Fabaceae; genus Medicago; species Medicago arabica. Next base: position 30,004,376 of record OX326969.1, read on the forward strand.
CACTTGATAGAGAATATATAAAGATAGTTTAATTAAAAGGTTTAAAAGATATTTTAAATTAAAATATTCAATAATTTCTCTATCACAAAATGATATGTTAAGTAACGTCACACCGATAGGGTATGTCCGTCACTCACATAACAAAGGGATAGTAGCAATCCAAAATATTTATATATATATATATAAAAATAACATATAAGTAGAAATTTAGTTTAAAATTAGAATAATATTGGATTGCAAAATCTATATAGTTTTCTACATGACTTTTAACAAAGTAACTTACTTATTGTAATCTCATTCAAAGATCTTAAGGATAATAAGTAAGAACGGGTACTCTAATTATATTTGACATAAGTATAAAAATCACAGTGTACAATTCTTATGTCTTAAATTAAATATTGACAGGGTACTCTAATTATATTTGACATAAGTATAAAAATCACAGTGTACAATTCTTATGTCTTAAATTAAATATTGACAGGGTACTCTAATTATATTTGACATAAGTATAAAAATTAAGGTACATTGAATAATAGCAATTATATTAATAACAACACACCGATAGGGTATGATTGTCACTAATATAATGCTAATTTATTTAAAAAAAATTGAATAATTGCATTCACGATAGATGAGATTACAATTATACAAATCAATAATGTTTATGTTTAAAAGAATATGATACAATAATATCATGCATAAACAACTGTATTTAATTTACTCAACTTCGGTCATATTCAAATAATAGAATGACATGCTTAACAATATTTTAAATTAGCATATCATAAATATGACTTTAGAATTTATTTATGTGAAATAGTATAATAACAAGAGTTATTATTTAGAATACAAGTGTGTCAATTAGTTTTCTAATTTATCTAGAATAGAACTCTTAGAATAAAATTTTAAATACTCCCACTATAAATTAGAATTAGAATATAAATACAAAATGGAGTATTATAATAAGAATATATATAAGAATTATAGAGTTCTATTTAGAAGATTCTAGAAAAGGGATTTTACTTCTATATAGAATATCATAATTGCACAGCAAAAGAGAAGAATGAATAAATGTTTACATATGTGCAATAATATACGGTAAGTCGCAAGAGGATAAATTAATTAAATCAACACTAACCTCGCAGTGTGTGACATTCATCCTTGTACTTTGAGCCAATGTCTTTTGATGACTTAACGAGAATACCTTATAATATAGTCATCTCAAAATATTCATGAATATAGAATGAGCAATTATAAATAAACATATGTGAGACTTTAATTATAAATCAACATGATTTATATAAGAATTTAGACATAAGGATGATATTTGGTTTAAAATTGCCCCAATTTTTAATAAATTGTTTTGATAACATTTAACTAATAATCAACAAAGAGGCATGTAAATTTTAATTCATAATTAGAATTTTAGCATAAAAAAAATGCAACAATGCATTCTTCACTATATATAAAATATATAGTTTAATATTATTATCATCCAAATATTTAATTGCGACAATATATTTAATGGTGTTTGTCACAAAATTAAGAATAATAAATTACGGGTCTACAATAGAGTATAGTTGAAAATATAATGTATATTAAAGAGAAATATGTCAATTTTAGATTCATTTAATATAAATGACATATATAATATACAATTCTCTATACTCATTTTAAAAAACAAAATACTAATAGGACTCTTTAAATCAATTTGTGAAAAGAATCAGAGACAACTGTCTAAGTTTAAATATATGTCGCCTAAAGAATGATCAATTAGAAAACTTTGGATCTTTATGCTAAGACGATGTGAAAGAAAGAATATATTTTTTGAAGGAATGAAAGAAAGAATATATTAAATTCAATATATTTAGCATTAGAATTAATAAAATTGAGCCTTCTATAAATTCACAATAGTAACATTTTAATTTATTAGATATTTAGTGTTACTAATATAAGAGAGAAATTTCAAAATAGTGTAGGCTTAAATATTGAGAATATATGATTTTGAAAGAAATATTCTCAGATTTAATTGATACGATCCTTTCGAGATTTAACAAAATTTTGAAACTCTAGAAATCAAAAAATATATATAGAATAATTGTCAATGGTCAAGTTATTTTTGACGGATATTATGAGGGTATCAACAAATTTCAAAATATATACTAATATAAAATATTTGATGCAAGAATACACAGGTTCGAGTCTAAGAATTTTCATAATCATAACACTTTAAAAGAATATTTTTTTCATAAGTGCTATTACTATAAAAAGTATTTTCATATAGAATATTTTAGACTCAAATATAGAGAATATATGATTCAAAAGAGTATATGATTCTCATATTAATTTACATCAAATCTTAAGAGATTTCTTAAAGTAATATAAATCCCAAATTTTAAGGGTATAGAATAAATCAAATCTTTCGAATATTTTGGGTACAAGAGAAATTATATTTTATCTCAAAATAATATAACATTTACTAGTTAATTATGGGTTTAAAATCCATCAATGACACATCAATCTCAGTTTAAGAGAATTCAAGTTTAAGAGAATGAGATTTCTCAAAAATGTCAAATAAGAGTAAGGAATCTTTTCATAAGAGAATATAATATTTTAGAAAACAATTTATTCCCCAAATAAATATATAAAAAATATTTATAGTTGTCAAAATAAATCCGAAATTCATGCCAAATTGATCAGAATAATAATTAATATTTAATTGACATAAAAAATAATAAATTTTAGAATATTTGGCTTGACCCGTATCTGTCGGCCTATCGCTTAACGCAGTAAGGCAACGGTTTTGTTTGCTGTTGATAGAGAAAAAGAAGACACATACTAATTCAGAGGATTATGAGGCTAATAGAGAGAAATCATAGATTGAAAACTTAGGAATTCCTCGATTGAAAAAATATATATCAATTTCTCACTATCTAGTCATCGTAACACTAGGTTACGATATGAGGGGTTTTAATGGCAATTCAGGGACAAAACAAAGCCATAGACCAACTTTAAGAATCAATTCATGGATTTTAATTTTTACGATGTCCACAGTATGAATCATATGAAGACAACAATCATCCACGGATTCAATACAAGAATATATGATTCATTGATAGCTATAATATGTATCTATATGGCTCTGATACCAATTGAAGAATTTAATAAACAGTCAGATCAATAGACACAAGTTATAGCATGTAATTAGTAGGAAAGTAGGAATAAGAAATTGTGTACCTTATATAATTGGTTGATGATTAGCCATTAACATCCTGTTGGAGAAATATGTAGAAAAGAGGTTAGGGTTGAGAGAAATGCATCTGCTCCCTTACTGAATGCGTTGTTTATATAAGAACGAGGCAGAGATAGTTAGATTATATACTCATTAGTGGAGGCAGGGACCTCTCAAATGGGCTGATTAATAAGAACGATCCAACCCATCACGGTCCGTTCACAATAAGCCCAATATAAATACCAAGCACAATAAAATTAAATATTCGATACTATATATTTTCATAATTAATTAAAGTAAATCCAAAATATTCAACGAACGACCTTGCAAGAAGTGCCAAGAAAGCTAGAAGAACAAGCCAGGAAACGCATACACTCATGTCAAGAGAAACAAGTCAATCCCAACAAACAAAAAATATGCTACATGGACAAGAAAAACAAAAGACACTATGTGGGAAGAAACGTACATTCAATTGTGACCGTTCTTTTTTCCTTTCAAATGATTCGTGAACGTCTGTTTTCTCCTTCGAAAGAATCATGACCGTCGATTCTCAAGCCACAATCGTGAACCTGAATCATGGATTTCCTTCTTCATTCGAGTTCGAACAGTTCCTTACTGAGAGTTCTCTGATTCCTGTTTCTGGGTTTAGAGTTCTCTGAGTTCGAACAGTTTGGAAGGGAAGAATATGGTATTTGAAGGGACCAAATGTGAATCTAGGGTTTTTGTAGTAATTATATTTTTGTTCAGATTTAATTTTTAACTAAAAATTCAACTTACTGTAAGTGGTATCTGATTACATAAAAAAAGTATAAACATAAAATAATTACACAGTCAATTTGACACGTCAACAAATTTTGCTGACAAATTTAGGTAAGGGATCCAAAGTGGGAGAATCAGAAATGATAGAGACAAAAGTTATTTATATAAGGATTAAAACTAGATTTCTTTAATTTCATTAATCTCATCTACTCCCTTATACACACATAATAGCCTACTAAACAAAATTGTCCAAATTTCACATTAATTATAAAAAGGCTTAAATATGTCTTTCGTCCCTGCAAATATAGGTCATTTGAATTTTAGTCCCTGAAGTTATTAATCATTCCAATCTGCCACTGCAAAATTTAATCATTTGACTTTTGGTCCTAATTAGTTTTTTTGCTGAGGTGGGCTTTCATTAGCGACATGGTGCCCAAGTGGTAAGTGATGATTGGGTGAGGTGGTTGGCTTAAATTGGTCTTTCGTCCCTGCAAATATAGGTCATTTGAATTTTCGTCCATGAAATTACTAATCAGATGTAATTATGACCATTTTTCAAATCAGTATTTTAGCGAGAATGTGGGTTAAAGATAGAATTTATCGTACTTTGGAGGACTAGAAAAGTCCTATTATATAACCTAATAAAATGAGGGAATCAAATTTATTAGAATGAGAGAGTGTATGTTTAAAAAATATAGGAATTTATTAAAGTAAATTATATTCCACTCTCTTCAAAGAAGCTTGAATTACACTTTAATCATTTGTTATGTTAAAATATATATTTTCTTCTCTTTTTGTTCAAAACATATTAAAATTTAATTCACCCCCTCCTGAGAGAAGCTTGAATTGCACTTTCTTTCCCTCTTATTTTAAAATCTACACTTTATTCCCTTAATATTTTTTACCTTATTTTTAATAATCTAGAAAAAATAAATAATAATCTAACACACAAAAAAAATAGTATTGCAAGTCCATTTTAATATGATCAAAATTTCAATACATATTTTTCGCTATTTATTATTTACAATTTCATTAACATATAATTTTCAATCCTTTTATAAAATATGAAAAAACCCAAAATAAAAATAAAATATGTGAAACATTACTAAAGTCGATAAAGTATGGTGATTTAAAAGTGAATTTTATACTCCAAACTATAAAATTGATAACAAAATGTTTAAATTTAATTACTATTGACTTTTAAATTATAAAGAAATGAATTTATTTTTCTTAAATGTTGGTTTAAAATTCATATATATCATAAAAATATTTATTTATGTTAAAATAAATTAATGTGTAGTGCATATTTAACTATTAAAGGATGATGTTGTAATACAAGAACCTCATAGAAGACGGGGGTATAAATTTAACTTTGTAAAAGAGGGAAGTGCATATTTTAACATAAGAGAAAAGATGAGTGTCATTCAAGCTTCTCTTAGATAAAGCGAGTGTAATTTACTCAATTTATTAATGGATTAAAATAAAGTATAATAAAAAAATCATTCAAACTGACGGAATTGAGAAAACATTGCTGCACTTATATTATTCATACTAGCCAAGTAATTTAATAAGTAAGAAAATCTAATCTAATCTTTTAAACAGAGAGGTAAATGGCCTTCTTAATTTTAACGCTCCAATCAAAACATTTGCTTAATAACAAAGTGTACCACTTCATGCTTCTATAAGACTATAACCTTATAGCCACTTGATTCAGCACAATATTATCATGTGATTTCCTATAAATAGTTGTCTTGCTTATTCCATTTGTGTGAATCAAAATTCGATAAAAACATGGCCTCTACATGCGCACTAGTATTACTTCTACTTGGAATGATGATGGTTACCACTGTCGTGGGTGCTGGAAAGGCTAATATGTTTGGATATCCAGATTATAGCACAACAGATCTAGAAGACGATTGGTTTGACCAGCCACGTGCCGTTATAATGGGTGGAAAGCGTAGAAGTTTTGGACATCCGCCGCCTACATTAGATCCAGAAGAAGATTCGTCGGAACCTGGATTCTCTCCATTGAAATTTCTTTAAAGTTTTTTCCATTGTCACTCTTCGTCGTTAAAATAAAACAACCTTTTTTTTCATAATTTAGTTCTCACTTTCTCTCAATTTAAATAGTTGAGACATTTTAATAATTTCATGAGCATTACAAGTGAATGTAGTGATAAAGTTGTGTCTACTAAAATGATATTTATAAGAACAGTTGTTTGTCATATATATATGTATATTTTCCATCTGCGTCTGAAATTCTCTTTTATGAAGTGAAGTAGAATTCGCCCCTATGTCTATGTATATTGATTGACTCTATTTTCAGCTAGAATGGTGCCAATTACCTGTGGTTTTATCTATCATTACCATTTTGTTATTTTCTACAAATTAATCATTTATATTGTTTTTAATGGCAAACAGATGACCCAGGTGTTTGTCGAAGAACCAATTGCACGAGAGGAATTAATCCTATACACTAGAAGTTCAACCTCAATAAACTTAACTAGAAAAATAAAATCATTTCATACATATTCCAGAGGACAGTCGAATAGATTATTCATGATATGACAAATTAACAAACCTTGCAATAAATATAACTAAAAAGTTTAATACTTATTGATCTTAAGAGGGTGTTTATTTTAAGTTTACTTGATTTATTCCTACAAATAAAGGAATACAATTTATTAATTTATATAACAAACATGTGAATACATATTTCAATCATTTTATTCGAATCTAAAAAAAAACAACTTCAAACAAATGCACCTAAACACTAATTCTTGGAACTTTATTAACACCATGGAAAAGATATAAACCATAGTCACATGTTCTTTAATTATATACACTTTACCCATATAGTTTTTGATGTTGATGGCGTCTCTTCTTTCTCCCTTTGATACTCTCTGGTAGAGTAATGACTTAAGTCTTAGATTTAGTCTTCTTTCTTTATATTTCTCTTTCTCTTTATGTATTAAGAACATCAATTTCAATTGAGTTACAATCTATCAGTTTTATCTTTGATTGAATAATTAATTTCAAATTATCCATTATTACACTGTGCTTTCATCTTTGAACTCCACTTTGTCCCTTTGATACCCTTACAATGGTGCTTTTATGTTTGAACTCCACTTTGTCCATGGCTTACCAAGCATCATGCCAGCAGTTCATGGAATTAGCTTACGTAGTACAAGATCAATTGGTCATCGTATCTCAGTTTCTTGCTGTTTACCGTGATTTTTGATAAACAACCGCTGGTTTAAAATTTATTACTTGCAAGATCAACCAGTAAATTTTTGGGATATATTGTGTTTGTTATTTACCAGAAATTGATGGATGTTCTTGATATCCTTATTAAAACAATGCTTAAAAGAAACAAATAACAAAAGTCCTCTTAAAACCGAATCTTGCTAAGTCCATACCTTCGACCAATTAACAAACAAATTTTGATGTCGAACATACTTACCTTTCTTCGAAAACACAAGTCAAACTATGTTGACTGCATTTATTATAGCCTGTCGAAAATGCAGGCTAACACTTGTAGAAATGATTGCTGAATTGGAATCAGAATCAGCTGACCTCCCTCTTTCATATTCATAACTTGATTGATTCTATTGTTTCAGATCCCGATTTAGTGTTCATCGTTGAGAATAACTCAGTAGTCGATGACTTTAAATTGTTCACGGAGAAAAACCAAGCATCAGTGGTTCATATCTTTGTGGTGACAACACAAAGTCACCATTTTTCGTCAATTTCTACAGAGATTTAACAAATAGTTCAAATGGTGCAGCAACATATAGATCATACTTATGAATCGATGGCTCTACCACCATCACCGAATGTTGATGATGTTGGCGTAACTCTCCTTGAAACCTAACATACAAGAAATGAAGCACAAATGGCATATATCTATGTACAACCAACATTTCACTACAAGCAAGCAATATTTATATCCATAAGCCATAGGCCAAGGAAACATCATAAACCAAAGAACCATCACAACTATTGAAATCATGGGAAATAACACATATTTCAATGAAGGTCAAACAAGGTAAACATAAACAAAATAAACAATAGTCATAAATATAAACAAACATCACAACATAATCATTCTCCCCCTTTGACACCGTCAAATAGGGAAAGTGCATAATATGTAAATTATTACAAAAAAATGCTCAAGGAATAACGTCATTAACAAAAGAAAAGTGCATAACAGAAATTAGGTGCCACTGAGATTCGTTGCCATCCGGATTTGAGGTGTCTTCTTGGTTTTGGTTAGGGAAGGTTAAGTTGAAGTAGTGAGAGGGTGACCCTCCTATTGTTGTGGTTATCTCCCACCTTTGAATCAAAGCCCTCATTTCTTGAAATTGGGTGTTATGAGAATCAAACCTTTGATTAAGCTCCCTAAACTGAACGTCATGAGTATCGAACCTCTAAGCCATGAACACCTGCATATTTCTCATCCCTTCCATCACATCATTCATGCTCACCCCAGGTGCATAATTTGGGTCACATTCCTCCTCTTCATATTCAGTATCCTCCATCTCTTCATCACCTTCCCATTTAGCTTTCCCTCTTTCATTATTTTGGCGCATGGCTTCAACCACTTCCCGACCAGTCCCTTCAGGAACAATAACATGATCATAAAACTAAGTGCTTAAAGGCTTAGTCATATAATCATAGTACCAATTACCTTTACCATCCTTATAGTAATGAATCTTACCAACAACCATTGCGTCTAGCCCACTATCATGTTGAGGAGTATTGAGTAGGCTAGACACACTGAACACCTAATGAGCCCTTAGAACCTTTGACACAAGAGAGGGATAAGGGATATCCTTCCTTTGTTCATTCTTGTATGACACCATCCTTCCACACACAAAAATTGTCAATTTACCTTTACCTTGTTCTTAAGAAGCCACATTACCCGCAAGTTAGAGTCACCAACCCTACCATAATTTCCCTGCTTACATATGATTATTTTCACAACCCAATGAAGCATCCTATCAACACACTTCAATTGCAATGTGCTAATTTCTGAGTACATAAGAGGGCCACATTTAGTTTTTGAGATACTTTTCACAAACTAAATTTTAGCATAAGTAGAAAAAAAATTAATCATCCATATTAGCACCATCACAATCTAACCCAGCCAAATCTTTCCAATGGAATATGGTAAGAGACACAACAACATTGTTAAAGGGGTACGTTAAAGTCATTCCATCATCTTCCCTTTGAGCATTACAGTAAAAATCCTTAACTTGATTTTCATCATATGTATCCTTAAAGCAAACAAACCTACTTAATTTCTGAAAATCTAAGAGGGCATGAAAACCAAACCCCATTTTGGAAATGTCCCTCACATCATAGTAAAATTGACTTTCTACGATCGTAGAATGAAATATCTCAAAACACTTGTCATAATCTTCATACATAAGCAAGTCTTGAACCATAATAGCCCCATACGAAACATCAACATTTGAAGAATGTATGGCATGACTTGTAAGATTACCTTAACAGACCAAAGATAATTGGATGCAAGTGGGTCTTTAGAAGGACAAAAGTTTAACACTTCAGGGGTTGAAGAGGTTATCGTGAAAACTTGTGGAACTTCCTAAAAAGTGTAGTGTAGTTGGATGCCAGGATCTTTAGGAGGGAGGAAGGCATTCCGACGGTTGAAGATGTAAAGATGAAACCACTAGGACTACATAGTGTAGTTGGATGAAATGATCTTCAAAAGGGAAGAAGACATTCTAAGGGTTAAAGAGGTAAAGATGAAACATGTGGAACTACATAGTGTAGTTGGTTAGAAGGGTAATGATCAAACTGGTGGATGGTTACAATGGCATCACCATCGATTTAAAGTCAAAGAGGAATTGTTGTGTCTGACTCAAAATCTTGGTGGGATATTTTTTCTTGATTCCTTAGAAAGTTGAAGATGTTACTTGTTTCTCAAGAAAGGATAAAAAAAAGGTGGTTTTTCTTGTTTGGCAAGAAATATAGGTTGCAAGGCTATTTCTTGAAGTATAAGACAAGCAAGGGGGTTGTTTCACTTGTTTACCTACTTTCTTGACAAGTATTGTAGTCCACAAGGTTGTTTCTTGGAGTGCAAGACAATTTGAGTTATGCCTATCTATACAAGACTTTGGTTTTTAGTTCCAACAAGGTGTGGTAAAAGGAAAATCAAGAAAGAACAACGGAGGGAGCCCTTAGGAAATCAATAGACTAAAGTTTGAGGGATTTTGGGGTATTTTCTAGGGTTTAAAAACACCATTCAAACTCCTTCTATGTGATAAATCACATAGTCTCTTGGTCACGGAAAGAGATTTGAGAAAATGGTAGAATTAGGTTTGAAGAAAGAATCTTGTAATTCATTTTGGAATCACTGTGTAAAGTCACTTTCTTGTTTAGTGGAACGGAGAGAGTTTCTCTCTTCCTAAAAGTAGGTCATTATTTGACTGAACTGGGTAAACAATATTGTGTTTTTTTCTACTTCTTTCTCCTTCATATTTTTGTTTATTTTGTTCGTGATTATTATTGTGTTCCCTTTTGTTTTGATTGCCATTAATATACTCCACTCATCAAGTATTGGCGTGACTCAGTTAGAAATTACAATAGATTTTTAGGGATCTTCTGGGATAGAATTTTGATTTATATCGATTGTTTACTGTGAAGAAATATAGAATGTCGATTTATATTGATTGTTTACCGTGAAGAAATATATAATTTTGATTTATATCGATTTTTTAGGATCTTCGGGGATAGAATTTTTATTTATAAAGAAGTTTATAATGTTTTTAGTTTCAACTCAAAAGCAGGTCATGGAAGCCAAATCATTGTAAATTCTAGAATTCCATAAACAAATGAAGCCAAAATTTGTTTTTTCTTGAAGAAGTGATCCATAGTTAAAATATCATTCTTAGCACGATGCTTTTGGTCATAGATTTCAATTAGATGAAAGCACAGCTAACTCATATTTCAACTCCCATTGAGCTTGTAGTCTAATACACAATTTGTGATTTCTTTTTTGAAACGACAAATATTATCAAAAAAAGAATTAACTAGAGCATAAGGAGTGTCTAGAAGAACAAGCCATGAATCGCATACACTTCTTTCAAGAAAAGTAAGTAAATCCCAACAAACAAAAGATCTGAGAAAAGCAGCAGCCCGCGGAGAAAAATAGCACAGTAGAAGCCCACAAACCAGCTTGAAACCACACATACCGACTGAAAAATGAACTAAAAAGAACCGCAAAACATCTGCCAAGAACACATAGCAGCTGCTGCACACAGACCGGCTAGCAGCCCAACGTCGCAGCACCCACCTATCCACAAAGACATTCTAGCTAGTGAGCTATGGTCACTCTTGTTTAATTACTTGTCAAAGCTTAAAACTCTAGAGTATAGAAATATAAAATAATTAATTAATAAGCCTATACTATAGACTAAGTAAACTTTAAATGTTTCACAAGTTTTGGCCCTCCTCTTAAACGTTTTGTTGTGAGGATTTCAGGACCAGTTTATAATTTCTTCAAATTATATGGTAAATAAAGCATTCATCAATATAATGATAAGAACATTAAACTAGAGTAACTAGTTGGAACTCAAAGTCTCTTATACAAAGCATTATAATGACTTACTAGCAATTAGTTGGAACTCAAAGTCCACTTGTTAGCAATTAGTTTAACTTATTTTTTGTGAACATAAAAATATCACTAGTGCTTGACTATGAAGTTGAACTAAAAATATACAAATTTATGGACACAAGTTCCTTTCATTCTGAACTTGTCATAACATGCGACACTCATCTGCCTGAACAAGTTCCTTTCATTCTGAACTTGTCAATGAGCATAATTTCTACCTCCAAATTCCTTTCAAGCAACATTGGAAGCAATTCTGCGTACTTCATAGGAATCGGATCAATTTGTGTTCTTGGAGTATGTTGTCGAGGTTGTTGTTGATACTGTGGAAACTGGAGCCGATAACTCGGATTTTGAACGACATTGGTGTCGGGCATAACAGCGGCAACATGTTGATAAGCCGGATATTCCTGTTGAGCCCTCCCGTGGGCCATCATGCTCGCTTCTTGTTCGTTCTTTCTCGGAAAGTTGTTCCCGAATTTCTTTGCACTGCTGGTCGGTACACTTTCTCTTATTAACCGTCCTTCTCGAACTCCTTCTTCTAACTGTACATCCGCGTCGACCATCTCTGCAAAGTCCCTGGGCACACTTCCGACCATCTTCTCATAGTAGAATTGACTGAGAGTTTTTAAGAAGAGTTTGATCATCTCTTTCTCTTCTATACCCGGGCTGGCTTGGGCAGCAACATCCCTCCATCGTTGGGCGTACTCCTTGAATGTTTCTTTGTCTCCTTGGGTCATAGCCTGGAGATCACTCCGGTCCGGAGCCATGTCCACATTGAATTTGTATTGTTGCACAAAGGCGTCACATAGATCATTGAAAGTTCGGATTTCCATGCGGCCCAAATTTATGTACCACTTCAGTGCGGCACCGGCTAAGCTGTCTTAAAAGTAATGGATAAGGACCTGATGATCATCGACATATGTGGACATCTTTCTCATATACATCCTTAGATGCTATTTAGGACATGAAGTCCCCTTGTATTTCTCGAAGTCCAGGAGCTTGAACTTGTAGGGTATCTGAACATTTGGTACCAAGCAGAGATCATAAGCGTCTTTCCCGAATATTTCTTTTCCACGGAGAGCCTTCATTTCACGGTACATCTCATCATACTTCTTCTGTAAGTCGTCCACTTGATCACATGCCCCCACACTTCCTGAAGGGACGATGAGTTCTTCCTTTTGTGGAATAGCATGAACCAGAGGTGCTGAGTAGGTCGCGGTTGGAATAGGAATTGCATTTTGAACAGTAGACACTTGAGCTTCTGAGACATAAGGGCGGGATACTTCACCAAGGCTAAAAGGTATGCCCCAAGGACGGCCTTCAGGTGTAATTTGCTGTGAAGTACTGGTAGACACTGTCCAACCAGGAAGAGCAGAGGGACCTGCCTCAGCCTGAGTGCTGACAGGGGGAGGAGGTGGCGGCAGTTGATTTTGTGCAGTCGTCAGTGTTTTTACCAGTTCGGTCATTTCGTCCATCCTAGTCTGCATGGTTTCATTTTCCTCTCGGAGTACTCGATTTTCTTGCTCGAGAAAGTCCATCATCTTTTTTATGGTTGCCCGAGTGTAGTGAGTACGAGTAGACTTGTAGAGAGTGCGTCGGGCCATCTTTCAAACGGGCTGACCTTCTCTGGAAGAAAAAGATTTGTGTGAAACTTGGGATTTGAGACCATGAAATGCAAGATGATGCATGATGTTTATGCAAAAAAGACACATTTTTTATCGAAGGATATTGATAACACGTAAAATGCACTATTATTTTGACTCGACTTACACATTTTTTGATTTTGATTTTATAAATTTTTGCCATGTTACGCTGGTATTGTGTCTATTTCAGGTATTTATCTGTTAAAGGTCTCCGCGCGTCAAAATGATGAAATTCGGCGAAAAAAGGAAAAAAAGGGTAAAAAGGGAAAATAAAAGGTTTAAAAGTCTAAAGTTAGTGGGAAGTAAAAGCCAACCAATTCTTTCCCCACTTTTCAGAAGCAGTTTGCCCACTTCCTCCATTTTCTCCACTACTTGGAGCATGATCAGAAGCATTTCAGAAGAGATGTTTGCCTATAAATAGACCTGAAGAACTCAGTTGTAGACACCAAGCTTTTTAGAGAGAAATTAGTGAATTCAGAAACATTTTATTTTTAGTTCTTATTGTAACCAAAGCTTTTGTTTAGCGTACAATTTTACAAGTTCAGAACCATTGTTATTTGCAATTTTGAATTTAATTCCATCGCTGCTGTTATATTCCAATTTGGTCAATCTGTTGTTGCTGCCATATTCAACCGCTGCTGCTATTTTATTTCTTTATGTTGCTGCGATTCAAATTGGTGGTTCCAATTCAATTCAAATTGCTTGCAACTGCACCCATGGCTGTTATTCTAATTTAAAGTATTCAACTATTTCAGGTTCTGTTTCTACGTACTCACATTTATTTATTTTTTATATTGCTGTTTGAATATGATTAGTGGTAGCATGAAGAATAGTATGTATGTTGTAATTATCATGTTTGAGTAGATTTTTGTAGAGTCTGGACTGTGATGAACGTCGTATCAATGGTACTCTGTTAAATTGTATGATTATAAATTGTAACATGAATTATTTTTAAGCCTGAAAATTCTGATTTATAACGATGAATGTTTACAGCGAAAGCTGGAATAACGCGATACCGGTTTCATATCGAAAGAGTGAAACTTGTATCTGTCTGTATAATTTTTAGGAATTGATTTTAAAATTCAGCGAAAGCGTTTTCTTTAATTAATTTAGGCATTTCTAATTTTCAAAAATGCTATTTTAAACTTGTGGCCGTACACGCGAAAGCTGGCGTCTGTGAGTTTAAAATACGGTAACGGACGTGCGAAAGCCGACGATACCTTTAAATTTGTTTTCTACTAAAAATAACTTTTCAAACGTAAATTGATTATTTTTCCAAACGGAATTTTGAAGTTGTAAGGCGTACGCGGTCGAATAGATTACAAAGTCAAGATTCGGTGTCGTACACGCGAAAGCTGGCGACCCCTTTAATTTAATCCTTTTAACGCGCGAGAATATTTTCATGTTACAATAATAAAATACAATTTAGCGAGCATCAACGGTCGACGCGAATTATATTCCGGTCTCTCGTCATTTAAAGTAATTAAACACAAGTTATTTCCCAAGTTTGCAACAAAATTAATTAGCACAGCCTTAGATAAACAACGTGACGATAGATAACGGTACTTGACATTGGTCTCTGTGGGATTCGACATCTTTTATACTAAAACCGATATTTCCGTGCACTTGCGGACCTATCAGATATGTCAAAGTAATTGTAAACATCGTAAGGACCATGGTTTTATTTATAAAGATATTGCAATCAGTTCCCTTTTCAAAGGCAAGAACGAAGCCACGGAAGAAACCTTCAACAAAAGCAAAAGCTTAGTTTAGATTTTTTTGAAATTTTATTTTATGTTGTTCTTTCTTGCAAGGTCCATACCTTTGATGTTTACAAGAACTTATCTTGTCCTTCGATATTTAATGAGAAAAAGTTTATGAATGAATGCATGTATGCATGAATATGCTAAAGAACAGAGAAAACATGATGCGGTTAAGTCCATGATGTTGGAGACGAGGGTGAGCGCGCCATTTGGTAGGGTTTATGGTTTTTTTTTTGTACCTGTATCACGGGTTCTACCAAGTTCTCAAGGTCTACAACCCCATTCCGAAGATTATTGCACAGCGGAAATTACTTCCGGTCCAAAAAATGTTCGTACGAGAGTCTCGCTCGAGTGTAGTATCGCGTATCAACTAGATCAAGATTTACTCCTGAATAGCCACCGCACTACGCCCTAAAAGGCTAAGATGGGTTAAAGGTAACTAAAGGTTCTCAACTTCGACGGTCACTCAAAAATAGTATGCTAAACACGAATACTCATGTCAACATGGTATACTTCCAAGGTTCCTCCATTGAGTGGGGTTATCACATGTTCCACAACCAAAAATCGCTCTACCACCGTCCTATCTTATGTTTCCCTCAAGCCCGGGTGGGGGACTTATCTCACCACACACGTTAAGAAAGGTGAAAGAAGAAGGAAGAACATATATACACGTATTTCCATCTTTTGTTGTTTTTTAGCAAGTTATAGCACAAAATTTAAATAAAGCCAAGTTAGGCTCAACCTTCTTAGGGGGTGTCCCCAGTGAAGTCGCCATTTCTGTCGCGTCATTTTTCGGAGATCAAGGCTATTTGATTAGCGTTTGACTCACTATTTTATTTCACGACTGAACATTTTTTTTTTTTTTAAAAAGAAGTGGAAAAAGGTTCAAATACCACTTTAAAAAAAGATTTAGGGTTCGGGGGTTAGTTACATAAAGGGAAGGTATTAGCACCCTTTATGTCCGTAGTACTCTACGGGAACCTCTTGGTTTTATTTAATTTTTGTGCTATAAACTTGTTTACTTTTGAAAAATGGGAGTTTAAATGATTTAAAAAAAACCTAATTATCTACATTTTTATTGATTTGGAAGGACACGGTCCTTTGCCTACGTACCCGTGAGGGATCAAAACCTCGTAGTTCGGGGTAAAAATTGACGTTTGATTTGTTATGTGTTTTTTTTTTATTTGTTTTGAAAAAGTTTTAAAATAAAAAACCAAGTGGCAAATAAGAATTTGTTTGTGTTTTTTGATATTAAAGGAAATAAATCAAAGTAAAAATTAAGTTGATTGAGATTTGATTAAGAAAATAATAAAATAAAAAGGATCACTTGATCTTGGATCAAGGTTTATTTATGAAAATGTTTTTTTGTGATTTTTTGGATTATTTGCATGTTTTTGAATAATGGTCAAAACTGAAAACTAAACTAACAGAGCATAAAAATAAAAGCGCGTTGGTACCTTATGGTGGTGTTGGACCACCACAAAGACCTTTTACCTAAACTACCAAACATAAAAGACAAGGCATACACCCACACACGCACACGCACATATGCACCTAAGCTATTACAAAAAACCTATTATACATTATAAAGTCTGCGGGAAAAATAAATAAATTACATTAAAGCCTAGTTTACATTCTAAGTTCTATAATAAAAATAAAAGAGATAGAAAAAATAAAAATACGCAATAAAAGAGTGAATGATAAATATGCAGCCTAATCTAATAAACATAAAATAATAAAGTACGAAAGAAATAAAGAAATTGAAATGCATGAGCAAGAGAAGTGGAAAATGAGATGCAGAAGGGGTGTAGACAGTAGTGTGGGGTGTGTGTATAGCATGCAGAGAAAAATAAATGCTAAATAGAGGTGGGCCTGGGGCGCACAGTTGGGTTGGGCTAGATCGGTTCGGTTCTAGCCTGGGTCGGTTCCAGGAGAACCGAACCGGTTCAGGGGAGTGTATAAATAGGGTGTAAGACCCTTTTTCACTCATTTCCCTATTTCCTTTCTCTCTCTACCTCCCATTTTCTCTCCTCTCTCTCTGTCCTCTCTCTTCCTCTGTTCTTCTTTCTGGGTTTCGCCATGAAGGATTCGGCGGACCTTCATCTTCTCCGGCGAGGTAAGGTGGGTTCCGGCGGTGGTTGGCCGGCCGGTGCGACGGCGCCACCGCGTCGGAACCCTAAATTATTATTTTTAATTTTTTTTTGGTTCATTCTACTTGTTCTCTTCTCCTCTTTTCTATTCTCAACCCAAAATACAAAATTCGTAAAGCCTTAGATCTAAGTTTAGAAATACTACCTTTCCTTCTTTTCTTCTTTTGTTCCGGTTTGATGGTGTTGTGACTGTTGTTGTTGTTTTGATGTCTGAAGTTTGATGTTGCATTGTGTTGGTTAAGATCCCATTTCGTTCCTTTGCTTCTAGTTCGATGGTATGGTAGAGGCTATGGTGTTTGTGCGAGTTTCGGTTTGGAATCGTTTTATGGTTTTGAGTACTGACTGGTTTAGAAAACTGCCGGTTTTTGTGATGTTGGTTTTTGTTTGCGAATTTCGGCCTCTGTTTGTTTTTGAATCGCGAATACTGCTTTGGTTTCTTGTTTTTGATTCTGCAGGTTTTTGATTGAAATTTCGGCCCCTTAATGTGTGTGTTTGCAGTTTCTATTTATAGGGTCTGGATTCTGGCTAGGGTTTGTTGAGAAAGCAGAAAAAAAACATGTGCTTTTGGATCGGAATGAACTGAAAATTTGGATATGAATAGGCTGTGTTTGTCTCAGATGAGGCGTGAACCGTTTTTTTGGATCAGGACCTTTTTGACTCTATTGATTTTTTAGATTTTTGGACAATTAAATAAAACAAAATAAAAACCAAAGTAATTCAAATAAGATGACTAATTAAAAATAAGAATTAAGAAATTAAAATAAAAGATGGAAATTAAAAATAAATGATAAATAAATAAGAGAGGGAAGAGGGCCCGACTCGGAACCAAATATGAGGTATTTTAAAATACCTCTCTGCCGAATTTTTCACTGAAAAGTCAAGGACTGATCAGCGTTAAAAGACGCGTGTCCGTGGGATCTTGGGTCAAAAATCAGGGTATGACAAAGTAGAAGAAAATGGATATCTAAAACTGTAAAAAAATTCGAAATCGGAGGAGATCTGAGTTTTCGACGCGGCGGCGCTGCCCGTTTGGGCCGGTCACCACCGCGCCGGAGGAAAGCTACTCGCCGGTGAAGATGAAGATTAATCTTCATGTTTTTTTTTTTTTTTTCATTTTCCAGAATTTTAGAGAGAAGGGAGATAGCTTTAGAGTTAGAGAGAGGTTTTTTTGATGAAAATGAAAGTTGCACAAGTTTTTTTTAATATATACTCTCTTAACCGGTTCGGTTTGCCTGTGAACCGATCCAGGCTTGAACCGAACCGGTTCACTCTCCTTAAGCCCACCGTCTTGCTCTCTAAGTACAATTTGTTTTGCTGTTTGTTTTCCTGCTTGCTTTTATACCCCCAGTACTGCTCATGCACCCCTGCTTCCTTTAAACATACTTGTTCTTACGTATTTGTTTCTTCTTTACATCTTTAATCAATTTTTAAAACTTTTTGGCATGTCATCTTTGTCTATATTTCATGCATCCTTTTTTAACTTAGTTCATATTTTAACCATCATGCATAGTTCATTTTAGTACTTCCTTGGTTTAGGTTTAAAAATTGTTCCATGCATATTTTATTCTCACTTGGTTCAGCATGCTTTGATTATTTCTTTATGCATTCGTGATTGCATTTTGTTACTTGTCGCTTTATTATTTTAATTTGGCTATGTCATTGGAATTTTTAGTGATTATTTAGGAATTGATGTAAATATTGCATGCATTTTAATTTTTCGTCATTTATTTTCCGTAAGACCTTAGAATGTATTTTAGGGTATGTAATATGTAAATAACACATGCACCAACACATGAACCGACACTATCACATTTATTTTTACCGCTTCATGTATGTCGTAATCGCGAACGAGGACCAAAAATGAATTTAGTGACACTTTAGGATAATTATTGGACTTCAAACTATTTTCTTAAAATCAAATTACTAGTAATTTTAGGTTCACTTACTCGAGAGTTTATTTGGGATCCAACGTCCCTTGTAAACTTCTCCCTTTTTTAAGTTACGTCGTTGCATTTAATTTTAGTACGCTTTCTTTAACTTAGAAAAAAAAAATCTCTTTTCTCCAAAAAATCAAGTATGTCAAACTTCAAAGTATTTTCCTAATAAACCTTGGCTTGTAACCCAAGTGTTTTCCTTTTATCTTTCTTAATCAAATGTTTAATCAATTTAATATCCACATTAGACATGGATTTCTTGCAATTAAAATTAACCAACTTCACCATATTTTTTTTCTCATGCCTTGAGGCCTCTTATCTCTTCTAAAAATCTTTTTTCCAAAAAAACATTAAAATCAATCCAACCCACCAAAGAAGTTCTTTAGGGGAACTACATTGATTTTGATCCCTTTCCTTTAAGGGTATGTAGGCAAAGGATTTTTTATCCTTCCAAATCAAATAAAAATAACCAAAATCATGCTTCATCTTCCCCCATTCTTTCATTTAGACTCTTAAACAATAATTTTCGAATAAGTAAAAATAATTTTGCGCAAGATTAAGAATAGGTAAAAGGTTCTTATGGGATACAATAGTCGATTCGGGTGCTTAACACCTTCCCCAATCGAAATCAACCCCCGGATCCAGGTCTTATAAGGGTTTTTACTCACTTTTTCCCTTCCCACGAATAAAAGTTGAGAGTTCAAAGATTAAAGGTTCAAATCCAATTAATGGTTTGGTGCCCGAAAATCGAGCTTTGAACCCTAGATAATGCCTATTCAAAAAAAATAATTCCTATATTTCTTTAATAAAAAAATGCCTATATTTTTATTTAAAAAAAATATATCCTTTATTATTACAAAATATCCTTACTGTTTTTTTTTTTTACAAAATAAAATCCTTATTTATTCTTTCTCGTGAGCTTAGCTCAATTGGTAGCGACAATGCATAATATATGTAAGGCACGAGGTTCGAACCCCGGTCACGACAAAAAAAAATCCTTATTTATTCAATTATGTTGTTTTTTTCATGAATATTGTGAATTTATGCCATTGTATAAAGATAACTCGACTTAAGTTATGCCAAAATTGCAGGAAACTTGAAAACTTAAAAAGAATTACATTTTTTTTAATGGAAAGATGCATTCATAAGACGAATTCTGGCAATAAAGCAAATGCCACAACACATAGATACAAGGTGATCCTCTTCAATCCAAACAACATCTGAATTAGACGTTGGAGCAAATTTAGCAAAATAATGAGCGGCTTGATTTGCCACACGCCTAACATGAGTAAACCTCATATAATTAAAACTAGAATGTAACTTGGTGCACTTCTTAGCATTTGAATCCAAGTAGGGTGACTCATGTTGTTTGTTTGTGAGTGCCTAAGTCACCTTACTAGAGTCGGATTCAGTTTGAAGAGATAAAAACAAACAATCCCTAGCGAATTCCAAACCTTACAACATAGTCATTGCTTCCGCAACATTAGAGTCTGGCAAAATTGACAAACACCAACAGCTAGTTGCTGCTACCAGCCCATCTGCATCGCAAATAACAGCAGCTAGACCCCCGCCATTCTTGCTCTGATGGACCTGCAGCATCAACATTTAGCTTATAATAACCCGCAGGAGGATGGAACCATCTGATATTTGAGGTTGGCATTGGGATAAGTTGGTTCTGGGTCTGCATAAGAACATTATATATGTGCATTGATAAATTCGTTAACGGTGTTAAGAGCATTGGTACAACAGTTAGAAGCACTAGGCACCTCAATACCTTCAAAGCATCTCTTATTTCTTGTCCACCAAAACTCATAATATATAGCCATAGCCATGTGAATCATATCTTTCTCTTCATGGATAATGACATGTTCTAACCATTCAAGGAAGCATTTGGGCAAAACATCACTATACCCGAAGTTGACACCTAACGGGGATGGAAACCATGTTGATCTTGCCCATTCACATTCTTTGAATAAATGCTCCACAATTTCATTTTTCTCGTCACAAAAACAAACATAAAGGACTACAACTAACCCGTCTTTTAAATAGAGACATTCTAACTAGAATCCGGTCATGTAAAATCCGCCTCACTCTCCACAATGTCGACCAAACTTTACTATGTTGAGGAAAAATTTATTGATTAGATTGTTGTGCCTCTCTCTTATGCTTAAGAAAATGATAAGCTGACTTTACAGAGAACTCACAATCCACACAATTTTGTCTCTTTGAGCACGCAAATTGGGAATTTGAACTATCTGTTGTGCTTCATATGGGAGAAAAATATCATTCACAAGCTGCACATTCCACTCACCATAATCCTTATCTATCAAATGAGTCACATGTTCCACCATGCAGTTAGTGGGTTGTGCAGACCATACTTTATATGTTCCTTTGACAACCTATTTCTTTTTCGAATATAAAAATAAAAATTGAAGGGATTTGCCCTCTTTTGTCCAAAAAAAGAAACAAAGGTTGAATTAAATTAAAGTACACATTCGAGATTGAAATGTATATACGACGAAATCCACATAAAATGTATTTAAATACGCTAGCAAGTCAGATCAAGCTTTCGAAAAGGTCATAACTTACAAGACTTATAAAAAGATGACTCAAACCTAAAACAAAATCTAAAACAGCTACAAGCCAGACAAGGACAATGCATTTTCTTTATCAAATAAAGCTTCGACCTTTCAATGCATAGCTCTATTAACTTATTCCCACCAAAGTCAAAATATATTAGGAATGTTATATATAATAATATATATGTGGTAGTTTTATAAAAAAAAATTATTGATGAAGATGAAATTAGCTACGGTCACCTAAGTTTCCTCAACTGTGATTATCTTTGCTTTACATGATTAACGTTGAGTGAGGAACTTTATCCCTCAGCTGTGGTTCCCTAACTACTCAGTTAGAGAGTTAACTAAGGTTGTTTTTGGGATAAAGATACACTAAAAAATGCATAGATAAAAGAAGATAAAGGGATAAATTTGTTAAAAAAAAGTTTGTTTGATTGATTGGATGTGTTAATTACAATGTATGGTTAAAACATTTATATTTTAACTAGTTCATATTAGCCAAATAATGTGGCCTTCCGTATGTAACCTCATTCAGCTAATTTTTGCAGATTTGTGTGATAACTCCCTTGGTAGTGAGATCCTAGAGCCTCACATTCGGCTTGAGTCTCCTCTCCTCGACATGATTTGTTGACAATCCCCGTTTTTGCAGAATTCCACTAAATATTGTGTTTTCCCCCATTCTTATGAGAGGTTTTGTTGGCATTAAGAGCAGAGATCTGGGTTCGTAGCATCATTTTCCAGTCCCACTATGTTTTGACTTAGTTCTTAGTCTTCGAAGACTCGTGTTCAGAGTTAGTGACCTTGAGAAAGAATTAGCTTCCTCGTTTAGCTACTCTCGCATCGCCTATCCATCACTTAGCTAAGGGATCCCTTCCTTGGTGGCTCAATTGTCTATTTACCGAGTTCGGCTAAGAGGATAACTAGTTTTAGGTGAAAACAAATAAAAATTAAAAATTTTAATTTGTTTTATCAAAGTAATAAAATATAAAAGACAGAAGAGGCCTGAACCAATACAACAGAGATACATAGAGTAAAACCTATGAAAAGAGAAACCGGATCTATCCCAAGAAAGGAAATGACCTAATGAAACAGGTGTCAAAGACAACCTTTGTACAAAAAACTAGTCAAATTATGACCATTCTTGGCCAAACAACAGTTAAAAGACTGCCCTCTCTATGAAAATTTAAACAGAAGTATTGACATTCCCAGATATTCTAATGCAATTGGCCAACTATTCTATATCTGTCAAGGCGGCTTTGTAGGTACCCTTTTGGGCACGGGTCCTCATTCTGACTGATTTAAAGCTAGACGACATCACTTTGTTAAATAATCATAGTTGGTAGTGATAGGCTGCAACATATGAGTAAGCACCGGAGTATCCACCCAAGCCTTTATCCTGTCTGGATCCATAACTCTGACAACAATGCTACCTTGCTCAATAGAAAGGGACGGAGGGTTGGGGAATGACAGCCTCCCAAACCCATTCGGCCCTTGCTTGTCAAGGGTAAGCACTGTGTTGGAGGGCCTTGTTCCCTTAGGAAGAGGTGCCTCTCAGCTAGTGGTACCCAATGAGCAAGAAGTTTCTAAAGCTTTCTCACATTTTTGTTGTATTAACACCGCTTCCATCTTTACCTTCCATAACCCAAAATCATTATCTTCGGTAAACTTCTCAATATCCCACTTCGAACTCATGGTACTTGATTATCGTTTTATCTTTACCCCACGGTGGGCGTCAATTGTTGTGAATTCGTTAAAAATCACATCAATAAAGTGGGTGATAGTTATAACCAAAAGAAAAAGTAAAAAAAACAACGAGAAAAAGAAAGAAAAGAGAACACACAATTTTTTTTTATCCAGTTTGATCCAAAATAAACCTCGTCTGGGGGAGAGAGGAGCCCTCCATTCCGCTATTATGATGAGTAACTTTACAAAAGAGATATCAAAGGGTTACCAAAATAAGTCTTCAAACTTAATTTTACCCAAAGTCTCAATCTCTTCCTATGAACAAGAGACTCAATCCTAACAGTGTCTCCCAAGGTGAATCACTCACAACCCTAGTCTCTCCCGCTTATAGAAATCTCTCTAAAACCCTAGTTTGTTGTTTGTTTCTAAACTCTTGTTTTCAGCCCCCCCCCCCCCCCTCTCTCTCTCTCTCTCTCTCTCTCTCTCTCTCTCTTTCAAGGTTTACTCTAATACAAGGTCTATATTTATAATAAACGTATCCCTCAAAAAATTGGAACAAATCTCAACCCAAAATACGATTCTATTTTATTTTCTGTTTCGCAAATTCGGGCCACGATTTTTTCTCTTCGGCCGCCGAAAAATGTCGTACCAAAAGGCTGAAAAACACTGTCAAAATCGGCCACCGATTTTACTAATTCGGGCCCCGATTTTGGTCGTTTCTAGAAACCCCAATTTTGAGTCAGTTCTACAACAATCTCCACCTTTACTCTAAATTAGTGATGATACCAATTTAACCATCAACCACCTTGCTTCTCTTTCCCTTCCTTCCCACTACACCATGTAGCTTCACAAGTTTCCACCCAACCTCTTCAACCATCGGAATGTCTTCCGCCTTCTTGAAGATTCTTGCATCCAACTACATCAGAAATTTTAGGTAGTTCCACAAGTATACACCTTAACCTCTTCAGCCATCGGAAAATCTTCCGCCTTCTCGAAAATCCTTGCATCCAACTACACTGGGAATTTTAGGTGATTCCAAAAGTATACACCATAAAAACATGTTGGAAGTTATGTGAAGATATTTCTTTAAAATAATATCCTAAGAATAAAATTGTAAATTAGATACACAATATTAACACCCTATCAAGAAGTTATATAGGGGAAAATATATATAATATAATACGACCTCACAAATGGAAATTTAAAATAAAAAAATATATTTCTTTGACAAGATTAAACCTCAAAAATCAAAACAATATTAAATCTCTATTTCGGCCTCAATTCACCCAATCTCAGCCTCAACCAAATCACCCACAAACACGATCCATCCATACCCAAGTTATGGTCAATATAGCTCCATCAACATCTAGCCATGTTAGTAGAGACACCGTTGATACTAAAATACCAATAATTCGAGATAGAGATGGGTAAGTTTGTTATTCCTATATAATAACGATTATTTGGTTAATACATATCAGAAGACCCATGGTTATGTTAACTAGCCTTTTTGATCAAATAACAATGCAAGACTATTGTGTTTGTGGTATTATGATTTGAGAGAAATCTAGGAATTTATATTTTTTTCGTGTACATTATATTCTGGAGTTAACTTTTCGAACTTTCTAGATGTTTAAGCTGTAAGATTAAGCGAAATTAGGAATCTTTAGGTGATGGACATGCTATATGTGGTATAAGCTTAGATGCTTGTCGACTCAATAAGATATTACACACAATATGATATGTTGAAACTATAATAGTTTGTATTTTGAATTAATATCTTTAAGGCTTTTGGAACATGTTTGGATGAGTTAAGATTTTTCCATGTAGTTAGTTGTGTTAGTAAATTCAGACCTTTGAGTTAAGATTTTTCTTGTTTAAAACATATCTTTTCAGGTTTGCTCACCACATATTGGTAGTTAAAGAAATTGCTCACATTATACGCTCTCAATTATAAGAGGGAAAACCGTCTTGGAAGCAATTATCAGGTAATTACCAACTAAGTTTCTGATTATGACATAAAAGAACCTCTTTAGAACAGATCTAAGTAAAACTTGATTGATACCATGTGCTTTCGAGTTTGATGAAGCTTCTGATTATGACCAACTAAGTTTCTTAATATAATATGCATAAGTTTCAGATGTGGATAAAAGGATCATTTAAAATGGTATTTTATGACTATAGTTTGATGAACCTCGTTATCATTATATAATATTTTAAGTTTTTTCTTATACAGAAAACGTTTACATGGAAACTTGAACACAAGGTAAAAGTGCAAAAAAAAAAAAATTGAAATACGGGGTGTGGCTAATATGTCTCAGTTAATGCAAGAAGTTCGGAAAAACTTGGAGGATAAACCAAGTTGGATGGGAGAGGACGTGTGGAATGAATTGCACAATATTGGAAGTCCTCCAAGTTCCAAAAACAATCTCGAACAAATAAAAGAAATCGCAGTTCTATGGCTAGTGCATCTCTTCACACTAGAGGGTCCATTCCCCATCGTTTACATTGAAATAAAATAGTATTTTAAGCTTTTATTATATTTCATAATATAGTATTTAAAATTAATGGCCTAAAACTTCTTTTATAATTTACAGAAAAAAGAAAAAGGTGCAGATTCGTCTTTGACTAAGTTTTATTTTCGTATCCATCGCAAAAAGGTTCAAAGTTAGGTGGGTGTGCATGTTGAATCTGCATATGTTAGTAGATTATTATTCAATCTATTAAAATCCCAGTTGTCTTATAATTGACTAGTTGATAAGATATTAATAGTATAGTGAAGATTGTGAATTGTTCAGTTTGGTCAAACATGGTAAACTAGACCACAAAACCAATTTGATATTGGGCTAACCTGAACTATAAAACTGTTAAATTCAGTTTAGTATTCGTAGTTTTGCTTGGCCTTCCTCTACCTCTAATTATATGAGCAACTCTGATTATCACATAATGTGTATATGTTTCCATTCTATTTTTTTTTTTTAAGCATTGAACTTCTTTTATTTTCGTTTATGACAAATTGGAACAAAAAAATATGGACTTATCTACTCATAATTCCACACTTGGTCTAGGAGAGGATGAAGTTAAGAGTCAACCAATATATGACATGCTAACTGATTTGGATATATGGGTAGATTATGTTGGTAAAAATAAAGGGAGGATATTTGGTGTTCAATCCATATCAAAAACCATGATTCCATCTTCAAATAAACAAACAAATATACCTGCTAATTCATAATAGGTTGAATTTTCGAGTAAACAACTGCATGCTTTAAATGCATCATTGCAAAGACAAGAACAAGAGAAGTTGCATATGAGGCAACAAATGCAACGACAAGAAAAAGAGATGATCAACACTAATAAAAAACTTGATGTCATTATGAAACATTTGAAACTTGTTGGATCTTATTCCCATGTTTCAAACCCCAACAACGTATCAAATGAGCACATTGATGAAGATGACAACAATGATTTTGTTAAAGATGTCGATGACGATAACAATGAATTTGTTGAAGATAACAATAGTTATCATATTGATAACTAGTAACTTAGAGTCTCAAATTTTGGTATGTTTTTCTACTGGACTATTTGTGTCCTATCTTTTCTGGTTCAATTTTATATCTCGATCAATGTGTTAAGTAATAAATGTGTATTAGGGATCAAAATGCAGGAATTGATACAATTGAGTATGTGAGTTGTAAGGCCTAGAACGTATATGCAATTGTTAGCCATCTAACAATGTTGATTTTTGACATTGGATGATAAAAGAACTAATGCAGATATATATAGTGAAATGGATAATAGGAAATTAGCATGAAAAACTATCCAGATTAGGCTAACATACGGTTGCATTTTTCACATAAATTAGCATATGAAGTAATTTGCTCCATCAGTTTGATGTTATTGTCGAAAATATGTGTATTAGTATGGTTATGAATTGTACTTTTTTGTTCTAAGCTTGAACTTTATTTAGAAGATCTCCCAGCCTCTAAATAGTATTCACATAGTAGAATGTGAGATATAATTATCTTACATAATTGAATATTTCTCCTGGTATTTTTTGTGTTTGATCAATCATATTGTTTTGTAGAGAGTCAAAGTTGAAGGAGGCAACTACAAGGCTTGAAAAACAATTAGCAGAAGACAAGGCAACTACAAGGCTGTGAGACTAAGAGTAGAAGATATGGCAAAATTACATTGTAGTTTCTTCCAGAACATGAATCATGTTCCGTAATATAACTAGAGTGTTTTGTCATATTTTAGTGTTTGTTGAAAAGTTTGTTATGCATATTTTGCACCTTCATATTTATGGAGACTTACGTATTTTATGACTAATGTTTTTGTTACAATGAACAAGTTTTTATTGCCATTGTTTTGTTTAGTGTATGCTATTTTTGGATCTTTTACCTCTTATATATTTTTTAAAAAAAGCATATGCTATATCCCAAATTTGACTAAAAATATTTTCTAATAAACTTCTTGATCAAACAAATAATTAAAAATAGCATTTAATATGGCTTTTCGCATTCATTAATAGAAAATAAACAAAAAAAAATTTGATCCAATACCTTTCTTGCGTGTTTTTCTGCGGATTAGTTCAGTTTCCAGAGGATTTACCTGCGGAAACAGATTTGCTATGGAATTACATATGGAATTTATTGCGGAATCACCTATGGAATTTGCTGCGGAATCACATGTGGTATGTTCGGAGGAAACATTCACGATCATGGGTACTTCTCCCACTCTGACCAGAATATTTCCTGCAGATATTTTTTGCTTTTCCCGAGGAAATTTGCGTAGGAAATTTTCCTTCGATATCTAAAATCCTCAAGAAACAATTACGCACAAAGGTATTACCTAGAATTGCACTAGATTTCGAAGGAAAATCGAAAGCTTCTAATAGTGATGAGTCCAAGATGAGTTATTAACGGGAGGAAGGCTAGGAATATCAAGACTCAAAACACACACACAAAAACGCAACAACCAGCTTGAGACAAAAGTGCAGCATAGATGAGAGACTTGGCTTGAGACAAAATATATAAAACAAGCTACCACACCCCAACACAAGCTGCGGACACTGAAAGCTCACACCAGACACCCATGAGAACAAATGGTCATTGGTTTATGCTTACTGACGAGTGTGCCGCCACGAATATTTAAGGAACTGATCAAAGTGTTTTCCACAAGCCAAATCTCCTCCCCTACCAACTATATCTACAGAAAATAAATAATCAAAAGCCAAGATGTATTTTACTTCATCAATCTTATTATACGCTTGTTAAAAAAGAATATATTAGAAGTTGTCATTGTTTCAGACATGATTATTCCATTCGATTGGTTTATAGGTATGGACTAGCTATAGGTACTTGAGATTTGAAATTGTGCTTGAGGTACCTAAACCTCGACAACTGCATCATAAAAGACTCATTTTTCTTGGCAGGCTTCGGACTCAGGTCCCGTCGTTACATTATTTATCACACCTAGTCCCCTATCCCTCATAACAACATCCTTGGTTGTTAAATCTTGACTTCCTTTCCCGACAACAGCTCCTAATATCCCTTCACTCTCCTTTATCTTATTAGAACTATCCTCTAACTCATCCATACAAAGTCTCTTTAACTATTTTAGCCCTTTTGTAACAAGCAATGCCGTACCATTATCACTCAATTCCAGAACCGGAGCCCCACGAAGACATGCAGTCATCATATGTGCCAAAAAAGAAGTTAGCTGTGAAATAGGTGGCTAATTTTCTGCCACTTTGCTTCAACCAGAAGAGGTTGAAGCTTCCATGAAAAGTGGACTCTTATTACGAGCTTCTTGTACCAAGCGAGAAATACGAGCATTATCACTTTCCCTTCAGATGAAAATATAGGAGCACGAGATAGACCTTCTAATTCCGGGACCTTGGTAGTAGGAATAGTTAATGGAACTTGGAGGATCACACAACACCTACTCATTGGTGCTTAAATGGGTGCTGGCACTTTTAATGGACAAAAGTGTTTTAATAACTGTTTCTCGCCCCACCTTTCACTCTTCCAAAAAGAGCACGCTCAACTTTGCTTGTCATTTGTCCTAACCTATGTAACACAGACACTCCTCGAATTAGACGTGTCCAGGTGTGTCAGACACTTGTCGTATTTGACACCGACCGATATAATTATAGTGAATTATATGATTTTTTTTCAAAATATCAGCGGTGTTGATGTGTTAGTGTCAGTGTCGTGTCGGTGTCCATATCCATGTTTCATGGGTCCTAGCCCTTCCTCCTTTCGTTCGTTGTTTCTCTTTCTATTTTTATTTTAATTTATCCTTAAAGTTAAATTTTGTAATGAAATCCCTCAAAAATATATGATAAAAAAGTTCTAAAACTAGCACAAATCTATTAACACTATTTTGAACTTTATTTAGGAATGACCCAAATAGGAAGTTGTGTAAAGATTTTTCTTCAAAAAAATATGGCAAAAATAAAGTTGTAAATCAGATAGGTAATTGTAACACCCTATTAAGAAGTTGTATTAGGTATATATATATATATATATATATATATATATATATATATATATATATATATATATATATATTTAGAGAGAGAGAGTAAGGTGCAATTGGACGATGGTAGGATCCGAGATAAGAAAGTTATTGACTTACACAAGCACCTAAATTGAAGGAGAGATTTGACAGAAAGAATCAGAGAATGAAATGTATGTAAACTACAACAGAACACTCCTTCTCATACCAAGATATAAG
The DNA here is from genome assembly GCA_946800305.1 of Medicago arabica. Taxonomy (NCBI): domain Eukaryota; kingdom Viridiplantae; phylum Streptophyta; class Magnoliopsida; order Fabales; family Fabaceae; genus Medicago; species Medicago arabica. The sequence goes on from OX326969.1 coordinate 30,034,499, forward strand.
AACAAAACCATACTCCTAAAGATATCAAGACATTATGCATAAAGGATGTAGCAACTCCTAAAGAACTTGCGAGTTTAGTACAAGTTAAACAAACTATACAACAATAATTTCAACTGTACCAATAGCATGTCAACAAAGAAACAATACAACATTTAAGCATAGAAACAAGGGCTAACAAGCCAGCATTCATTGCATCCTTAGGGAAATTTTTCAAAAGTTAATTTGATCTGATAAACTAAAAAAAAAAAAAACTTAACAACAAGCAAAAATTGCTGAGTCATAACAAACGCAAGATTTACTGCTTGGAAGGCCCGTAAAGTAAATAAGTACATGACTTGTATATGGATTGTAGATGATTTTGAAGACAAACATTTCTTGTATAGCCTCCTTAAGCTAGCCAAAGATCGAGGAAATTAACAATACCACAATTTTAAAAATACAATAGCCTCTTTTACTGCTTTATGAAGCATATAATAAAATAGATGAATTAAGTTGTCTTGTCTCCATATATAAAATGAATCAAAGATTAAGAAAACTGAATTGAAACCAAATAAACTTCTATCAAGGCATTTGTTTTTCAATGAAAGGGTAACTGAATTTATTAGAACGATTTACTTGAAGTACAAAGCATACTCGAGAAAGTGCGGAAAGATACAACAACTCTGCATTAGCAGACAGGTAACAACAAAACTGTCAAACAGAAACCAAAAGCAAACTACAAAGAAACAAATCCACACACACCTCACAGTTCACAAAACCTATAAATGATACAATAACAAAAGTTCAACAGCAAACCATCAAAAGAAGACTGAAAACACAAACTCCACCACCAGCTTGAAACAATATTGTAGCAGAGATGAGAGATTTAGCACTAATTCCAAAACCACATAAGAGAAAAAACCACATCAAGCAACCACACCGCAATGCTAGCTGATGAGCTTATCAACGTTGAAGTTCTGCAACAACCTTCAATTGTCCCCAGGTAACATGAGGCTTATGTTATTAAAGAGTAGATTCCGTAGCAATATCATTATCCAGTATAGAAATTAAATAAATAATTAGTAATAATTCTTGCTTCCCTAATCAACGTGGATGTACTAGGTCTAAACACAATCAAAACAATAATATCAAATGTATATTAATTTCAAAAAATATCTTTATACTTCAATTATTGATAGGATCACTCGTGCATACTATCTGCAACAAAATTAGGAAGAAAAGGAAAGTAATACAAGTTTGAAATTCTCATATATTGATATGTATCACTTGCAAATTAAAATGTTGTCAAAATCTAACCTAATAAAGAGTATTCTAGATATATTGAATTTCTTTCCGGAAGCATTACCGAAAAATAATTCATCTTTTAATTACTTATAAATAATATTCTGCAAAAAAGATTCAATAGACTCTGGATTGTCAAGCTGCTTATAACAGCCAATCATAATCATTCAACAATACAGTAAAATCTAAGTCATCATTATGATTTAATTATGATACAATTAAATCAAATTCAAATAAATAAATTATTGTAGAGAAACTTACTTTCAAGAGAAACCAAACTTTCAACATAATCCATGCCATTGAACCAAGGTTTGTGGATTCTTTCTACTCTATTATATCTCTACAACACCTTAACTGTAAGGTATTATATTGTGGACCACATTGCAAAAAGGTATGCATTCACTGTTGTTTTTATGATTTGTGCATCCAATGAAATTCAAGATTTTATTTGCGTTCTTTTTTTTTTTTTTGTTTATTTAAACACTATGCCTTGTGAAAGGTATGTGAAAAAATGGAGTTGCAACTTGGAGTCATAACTAATATCATTGAGAAGTATTCTTGGAGTGTTGTCCGTGAAATGGATACCCTTGAGGAGTTCCCTCTTCCTAAGGAACGTCTAATGGAAATCAACTTAAAGGCTGCAGTTGCTGAGATGTTGATGAATGAAGCTTTTGGGGAAATTATAGACCCACACACTGGTGTCAATATTGTTCAGAGTGTTGTTTATAGTCGTAGCTAAGCACTATGTGGGTCTATATCTATACTATACATTCTCATTATTTTTACTATTGCTACTTAACAATGTTTTTAAGTCAAATGTTAACAGAAAACCCTAGGAATACAACCTCTTGATCCAACTTTTAACTTTTATTTTTTAGGTCAAATTTAACTAGGGTTAATTTTGAACGGTTTTATACATTTGTGATGGAGGAAGATGACGTGATGGTTGCTGCTGCTTTTATTAGGTATATAGTATATACTATTTCCATTAATTTATTAGCAGTTCCCCTCTTGCTTCTATTTGGTATATAATTTTGTAAACAAAAATTTGTGATAAGCATTATTAATTGAATTCTTAATGGTTCTATAGAGTTAATGGGAGAGTCGGGATTGCAGAAATACCTTTCATTGCAACAGATGAGGCATACATAAGAAATGGAATTTCTCGTTAACTGATGAGGGGTAATTGGATCTGTTAGTGGTTCACAACTTCCAATATATATATTAAGTATTACTTTTTTCCATGTTCATTAAATCATGTAGAGATTAACAGCAGTTAAGCGAAACTCTCTAGGATCTTATTGGAACCTTGTACACAGACATACACTGAATAAAATATATGGTCTGGATGCAATTAGGTATAACAAAGAACCTATCATACCTCTATACAGCTTCTGATCAACTTTGGTTCCTTGATCTTCTTTGCTCAGAGTGCAGGTTGGATGCATTGGAGTGTTCATTTCCTTGCAGTCCTCAAGATTGAACTTTTTCAGGAGCTCTTTAGTGTATTTGGACTGATGAACGTAGACTCCATCTTTGCATTGGTTGATTTGAATTCCCAAAAAGAACTTCAATTCTCCCATCATGCTCATTTCAAATTCATCCTGCATTGCCTTAGAGAACTCTTTGCAAAGTGAACCATTAGTTGAACCAAAAATGATATCATCAACATAAATCTGAACTATAAGAATGTCCTTCTTCAGAGTCTTTTCTGAATAGTGTAGTGTCAACTTGTCCTCTTTCAAAGTCATTTTGAATTAAGAAATTACTTAGTCTTTCATACCAAGCTCTGGGAGCCTGTTTCAAGCCATATAGTGATTTCTTCAGTTTATAAACATGTTCAGGATGTTTTAGATCCTCAAAATCAGGAGGTTGTTTGACATACACTTCTTCAGAAATGACACCATTAAGAAAATTACTCTTAACATCCATTTGATACAAAATTATGTTGTGATTCACTGCATAGGAAAGAAGTAACCTGATTGCTTCCAATCTTGCAACTGGAGCAAATGTTTCAGTGTAATCAATGCCTTCTTGCTGACTGTAGCCTTGAGCAATAAGTCTGGCCTTGTTTTTGATTACTTCTCCTTGTTCACTAAGCTTGTTTCTGAACACCCATTTTGTTCCAATAATGTTCTTGTGCTCAGGCTTAGCTACTAGATCCCACACTTCATTCTTTTTGAATTGATTAAGTTCATCTTGCATTGCCAGAATCCATCCTTCATCTCCAAGTGCTTCTTCAATAGAGGTTGATTCAATAACAGATAATAATCCCAAAGCAGACTCTTCTTGTCTGAAATGTGATCTATTTCTTCTGGGACTATCTTTGTTGCCAGTGATTTGATCCTCAGGATGTGAAGACTTGTATTTGAATGTATGTTTGGATTGATTGGCTTGTTGAGAACCATCTTGAGCTTCTTCAGAAGCTTCTTCATCAGGAACTTCAGGGGATGCTACAGCTTCTGGAGTATCTTCAGATTCTTTAATCTGATCAGGTTCTGAGTTGTCATCAGAAACTTTAGAACCTGCAAAACTTTCATCTTGCTCTGGAGTTTCACTTTCAGGCACTTTGTCATCAAATCTGACATGCATAGATTCTTCAACACATTGTGTTTATGAATTATACAGTCTGTATGCCTTAAATCTTTCAGCGTAACCTAAAAAGATTCCCTTCTGAGCTTTGGCATCAAATTTCTTTAGATAGACTTTATTATTCAGAATATAACATGTACATCCAAACTGATGAAAGTAAGATATGTTAGGTTTCTTGCCTTTAAAGAGTTCATATGTTGTTTTGTTCAACAAGGGTCTGATGTAGATCCTGTTATGAACATAACATGTTGTGTTTACTGCTTCTGCCCAAAAATGTTTAGCCAGATTGTTCTCATGGATCATGGTTCTTGCCATTTCTTGTAAGGTTCTGTTCTTTCTCTCTACAACCCCATTTTGTTGTGGAGTTCTAGGAGCAGAGAATTCATGGATAATTCCATGTTTTTCAAAGAAAAGCTCAAATGGCTCATTTTCAAATTCTCCTCCATGATCACTTCTGACTTTCATAATTTTCAATTCTTTTTCAGATTGTATTTGGATGCAGAATTTACTAAACACAGAATATGAATCATCTTTATTTCTCAGAAACTTAACTCAACTCCATCTACTGTAATCATCAACAATGACTAATCCATATTTACTTCCATATAAGGATGCAGTACTAACTGGTCCAAATAACTCAATGTGAAGTAGTTCCAAGGGTCTGGAGGTAGAAACAATTTCTTTTGGTTTAAAAGAACTTTTAACAATTTTCCCTTTCTGACATGCTCCACAAAGAGCATCTGAATGATAGTCAATGTCTGGTAAGCCTTTGACTAGTTGCAACTTGCTGAGCTTAGAGATTAACCTCCAGTTTGCATGTCCCAACCGTCTGTGCCACAGCCATTTCTTATCACCCATTGACAAAAGGCAAACTACCTTTTGATCAGTCAGTTCAGAGAATTTTATTTTGTAGACATTGTTTCTTCTCTTTCCCTCGAAAACTATGGATTGATCATCCTTGTTGACTACTGTGCAGTTGTTCTTATTAAACAAAACATCATAACCACTGTCACATAATTGACTTATGCTTATTAGGTTATGTCTAAGTCCATCAACTAACCACACATTACTAATTGAGATTAGAGAGTTACCAATGGTTCCAGTACCAATGATTTTGCCAGTCTGGTTTCCTCCAAATCCCACAGTTCCTCCCTCTTTCATGGTTAGGGTTAGGAACATAGACTTTTCTCCTATCATGTGTCGCGAGCAGCCACTGTCCAGGTACCAGGCCTTCTGCCTTTCTTGTCCTTTTAGACATACCTGCAACATCAACAATTACAGACTTAGGTACCCATATTTTCATGAGTCCTCTGGGGTTAGTCCTTGAACCATTGAATCCCCCTTTGTGTTATGTGTCTTGAGGTCCTTGGTATTGTTTTCCTCCAAACTTTAGGTTCAGAACCATTTAGTTTATGATCCAACTTACTCTTCACAGTTTCTTTTCTTTGAAACTTAGGCTTTTGTTTTTCAGACTCTGGTTTCTTCAGAGTCTGTTTACCAGACTCTGATTTCTTCATAATCTGAATCCTTGAGGCCTTAGGTTCAAAGTTTTTCAGTACCCTTGGCTTTGGGTTTTGAGGTTTTGACTTAGTCATTACTTTAGAACTTGAAGTTTTAGGTCCTGAATGAGTCATTGTGTTGACTTCATCAGACTCACTCACAAAGTGATTTTTCAATACTTCTCTGGCGCCATCAGGACCAGGTTTCAGGATCACTTCATTTGAGCTGCTTCCAATGAATCCAAGATCCTGTCCTTTGTTCTGATATGTGCTATAGATAATAGATGCCACCCTGGATCTATCAATTCCAGTAGCAATAAATTCTTGTAGAGCAACATCCTGCACACTCAAGTATTTACAACTACACTTCTTGATCAGTAAAGAGACATTTTCTTCTTTTAAACTGTCTAACTCCAACAGAGTTGGGTCATGCTTTTTCAACAACTTATCAAGCTGTTGTTTGACTTTCTTCAACTCAGTAGATTTAGTCTCATAGTGACCAAGAAGTTCTTTGATAGAATCAACTAATTCAGATCGTGTGAGTTTAGAAAATACATCAGTCTCACTTTCAGAGTCTGTGTCTGATTCTGCCACAGATGCTTCTTTCACTAGTTCAGTTGTAGCCATTAATCCAACAGCTACATTAGCTTCACCATCAACATCATCTTCTTCAGACCCTGACTCATTATCAAGATATTCCCAGGTAGCCATCAGACTTTTCTTGATTTGCTTCTTAAACTTGCTTGACTTGAAGGTTGGCCTTTTTGACTTGGATTTCTCATTCTGCAACTCTGGACAATCAGCAATAAAGTGCTCAGGCTTCTTGCAGTTGAAACAACCTTTTTGTTCTTCCTTCTTGAAACCCTTACCACTGCTCTTACTCAGAAACTTCTTGTTCTTCTTGGCAAGGTATTGCATTCTGCTTGAAAGCATAGCCATTTCTTTAGCAACGTCAGGATCTTCCTCAGATCTTTCAGAAGAAGAAGATTCATTTTCAGACTCTTCAACTTTGAGAGCCTTTGAGGATCTTCCCTTTGACTTTAAAGCAATGGTTTTAGACTTTCTTGCAGATTCATGTTCATTGAGACTTAAATCATGAACTTTGAGAGAACTGGCAAGATCTTCAACACTCAAGGTGTTTAAATCTTTAACTTCCTCAATTGCAGTAACCTTTGGTCTCCATCTAGAGGGTAAGCTCCTCAGTATCTTGCTAACATGGTCAGAAGCTATATAACTCTTCTTCAGTATCTGAAGTCCAGATACTAGAGTTTGAAACCTTGAGTACATCTGCTCAATGCTTTCATCCTCCTTCATCTTGAATAACTCATACTGATGAACCAATAAAAGAGCTTTAGCTTCCCTGACCTTCTTGATCCCTTCATAGTTTGCACAAAGAGAAGCAAACATGACTTTAGCAGTAGATTTGTCACTCATCTTCATGTACTCAGACTTAGGAATAGCAGTGGCAAGAACTCCTCTGATGATATGATGTTTCATGTAGATCTTCTTCTGAGTAGCAGTGTGAAGCTTACGGTCAATGGCAGCACCTTCGTCATCAAGATGTAAGTCACCAACACCATCTTCTAGTATGTCCCAAAGTTCTTCATCAAGACCCATGACATAGCTATAGAAGTTGGTTTTCCACCAAGAAAGTTCTTCAGGATCACCATTAAACTTTGGAATTTTCCCATAATCAACTTTCTTACTGCTGTTATTGGATCCATAGTCATATGGTATAGCAGCACCAGAAGTAGAAGGTTCACTGGAAGACATGTTTTTCTCTAGATCTTTTATGTTACACGGTTAAGTGCTATGACAACAGAGCTGGAGCTCTGATACCAACTAAAGGTGAGAAAAACACAAGAAGGGGGGTTGAATTGTGTTAACTTTTTCGCAACTCTTGAAGAGTGAGAATTTGTTTTCTAGGATCAGAGTCTGAATGGATTCAGAACCTGATGGAAGACCAGAGTCTGTTGCAGCGGAAATAAACAAGAGATAAAGAGAAAGAGAAAACACAAGCAATTATACAGGTTCCTTCCACAAACCGGAAGTAGTCTTGTCTCCCTTGCACTTCTAAGAAGAGTTCCACTAAAATGTAATTAACAATTACAAGTTGCTCAAACACAAGTAAGAGACTTCCAATTGCTCAAGCACGCAGACAAGAGATTTCCAATTGCTCAAGCACGCAGGCAAGAGACTTCCAATTGCTCAAGCACTCAGGCAAGAGACTTCCAATGCTCAAAGACACAACTAAGAGACTTCTTTGCTCAAGGACACAGCCAAGAGACTTCTGACACAATTTACAGAAAATTGAATAGAGTTGGAACACTTGATAAACAATCAAATGTGTTCCAATTACAAAACAAAGACAAACTCTGTTTTTCTGATAAACTTAGAAATTCTAGGATACACAGTTTGTAAGAATTTGCTAAGTTGTTGATGTGTTTCTGGTTTGACTCAGAGAGAATACAATAGCTTGATAGCGTAGTTTTTCAGTTGTAGAGTCCAACATATTCTTCAAGTCTTCTATCCTTTATATAGGCGTTGGAAAGAGACGTTGAGACAATCCAGCACATCACAGAGAATTCTGGAAGCTTGATCAATAGTTGTTGAATTGTTGCTTGATATGGTAATAGTCCTTCAAATGCGTATTTTGAATCCCACTCCTTTTGAAGCGAAATACTGATAGACACAGTTGCCAAACTGTACGAGGTAGTGGAGTAGTGGAAACAGAATTCGTACAAAAGTACTATGTCCTATTCTGCATTCTTTGTCGTTGAGCATCCCATGCTCAAGTTGACTTTGAAGCTAGCCGTTACTCCAAATGAACGTTTCTTCTGCATCGAAATGCCTTCAGAAATCCTTCTAAACAAATCTTCAGTTTGTAGACTTCAGACTCACTGTAGCACTTCAGCTTCTGATGATCTTCAGACTCTGATGATCTTCAGACTCTCTTCAGAACTTCAGATTCTCTGAGTCTTCAGGACCTCTCGAAACAGCTTCTGATGATTCTTCAGATTCTCTGGAACTTCTGAATCACAAGCAACAAGCTTCTCTGGATTTTTGCTCTTAATTTGTTCTAACATAATACTTTCTAAGATTGAAATCTTGATTAAGATCCTGTACGCTTAAACAAATATTAGCATATCCAATTGACAATTTTTAATACCTTGTTATCATCAAAACTCAAAAGTGGTATTGCTGAACACCCTTGTTCCAACAGTTTGGCTCGTGACAGAAGGTAGTTGGTCCCCGCAGTGTAAGGTTGTAATTCAGGCCATCCTTGTCAACATTTTTCACACCATTTGGTATGTTAGGAATCAACACAGGTTCTCTAACAATAAAATTCACTGGAAAGTTGCTATTAACTTGATCATTGTCAGTCTCTCTGTCTGGAAATAACACAGGCAAGGTTGCTTGTAACTCAATATCTGAATTTAGCATCCTTAAGAATTTTAATATTGCTCTTCACCCTCCCAAGGCCCCAAAAATCATTGAAGTTTTGTGGCAGCCCCCTATTCTTGATTGGATCAAATGTAATACTAATGGGGCTGCTAGTGGAACCCCCTTCAAAGCTGCTTGTGGAGGTATTTTCATAAACAAGGAAGTTGTTTGTATAGGTTGTTTTGTTCAAAATTTAGGTTTTGGATCTTCTTTATTTGTTGAGCTATCATGTGCCTTGCAAGCTATTGAAATTGCCTATAACAGAGGTTGGTTAAATTTCTGGTTAGAGACAGACTCAATTTTGGTTCTTCTAGCATTCAAGAATATCTCTCTTGTTCCCTGGAGAATTAGAAATAGGTGGGAGAACTGTCTTGCTCTATCTAGGCAGATGAGCTTTATTGTAACTCATATCTTTAGAGAAGAAAATTGATGTGATGATAGATTAGCAAATATAGGTATGTTATGTAATTCTGACATGTGGATGAATGACATTCACTTTCAAATTAGGAATGATTATACAAGGGATAGGCTAGGCTTACCCTGCTTCAGATTTGTATATGGTTGAGAGGTTTCAGCTCTATGTCCCCCTCTCTTTCTTTTCTTTTTTTTTTTTTGTATCTTTTTGGTGTTAATATATAGTTGATGCACTCTGCATCAACAACCTTTATATTAAAAAAAAAATTAAAAAAAAGGTCAAACTAAGGTCATGTTTTCATGAATTAAAATAAAAGTGATTTTGACATCTAATCATTTAAAAATTATTTTTATATAGATTTTATAAAATATTAAAATCTATTAAACGATTATTTATCGTAATAAAAAAAGTTCTAAAATAATTTTGTTTGTTCGGAAACAACTATATAAAATAGTTCAATCTTTTAACATTTATTTTCTCTTTCCTCTAAAAAAACTATTTTTTGAAAAGCAATTTCAAACAACTTCTTATTAATTTGAAGTTGTTTTTAAACTATTGTTTTTTTAGATTCAGATTTTTTTTTTAAAAAAGATGTAACAAACGCAAGCAATATTTCTAAAAGTGATTTTTTTTTCTTTTCAAAAAACTATAACAAATTGGATCTAAATCATTTTATAATTCATATTTCTATTTGTATGTGTGCCTAAACCAATAATATTTGTGGTTGTGACCACACAAAGAAATGTTTTGTACTTGTACATGACTTCTATATTTAAGCATAGAAACAAGGGTTAATTAAGCTAGTGGAAATCACTAGTCAACATTCATTGCATCCTCAGGGAAGTTTTCAAAAGTTAATTTGATAACACATCAACAAGCGAAAATTGCTTTGAGTCATAACAATCGCAAGTTTTAATGCTTGCAAGACCTATGCAGTAAATAAGTACATGACTTCTATATGGATTGTAGATGATTTTTTCCTTAATGCCATTGATGAAACATACATTAGAACACAAGACTTTGAAGACAAACATTTCTTGTATAGCCTCATTAAGTTTGTTAGGGATCGAAGCATATAATATAAGAGAAATGATATTTTTATTCTCTCTCTTTTCCTTTTTCTCTCTTCATTGTTTTTTACCAATGAAAAATGAGAAAAAAGAAATTATCACAAAAGTTTTCTCAAATGATTGTTCAAATATCACTACTCATAATATAATAGCCTCTTGCACTGCTTTATGAGGCATATAATAAAATAGATGAATTAAGTTGTCTTATTTCCACATATAGAATGAATGAAAGATTAAGAAAACTGAATTGAAACCAAATAAACTTCCATCGAAGCCTTTGTTTTTCAATGAAAGGGTAACTGAATTTATTAGAACGGTTTACTCGAAGTACAAAGCATACTTGAGAAAATGCAGAAAGATACAACAACTCTGCACTAGAAGAGAGATAACAGGAAAACTGTCAAAAACATAAACCAAAAGCATACTCGAGAAAGTGCGGAAAGATACAACAACTCTGCACTAGCAGACAGATAACAGCAAAACTGTCAATCGAAACAAATCCATACACACCATCAACAAAAGACTCAAAACACGAACTCCACCACTAGCTTGAAACAACATCGTAGTAGAGATGAGAGATTTAGCACTGATTTTAAAACCGCAGAAGAGAAAAAACCCAACAATGCTAACTGATGAGCTTATCAACGTTGAAGTTCTACAACAACCTTCAATTATGCTCCCATGAATACAACCCTACACAACATGTAACATGAGGGCTATGTTATTAAAGGTTGGATTCTATAGAAATATCATTATCCAGTGTAGAAATTAAATAAATAATGAGTAATAATTCTTGCTTCCCTAATGAATGTGGATGTACTAGGTCTAAACACAATCAGAACAATAATATCTGATATGTATTAATTTGTATAAATATCTTTATACTTCAATTATTGATAGATTAACATGCTCTAAATGTGGTATTAGGATCACTCGTGCATATTATCACCAACAAAATTTAGAAGAAAATGAAAGTAATACAAGTTTGAATTTCTCATCTATTGATTTGTGTCACTTGCTTATTTAAATGTTGTCAAGACCAACCCAAAAAACAATATTTTAGATATAATAATAAATTTCATTTTGGGAGAAAAACAGATTCAATAGACTATAGTTTATCAACCTCTTTACAACAACCAATCGTAATCATTCAACAGCACAATCAAATCAAAGTCATCATGAGTTAATTATAATACCACTAAATCAAATTCAAATAAATAAATTTTTGTAGAGAAACTTACTTTCAACAATATGAAACAAAACTTTCAACATAATTCATGCCAATTATAAAGAATTGCTTGACTTTCAAGATTGTTTGTCAATAAAAGCGTATCGCTCTTCTTCGAAAGGCATTATGGTAACACCCGAAAGTTCAAATCATTAAAGTGATCATATATTTGAAGATTGTGATAGTCAATGTTAAAAAGTGGATCTTCAACTCCAAATTCTTTCATTAGCCACACTACCGAATGAGTTTCTTTGTAATCATGTGAAAAACACATACAATCCTTTAAGAAACTTAGATATGGTACAACAATCGGTACTTCAGTAAAACCCTGAGGAGGCGAAATTTGAGAATGTGTCTCAGTGTCAAAATCAAGAGAAACAATCACAAATTGGTGAATGGTAATATTCTGTAAATCATAACGAGCAGAATAATTGCGAATTTCCAATCAACTAGTACAGTCACTCAGATTCACAACATTTATCCAGCAATCATGATCCACCGAAGAATCTTGAATAGTTCTCCAAATATTATCGCCCAAACTGAGATCACTTACATTTGTTGTATTTGGAACTAAATACACAACCTTGCAAGTGTCAGTTGAATTAACATAGCCAAACTTCAAATTAGGATAGAACCATAGGTCTTTATGAAGAGAATACCCTAATTTTGGAGATATTTTCCTCGTAGCTGGGTTCCAAAAGCGAAGCAATGTTACACTATTAAAACTGGAATTGAAATACTGACTGAACAAACAAAGTATTCCAATGCAGGACCCAACAACATAGTGACAGTCCTTGTTCGTAAGTTGATGGTTAGGATCTTCTGGAAGATTTGTAATGATTGGAGGGTTCTAAAGCAAACGAGAAACAGTGAGAATATAATATTGCGATCAGAGGTAGATACAAGCACTACTAGAAAAATTGGGAATAGAAGCGGGCAAAATACGTCTCTAAAATGGAAAAAAATTGTCTCTATACATGTCAGAGACGGAACAAGGTATGTCATTGTTTTCGTCATCTTTAAACGCTTTAGAGACAGATTTTCATTTTCCGTCTCTGATCAGAGACGGAATAAATTTTTAACTAACCAATAGAATCTGTCGCCCACACTTTTATGAAAGTTAAGAAGAATTTGTATCTGTGGAGACGGAAAATACCGTCTCCAATATAAAAAAACTGTCTCTAAAATTTTGTCACAAAGGTTAAAATTTTCGTCTCTATTAACTAATATTCCGTCTCAACATAGACAAATTGAAATTTCATCTCTAAAATGTATTTTTTTATTATATTTGCCTCAATATTCCCATTGTTTAGGGCTAAAACAATGTTTAAAATATTCATTGTGTTTGCTACATTTAACTCTAACTCTCAAGAATGTCAATAATATTTTGATACCCATCAAATTAGGAGAAGGGACAAAGTACACTTATAAAAACAAAACATCACCACATAATATCAAAATATAAAGGTAACCAAACTAAAGTATATCATCAATCCACCTAGTAGTTACCAAGATAAGTTTACCATCAATCCACCTAGTATAGTTACCAGCATAAAGTTGTCTAAAATATAAAAGACCATGATATGTTTGATCTAACAAAATATACCAAAATAAAAGCAACCAAGCTAAAGTTCATCTATCTCGTTGTTACCATTATCACCCTCTCCTTTCGGCTGAATTGAAGTGTTCATATTAAGCACAATATTCCCAATCATTTGCTCCAAGCGCTCCATCTTCAGTTTTAGCGTTTTTTGTTCAAGATTTTTCCTTTCAAGTTCAGCGGTTAATGCTTCCATTTTAGCCTTCATAACAGCAATATTAGCCTCAGAGATGAGAGAGTCATATGACTTACTCAAGCACCTAAATCGAAGAAGAGATTTGACGGGAAGGAGGGAAAGCAAGATGGGGATGTGCTCGTCAGGAATGAATCTTGATGACATGTTGGTAGAATGACGTGATGGAAATAGGTTGGTAGGATCTCGTGATAGAGATAGAAGATTCACGATGGGATTTTTGTTACAAGTGTGGTTTTGCACCTTTGGAGAATTGAAGAGTATAAATTTAGAACGCTGATAAGTACACACACAAAAACCAAGGGACACTTCTTAGCATTTATTAAGGTCAAACATTATAATTTAACCATGGAAAAGTCTCTTTTATTTTTTAAGGGGACCATGGAAAATTCTTGTATGGTTAGACAAAAATTCATGTCATTTAATTCTTTCTAATTTTTCTCAAATGTGTGAATGAGCCTAAATATACTAATATAGTAACTAAATAATTGTGGTAAAACAAATATTTAATTCTTTTTTAGGGGAAATATTTTATTCTTTTCTCCTTCAACTTTTTCTTAATTTATAATTTATTCTAAAAGTAATATTTTGTAAAGAAATTCATCAAAACAATATTATAAAAAGGTTCAAAAACTGGCACAAAATAATGAAAATCCTAATAGGAATTTATTTTTGACTGACCCTAATAGGAATTTTTTTTTGAAGGACCCAAAAGAATATATTAAAAAAAATGGTGAGCACCATACCAGCACAACGTGTGCCTAAAATGTACTCAACAAAGTTAGAGTACGGATAAAAAAAATTAAAACACAACAAGCTAACATATCGGCTTTAAGGTATAGAGTAACACATACAAAAAAAAAAATTGAATTATGTGTCTTCAACCATTTATTAAAAATAGAGCATAATCTCCGTAAAAAAAAAAAAAAAAAAAGCTTAATCATATTCAGAACATGATTAAGAGATAAATATTTGTTGCATGAGCTTAGCCCTAGTAGGAAGTTATGTGAAGATATTTTATAAAAAAAGTATCCTAAAAATAAAATCGTAAATCAGTTAACACCAATCAATCAACTTAAAACCAAAAAAAAACTGTAAGTCAGGTACACACCGTTAATACTTTACTAGCAACAAACCAGTGCTAAGAACGGGCTCGTGCTAAGCTCGGGTTGAACGTCGAAGCAGGGGTCATATGTCAAAGTGAATTGCAATGTTATATGCATTGAGAAAATAGAAAAAAAGATTAACGGTAAAGATGATGTTAATGATAAAAGGGTAAATTACATTGACTTTCTTTGAGATTTTCTTAAACAACACAAGCAAACCGTCTAATTTTATCCAATTTCATTTTAATAACCTTCCAAATACAGAATTTAAATTCAGTCATATTGGTTTGATATATCTTGTATATGTTTTCTCATTTAGCAATAAGTCGAATGAGGTTTTTGTCTCGCAATGGATAAACAATAACAATTGAAAGGAAACCATTGTGCTGACATAATTGCTAATTAAGGGCTCTCTTTGAACTCTTATATAGTTCGGTTAGATTTTTCCTCGTTTATTAGAGAGCATTTTGTGACGAATCTTATAGGATTGCCTAATTGTGAATTTTGTCTAGTTTGGGGAGGTTTTGGCCTAATCCCCCCCCACCCCCCTTCTTTTTTTTTGTACTCTCTTATCTAGGTTAGTTTTGATGTTGTATCTCTTTGTTACTCCTCCTTTTTGGGAAAAAATGGTTGAAAATTAAAGGAATTCATACTCGTATGAAGAAATTAATTGCTATAAATAATGGAATTAACAAAGCTTAAACCGTGTTAAATTATAACGGAAGTGCTTATCATTTTGATAACTAAATAAGAGAGATTAATGTTTTATTAGTAAAATAGAGGAGGTGCTTGTATTATTTAAGATGCCCTTAAGGCAAGTTTGTGTAATTTCTCCATGATTTATTTTTTGAAAGATTAATTTGCACATGATAAAATCATTGAAATAGTTTTTATTAAATATTATGTAGTGGTAGAGAAAAAAAATGTGAAAATAATAAAGATCTCATTGATGATAAAAATCTTGTTACGAGTCCCATGTATGAATTGTACAAATATATTATTTAATTTTTATCCAGTTCACACAGAGAATTATGAAGACATGTGGATTGTTCTCATAGAAGTTGTTGATAGAATCTTCTGTGACCTACAAAGATTATATGTTGAAGCTCAGAATCAATCTCTTAACCACGGGTTTAAAGAAGTCATCAGGAGTATGGAAGCCGTGGAAATCAGAAGGAACAGATTGTTCATCTCAGACTCTCTTTCTACTTAGATACCTCCTCAATGATGTCTAAGTCAGTGAAAGAATATGTGAACCCTTCCTGGATTTCTAACATGCTCATCAAATCAGTTAAGCCAACTTTTGAAGAAGTGAAGAAGCAAGATTCTGAAGAGGACAAGAAGCTTCAGCAAGAATTGTTTGAACAGAAGTCGATCACTGAATCCTTGAAGAGACAAATTGCTGAAATGGAAAAGAAACACAGAGCATCTGAAGAAGCTCAAGCTAGAAGGTTAGAAACCCTAGAAGCAACTGTGAAAAAGCAATCAGAGGATCTTAAGGCTATGATGGTAAATATGATGGATATGATGAAACAGCTTCAGCAGCAGCTTAAACCTTAGATAGCACACCATATATACTTCTTTATGTTTTATCTATTCTTTTGATATTATGTTTCTTTATATATGCCTCTGATACCTGTATGTTCTGCACTATAATATTATGTTTTGATAGTATTTTTGGTTGCAGTATTTATGTTATAAGTCTTTTACTTAGAAATTCTTCAAGTTTTTCATACTTCTATTTTTAGTTTTTTACTTTTTATTGATGACAAAAGGGGAAGTAGATATAGTACGTTTAGGCTCTGAGCCCACTAAGTTAAATTAAAATTAATTTAGGAGAACCCGCTTTTTATCTCTTAGTCTATAGTATCATGTGAAGTTATTTTTAAGTGACATATTTTAAGTTTAAAATGAATTTAATTAACCTGGATAGAACTCAGGGGGAGCTTACAAACTTCACCTTAATAACTATCAGACTTAGGGAGAGCTTAGAAACCTCAGACCCTAATAAAGTCAACTTGTTAATTAGATTAACAACGATTTAATTTTAATACTAGTGTTTGTCATCATCAAAAAGGGAGAGATTGTTGGAACAAAATGTGTTTAACATTACCACCTTAAGTTTTAACGATAACAAAGTATTAAAAAGTCAATTGGATATGCTAATACTTGTTCAAGTGTGCAGGACCATAGACAAAAATTTATAAGTCTTAGATTCAAGTAATGGTTCTGAAAGAATAAAAGAGAACGATAAAATCAACGAAAGAAGCTTATGTTGCAAGACGGGGTCTGAAGACAAAGAGAGTCTGAAGACCATCAGAAGCTGACGTCGTCGGAGAGTCTAAAGACTGGAAGCTGGAGTTAGTTAAATGTCATTATTCTGAATTCACGTCATTGCAGAAGGAATAGAAGCCTAGAGTAACGGCTATTTCAGAGGGATTTGAAGGCATTGGATGCTTATCTACTGAAGAGCGCAGGAAAAGGACATAGTACAATTGTACAACCATTACTCCACATTTCATGTCTGCAATAGTACAAGATAATAGTTACGTCTACGCTGGTTATTCTCTATTCCATGAATGAATTTGAAATTGTTCCCTCCTAGGACAATAACCAAATCAAGCAACAGATCGTTGGTGATTATCAAGCTTTGTTGGATATTTGTATTGGCTGCATTGTTGCTTAAACAAATATTCATTTAATGTGTAGTTGGATACTATGTTCCAACATGGTTTAGGCGTCCATATAAAATGTTAGACAGAATGTTCCAACATCCTGGCACGTTTCAATGTGTCTGAGCTCATGCCTATTTGTATGTGTGCCTTATCTTTAAAAGGAAACAACTTTTACTTAACTTGATGACCAAGCAACGTACATATATGTACAGATTCAGTTTGTTTTTATTCACAAAGGAGCATAAATATTTAAGGGAATATTTAAGTTTGTCTCTGATTCTGTTTTGTAGATCAGATCGATCTGCAATTTCTTACTGAAGCCCAACAAGGTTTGTTAGCCCATATTGCTTCAATATAAAAGGAAGACTTCAAGACCTAATTAGTAATTCAAGCCGTCATACTAAAAAGTTTAGCTTTTAAGATTTTGAGTCTGTGTGTTCTACTCTTGTATCGTTTGATGCAAGTTTAGTTCTGTTTTGTTTGTGATCCTTTCATGTATCATCTTGAGACTTGTTAAGGATTGTGTGTTAAGTTTTAAACTCGTTGTACTACACCAAAGCTTGTAAGTAAGGTGGTAGTTGTTTGAATTTGAAGGTAACTTCACCAATTGATTGTTTGAGGTTTGATAGGTCGCAGGGGTTGTGACTGACCATAGGATATTGAGATGGGATCCAGGATCTAGGAATTCCTAGGTTGAAGTTTAGACGGGTAGGTTCTAGGTCATAAAGTGTAAACGAGGAGTTTGCTGAGAGCTTTTGAATAAGGACTACACTAGTGTATTTCCTTCCTGGCTTGGTAGCCCCCAGAGTAGGTGACGTTGCACCGAACTGGGTTAACAAACTTCTTGTGCCATTTACTTTCTTGTCTTTTATTTTGATTTTTTGTTTACGTTTACTGCTAGAACAATGTTCTAAACATCTCATTCAACATTTGTTATCTGTGTCTGGTGTTGGAACATCGCATAGAACATTATGTTGCCAGAATTTCAATTGGCATCAGAGCAGGCACCCTGCCTGTTTTAGGGTGAGCTCCATGGAAGATACTTTTTGGAATTATGGACAAGGAAGGAGGATTTGTGAACATACCACCTTTGTTGGATGGCTCCAACTATGATGATTGGAAATCACGCATGAGTGATTTCCTCAAATCCATAGATAGCAAGACATGGAAAGTAATTCTGAAGGGTTGGGAACATCCTGTTGTGCTTGACAAAGATGGAAACAAGACTGCTGATCTAAAACCAGAAGAAGAGTGGTCCAAGGAAGAAGATGAATTAGCTCTTGAAAACTCGAAGGCTTTGAACGCTTTATTCCATGGAGTGGACAAGAACATATTCAGATTGATCAAGCAATGCACTGTAGCTAAGGAGGCTTGGGAAATTCTCAAAACTACACACAAAGGTACATCTAAAGTGAAAATGTTAAGGCTTCAACTTCTCACTACTAAGTTTGAAAATCTAAAAATGATGGAGGATGATAACATACATAACTTTTGCATGAATGTCCTTGACATGGCTAACTCCTTTGACTCACTTGGGGAAAAGATGTCTGATGAAAAGTTCGTAAGAAAGGTTCTCAGATCTCTACCTAATAGATTTGATATGAAGGTGACTGTGATTGAAGAAGCACAAGACATCTTCAATATGAAGGTTGATGAGCTAATAGAATCACTTCAAACTTTTGAATTAGCCAATGGATATAAGAAGAAAAACATAGTTTTCGTTTCTAACACCGATGAGGAAGATGTTCAATGTGAAATGGAGGCTGATGAAATTATTTTAGATGCAATTATGCGTCTTGGTAGAGAATTTAACAAAGTGTTGGAGTTTATTGACAAAACGTCGAGGCCAAATGTTCAGAACATCCCATTCGACTTCAGCAGAAACAGTGAGTCTCAAAGAAATGATATAAATGATGAAAATTCCAAACATGTGACAGCATTAACAGGAAGATATGAGTCTGATACTGAATCATGTAATGAGGAATTGACTTATGAAGAAATATACAAGTTTCTAGAGAAGCAGAAAGAGACCATCAGTCAACTGCATGCTGAAAACAGTGATCATCTGGCAAAAATATATGAACTCAATGATGACGTAATACAACTAAACTCTCAACTCGAGCACTTAAAGAAGTAGGTTAAAATGATGACCACGATAACTGATGTGTTGGAAGAAATTTTAGAAGGTCAGATCAGAGGAAAACCAAATGTATAGGCTTTGATCATGAAGCTCAAAAGAAACAACCAAACAAGAATTTTGCATGTGCTTTGGAAGATTATGGAATGGTAAGGAAGAAAAAGGAAGTTCAAGATATTAAATTTGTTGTTGCTAGTGGAACATATGATCCGACCATGAGTAAATCAATGTTGCAACATCCTACGGAACATCAAAGTTCTAAGAATAAGAAAATTTCTCATCCTTAGATATGTCACCATTGTGGTAGATCTGATCACATAAGGTCGTACTGTTATAATTGTATGGATATCCTCAGCCTCATGTTCAACCAAAGGTCAGTGGTAAGATTGTTCAAGTTAGGAAAGAATGGAAACCAAAAACTCCTAATGTAAGTTCTTCTGTGACTTCCTCTATGTCGATTAGTGTTCCATCTGTTTTGACTAAGTCTGGCAACTTAGGTCAGTCTAGTTTGAATGTTGCTTATGCTGATAATACTATTGAGAAAGGTGTTTTTGTGTTTGCTTTTAAAACTGCTATTGCACCAGATGTTGCGTTGGATTTTACAACATCCTTGGTTCAACCTGATCAAATAAAGTTTGTGGCTGAGTCAGCCTTTGATAATGAAAAGTCTCAAAGCAGGAAGGTTTCTTATCATAAGGATGGTAATACTGTGTCTGTTGTTGATGAGAAGGATGGATCAGAAAGTGATGACCAAAGTGTGTGGAGTTTTCTCCTTAGTTTGTCAGAATTTATGGCTAAAAAAGTGGAGTAAATGGTATGCTTATTCTCCTATTTGTGGGTATGCTTGTGTTTGTGTGCCTATGCTTGTGCCTATAAAAAAAATTACATGCTTATTCTTCTGTTTTTGCAGTTATTCTGGCATGTTGTTGTTGATGTTGCCACTGATGCTGCAACATCTTGATTGTTCTGAGAGTTTTCAAAATCTCAGTATCTTTATATATGTGTGTATGTTCCATGCCAATGTTCTAAGAAATGTTGGAACATGTATGTGTGACCTTTAATAGGTCTGCTGGTTGGAGAATATTTCCTTGCAAAATTAGATGGTCTTTATCTGAAGAAATATATGACCAGGCTCTGAAGGTTTCTCTATCTATGTATTAGGAATTCTTGCGTTTTCTCAAATTCTTCCATATGCATGTACTCAGGGGGAGTAGTGAAATATTTCTAGTAGTCACTCATAAGGTGTTATATTGAGGGGGAGTGTTACTGTAATGTGTGCTTGAAAGTACTCAAGTTGTATGACAAATATTGAGTAGTATGTGTCAAACATCTAAACCAGCTGTCAGCTTTTTGCAGTTATGGGAAAAAAAATTCCCTTACTGTTATGTGACAGGGTTTCCTGTCTGATGTGGTGTAGGGTGTTGGAACATCCCTGGGAATTTATTTTTCCCTAAAATGTATCATAGGAATTTATTTTTCCTCTGCTCTGATTGAGACCATGCCACTTTCTTATCCGCTGCTGCATGTTTCTGACTTCTGTAATACCTTTTTATCTCTTAAACTTTATTTTAAGAGTATGTTTCTTTCTTTCTTCTTGTCTGGTTTGTTTAAAGCTCTGATTGAAGATTGTGTAAGGTATTCATTTGTCTCTGTGCACACTTCTGGTATTTCTTTAGTGATACTACATGACTATTTCTTCTTCTTGAATATGTGTTCGTGATGACTTGAGGAAGTGCATCTAAGGTATTTCTTAGGATTATTAGTGCTGGATGTTTCTTCATAGGTGTGATATCATGATGATTGAGGAAATGGATTTGTTTTGTATCCCTCTGTCTTATAAAGATTGGCCTTAATTTGTTTTAGTCAAAAATTTGCCAAAGAGGGAGATTGTTGGGTATTTGTATTGGCTGTATTTTTGCTAAAACAAATATCCATTTAATGTGTAGTTGGATACTATGTTGCAACATGGTTTAGGCATCCATATGAAATGTTGGACAGAATGTTCCAACATCTTGGCACGTTAAGGAAACAACTTTTCCTTAACTTGATGATCAAGCAACGTACATATCTATACAGAATCAGTTTGTTTTTATTCCCAAAGGAGCAAGAATATTTAAGGGAATAATTGAAGATGCTTTGGACGTTCCTAAAGATGTTCCTGCATTTTTGAACTTTCCATTTTTGTCTCTGATTCTGTTTTGTAGATCAGATCGATATGCAATTTGTTACTGAAGCCCAACAAGGTTTGTTAGCCCATATTGCTTCAGTATAAAAGGAAGACTTCAAGATCTAATTAGTAATTCAAGCTGTCATACTAAAAAGTTTAGCTTTTAGGATTTTGATTTTGTGTGTTCTACTCTTGTATCGTTTGATGCAAGTTTAGTTCTGTTTTGTTTGTGAGCCTTTCCTGTATCATCTTGAGACTTGTTAAGGATTGTGTGTTAAGTTGTAAAATCGTTGTACTACACCAAAGCTTGTAAGTAAGGTCATAGTTGTTTGTGTTTAAAGGTAACTTCACAAATTGATTGTTTGAGGTCTGATAGGTCACCGGGGTTGTGACTGACCATAGGATAGTGAGATGGGATCATAAAGTGTAAACGAGGAGTTTGCTGAGAGCTTCTGAATAAGGACCACACAAGTGGATTTCCTTCCTGGCTTGGTAGCCCCCAGAGTAGGTGACTTTGCACCGAACTAGGTTAACAAACTTCCTGTGCCTTTTACATTCTTGTCTTTTATTTTGCTGTTTTGTTTATGTTTACTGCTAGCACGATGTTCTAAACATCTCATTCAACATATGTTATATGTGCTTGGTGTTGGAACATCGCATAGAACATTATGTTGCTAGTGTGCCAGAATTTCAAACTTCAACAACGACTCTTTTTGATGTGCTGGCAATCCTCAACGTCTCTTTCACACTTCTATATAAAGGAGTGAAGACTTGAAAATTGTAAGAGACTAAACAATTTTACAAGTGCCAAAACTCTGCTGAATTGTTTTCTCATCAAAGTTCACTTACAATTTCTTAATAACTTTCATATCTTAAAAATTCTAGAGTCTTAAGAGTCTGTATCTGATTTGTATTTGTGAACACCACTGATTGTATATCAAGTGTTCAAACCTCAAACAACTTTATGTGTATTTCTGTTTGATTAGAAGAGCATAGGAAGTCTCTTGTGTGTCCGCTTGAGCATAGGAAACCTCTTGCTTTTGTGCTTGAGTAGTTTAAAGTCTCTTGCTTTTGTGCTTGAGCAATTGTAATCAGATATTGATTTTAGTGAACTCTCCTTGGAAGTGCAAGGGGGACAGGACTACTTCCGGATTGTGGAAGGAACCTGTATAATTTCGTTCTCCTCTCTCTCTCTCTCTTCTTTATCATCTGCATAAGACTCTGAACTCTATCCGACTCTGAACATTGAACTTAGTTTTAAAAAGAATAAAAACCTAACACAATTCACCCCCCCCCCCCCCTTCTCTCTCTTGTGTATCTGCGAGGTTTCTAAGAATTGGAATAAGAACCTTTACCACGCCCTTGAGATTTCCTAGCTTCAGAAGAATTCAATTGAATTATGCTATCTTCAGAAATGGAAATGGAATAAGGATAAGAATTGTTGATTTCTTCTTGAATTACAAGAGAGTAAAGCTTATTGAGAGAGGAAGAGGATCAAGAAGAAGAACTTGAGTTTTAACAATAGAGAATTGATCATTCAAACTAGTCAAAAACTGCATAATTTGATCCTCGGTTCTATAAACCTTAGCAGCAACTCTAATAGCTTCACAACGGCAAGGGTGAATGTATACACAATAAAGTATAGGTCTGTGTGAAGAGAGTTCTTCCCATAATGCTTTCATCTCAGTAAAATACTCAAGGACGGATTTGGTACCTTGCTTCAAAATGTTGATAGAAGAACGTAAAGTAGCAATACGAATTCTATCAACCTTAGAAAAACGCTCATTAAGATCTTGCCAAACTTAAAAAGTTTTATCATATAAGACAATAGTTTGAGAATGGAGTCTAAAACAGAGTTGATAAGCCAAGATTGAACCAAGTAACTACAGTGTTCCCAAGCATTGCGATTAAGATCTTCAAGTTAGGTGTAGGAATGGAACCATTGATGAATCCAAGCTTGTTCTTCGTTCCACGCAACATAATTGGATCCTTCAAGCTTGGGGAAAACAGTGAGAGAAGTTGGACCTTCGCTAGGATGAATAGCACGAGGAGCCATGCGTTGAAGAATCAAGAAATGCGGAGCAAAAACAGAGGAAAATCTATATCAAATTCTAGACAAAACAAGAAGCGATCTCATTCTAGAAATTGCAACTGAAAACCATCAAACAAGAGAAAACAAAGATTTCAGTTGAATTCAATTATCAAGCACAAGTGCAGAAAACATGAAGAGTCATACGTAGAATCATATAAATGGTGAATGATTCACGATGAAGATGAAGAAGGAAAGAGAAACGCAATGGAATCAATTAGAAAGACGGTTATGGATCGTAACAACCTTCTCCTTGAAGGAGAATGAATCTGATTCCATATTAAGAAGGTGAAAATGAATGTAGAATATGATTTTTGGAACTGAATGTACAATGAGTATTTATACAAGAAAGCTAGAGTACAGTAAACTATGATGGAAGGGAAACACTACATTGCAACTAATCACTCTAAACTTAATTGCTTGTGATGGAAGTCATGTCCTCTATATGTGTATTATCCATATAGAGGACGGATAATCAAGCTCGAAGTGTGGAAAAAGGGATCACATAAATATTTCAGCATATTATATGTTAACACAACCAGAACAAGAATATTCAATAATTTATCAAAGTGTTTTGATATAATGTCTCGTTTCTTCATTAAACTGTTTCCAGTTTGAGGCATGCAATATAGTATGATGCAATGCCCGACGAAATTTGACGACAGTCTACATAACTAACCATGCATGGGTAGTATGGTAAAATAGAAAGGATAATGCTTGTTTTTACGGGAACACAAATAAGCGAAATGCACGAAAATATCCAAGCCGTTCAATTTCACCAACACATGGCCGTGTTCCATTACATAAGGATTAATAGTTTTTGAATTTTTTAGAAAAGAGCGCACAGTGTATTCTTGCTATTCTTGTGGCCTTCCTTCATGAAATATAGCATTACCCAAATTGAAAATCAAGTTTGGGCAAAAAGGTAATAGAAAATCCAGTGCATTTCGTAGTTTTCGTCGGTATCCCATTCGTAACATCCAGCATTGGCCTTCCATCTTTCACCTTTCAGTCTATTATTTTTTTTGGAAGTCAAACCGTTTCGTTCGCAATAGCCAAGGCATAATCACTCAATAATAAAATCAAATCAAAGTCACCATGAGAAAATGATCATACAAGTAACTTAAAATCATCTTCTAACTTGTCATATATACAAGAGGAAATCAAATTTATTTGATCCAAAGATTGTCAACCGGTAACAAGCAATAGATGGATGCTAAATTGAATTACTAATGGAGGAGAAATAATAGAGAAACTAATTTCCTGCACTAAAAGCACATTTTCTCTTAGTTGGATCTAAGAACCAGTAAAATCTGAAGTTTATCTGCTATCACTGCCAGACAATACCAACTAAAGAAATCATGATTTGATGCAAAATCAAGCTTGCAGTATAGATAATTAGAACGAATTTTCAGTATCTTTCACTTGGAAATATGATATGATCAATCATCCATTATGAGTAACTAGGAAATGTAAGTAAAAGTAATATATATAACTCTAATGTACACACATCTTCAATGTATCTTGGATGATGATCCTTTATAATAACCTTATATTGTATGTTTCATTATTGAACTGGTAGTAAAAGCAGAAATCACATCATAAAGAACTAATAAACAACCACAACTGCTTCTAAACAATTGAACCTTTAACATGCTGGTTTGGAGACCTTGCTGCTAAATAACATATGGAAAATTATTACCATCCATTCCACAATGTCTCTTTAATTTGATAGAAAACCATTTTCGAATCTGCATCACAGATTTTGTTTTTGCACCTTGACTTGAAAACAAACTAAATATGATAATCATATCTATATCTAGTTAAAATACTAACATAAAATTAACACACTAACATTTGTCATTTAAAAAAAATAAAAATTAAATTAAATATCTAGCTAGTAGTTACTATACTTGGAAAGAAAATAAAGCTTACATATGTTTAGTAACTATCATTTTTACATGATATATCAAAAATAGAACAAGAGTTAAACCGTGCATGGAAAAACCACTTCAAAACCTGAATAACAGTTTTTAATTTCACAACACACTAAATATCATAATAATATCTAGTAAAATATTTATAAATTGAGACAAAAAATACAACAAGCTAAATTTCATAATCAATTACTTGAAATTAACAAACAGTACACCAAGAATTTCAACTATAGCAATACCATTATCATGCTATCATTTAATTTAAAATCCAAGGAGGAAAACAAGCTTTCATGAAGAAATGAAAATAAATCAAAAAAAATAGAGAAACAAAGAGAACCTTGATGGAATAGCATACTCAGGGAAGTCTTGCAAGGCAGGAAACATTTGATCAAAAGCTATCTCAGTCTGATAGACCAAAAATATAACAATCACAAGCTTTAACGCTTGCATCTTCAAAAATTATTTTAACACCATAGAAAAAATAACTGAATGTCATCATCGTAGACTATTACGGCCAAAGACGACTGAAATTAGAGAATAGTCTATTTTAATGATTTATGCAGCATAAAATCAAATAGATGAATTAAGTTGTAAATTACGACCATATTTAAGTTGTCTTGTCTCCATGAATCCAAGATGAATAGAGAACAAGTTTAAGAAAACAGAAACAAAATAACTTTCTAACATAAGTGATACAGTATAAAAGAAAGAGAACAAATGTTCAATAATCTATGATTGACGAGGTTCTGATCAACGTTGAAGTGTGCTGCAACAACCTTCAACCGTGCTGCCATGAATACAATCCTACAACACAGGTAACATGAGAGTTATGTCATTAAATATTAGATTCTACAGCAATATCATTATCCAGTACATAGTAATAAAAATGAGTAATAATTCATGCTCCCCATATGAACGTGGATGTACCAGGTGTAAACACAATCTAGAACAAGAATATACAAAATATAGTAATTTGCAAAAATATTTTATACATCAATTATGGATAGATAACCTAACTCTAAATGTAAAAATAGGATCACTCATGCAATCTATCTGCAACAAGGTTCAGAATTAAATGAAACTAATAAAAGTTTGAACAAATAAGACACGATTCGGATTTTCGATTTTGTTTCCTCATCTAAAGATTTGCCAGTTTTTTTAAAATAAACATATCCAAGTCTAATAAATAAAATTCTAGATATAATGAATTACTTATTGGGAGCATTACCTACAGAAAATTTATCTTCTGACTTAAAATAAATGTAAGAGCAAAACAGATTCAATCGACTCAGAAATTGCCAAACTGTTAACCATAGCCAATACATTCACTCAACAATACAATCAAATCAAAGCCATAATGAGAAAATGATCATCAAAGTAACTTACAATCATCTTCTAACTTGTGATAAAAGAAGAAGAAAATGGCACCTCATTGAAACCATGAGGAAGGAGCAACTGAGTATGAGTTTCAGTGCCCAAATCAAGTGAAATCATCACAAATTGTTCAATACTAATACCCTTGCAGTCATACCCAAAACTGAAGTGATTGCCAATTGCAACCCAATTAAAACTACCACTCAGATGCACAATATCCATCATTTGATGTTGAATCACAGGAGAATTTTGAATATTTCTCCAAACATTATCGCCTAAACTAAATACTCTTACGTCCGTTTTCTCCATAGGGAATACCACCACCTTATAAGTGTCAGTTGAACTATCATAACCAAACGCTATTTTATTAAGTAAATTATTTCTGAAATCCCGTATATAATGGCAATAACCTAATTTTTCTGATATTGTCCTTGTGGCCGGGTTCCAAAAAAAAAACCACATCTCACTAACTCCTTTGAAGCAAGAATCTCCATACAGGGGCGGTTCAGACTTTAGATACATGTGGGGCTAAAATTTCAAAAAAACAAATAATGCAAACTATATTTAAAATAAGAAATAACATTGTTTGATGCAATATTACATTACAATGAAAATCGTATCCGATTCATTTATTGAAAGAGTAATGCTAGCAACACTCTCTTTTAAACACCCTCTCTAATACTCACTCTCTCGTTAGTTTAAATCATCGTGGGTCTACACTTTAAAAATTGAAGCTACTTAAAGTGGTGGGACATACACTGATTTCATCCAATAAATGAGTGAGTGATAAAGAGATGGTTGAAAATGAGTGTTGCTAGCATTACTCTTTGTTGATGAAAATGAGATAAAATGACATCATTGCTAATTGTTAAAAAGATCATCTCTTTCTATACAAGTTACATAAGTTACTCTTCACAACTTTCATAGCTTTAAAAACACGTTTAACACTTGCAGTTGCTACCGGCAAGAGCAAAGCCAACTTCAAAATTTTATAAACCATAACAAATGTGTTGCATTTGTTTGTTTCCACAAGTTTTGCACAAAGATCTGAAAGCCCTTTCAACTTAGCAAATTTTGGGTCAGATCGAACATTTGTAACATAATGCTTAAGTTGATGGCATAACACCACTTTCGACACATCTACAAATCATTTGGATAAAACTCAATCGTCATCAATAATTTGTTCACATCAAAAGTTGCAAATGACTTTTGCAGGACTCAAGCATGAAACACACTGTAAATTCTCTTGTGTTTTTATCTATTATTAAAATAAAATAAAAAAAGACATGTGGGGCTTTAGCCACAAAATGCATGACGAAGGTAGGATCGGAGATGAGAGATTTCCATGACTTCCTCACACACTTCAGCTGCAGGAGAGATTTGACAGGAAGCCAAGATAGAACTTCGACGACAAGTTCTTCAGGGAGGATTTCTGTTGATGTTGATGCCGCCGCCGCCGCTACTTTATACTGTCGGTGCCGCAAATTAGATCGAGGAGGTGTTCCCGTTGATGCTGCTGCCGCAGCTTTGTGCTGAGGCCGTCGTGACTTCGTTGGTAGGAGGTTCAAGTGCTGAAATGTTAAACCCTAATAACACGCGACAACAGTTTTAGATTTATGTTTTTTTTTTTTTACAGAGCGGTTTTAGATGAAATATTGTAGATTTGTATTCGGTCAATAATAAAAAGGTCACGCAAATTAACTCTTTTTTTCAAGAAAGAAAGATCGCAAATTAACTCTTAATGACTTTTAAAGTGAGTAAAAATAATAATTTCAAAAGGTTTTGGTGGTGGTTTGCGTGGGGGCTAGGTGGGGGCTTTTGTTTCATCCCTTCTGACCGGCTTGTAAGGCTTCTGTTTGTTTTTCAGTTTCTGTTCCGACAAGTGTTTTTGTTAGGTGGTGGGTGTTGTATTTTTGTTTTTATTTCCTTGGTGTAGCTTTCTATTTTTGGTTCTTTTTGGTGCGGCCCTTGGGGGTTGTTTTCTGGGGTTTGTTCCTTGGTGTTTTTCGGAAGCTTGTTTTGGTGCATCTTGTACGGTTACTTCTCTAATATATATATATATATATATATATATATACCGTCTTTTGGCGAATAATTACCATCTCTAATTAATTACTCCACCACTCACTAGAACTTAGTAAAAATAATTATTCCCACTTAAAAAACCAAAATAACCTTCCTAATAAAAATGACTATTTTACCCTTGCTCTTTAAATGAGCAAAATACCCTTGAGTCTAAAATGACTAAAATACCCTTTTTACACCAAAACCCACTAATCCGAAATAAAATACACACAGAGACAATTAACCACACACAAGCGCATATAAACACGCATAATAGATAAATAAAATAATTCTAGCGAAAAACGGATTGTTACAGATAATAATAAGTTGTGAATTGATATGAGGTGAACTTGCTATGTAGATAATAAAATAGCATGATTCATGGAGCGATAAAAGGATGAAATAATTGAAATTCTTAATAAGATTATATTCATTATGCAGTGAAGTACCTAGTTATATGAGTACTTTTGACATACTAATATGTGTGAATTTGGAAGTGAGAGCCGTTTCCTATGAATTTCTAAGAAAAGTTCCTAGAGCGTTTACTAAACCGGGATTAACATGCAGGATCTTTAATACAATAACTTTTTTAGAATACACCTATGAAAATGATGTTTGTGATTTGATGTCATAGATATAGTTCAAAACTAAGAATCACTTTGTTCAAATACGAATCTTACGCAGTACATAAGCGTAGGCTAGCAAGCGCTAAACCTAGATTGAAATAGACAAGTTCGCAAACGACGAACTTGTGAAAATAGGGTTCTGGAATCCACCGGAAATTGAGAAAAAACTCTAAAATATTATTGATTGAATAAAAGTTCCCTATTAAGCTACAACTGTTAAGCTTAAATAGGGAAATAACAAACCCTAATGGGGCAAAAATAACGAACTGAAAACAAAATAGAAAGTTCTAGAAAATTAGGCTTAAATAATAAATACTGCTAAATTACTAATAAAACCATCCTGCATCAATCTCCTCCACCTTTGAAGAACTCGACCTCGAGTTCTCGTTTTGATAAAGAGTTTTCCATGCATGTTGACTCCTTCGATGAAATAGAGACCACCCTCCTGGATCCCATTGAGTGAAATGCAATGATGGTTTGATTTGAAACATATAGCAGTTTTCTTTGTGCCATTGAAGAAATATAGCATGCTGAATATTTTCTAGATCCATCATTTTAACCTTGAATTTAATCTGCCACACATCTTTGTTGGTAATAAATTCAAAGAAACACATCTTTTTGGCAATTGGTTGATCAACGCATGCTTCCACAACATTTGGATTTACATAAGCTGATGAAGAATGTGGTGAGCTTGCAACCTTTGCAAGGTAGGTTGGAAGTACTACTTCAATTTTATGAAGCATAGTAGTGCAGCCACATAATCCCAACGCATTAGCAAGATGTATATCAATTGAACTAAGTGGTTTCAATACCGATTCTATAAGTAAGATTTGTGGAACTCCAAAATGGGAAACTATGAAAATTCTTTTTGTACGGTCTGGGATAAAGCTATTGTCCATGAAGTTGTGAAACCCTTTAGTTGTAATATATCTACCAATTTCAATATCAATTACTGTCTTCGTGAAGTCACCAAATAATAGATATACATCTATTTTCTCATATGCATACGATTTCCTAGTTCCAGAACCATGGAATTCACCATGACAAAAGCTAGGGATCACATCAATACAAATACGACCAACCAATTAAAGAAAAAATGGACAGATAGTTAAGTTGGCCACTATATATGTTTGAGTTTTTCCACAATACGGTGATCAATTTGGTGCCAAAGAAAATCTTATATGTTGAGGCGCATGAAGAAAGGGATCTCAATAAGGTATAGAAGGATAAATGAACAGGCAGAGACCCAAAAGAGGTGTTTACCGTGGTACTAGATAACCAACCTGTGAATGGTGACAGTTTTTGTATAATAACATAATCAGATGGTTGGTCGATACCTGTAGCAACATGTCGATCCGGTGGTTTCTTCGGCAACGGCGGTTGCGATTGAATTTGATGATTTTAGTGGCAGGGATACAAAATCATTGAATCGATAAGTGACTTCCAATGGTTTTAATCACTCCACATACAATTTCTTCAAGCCATCTATTATTGATGTCACTGCACTAAGAGGTAACTTCTTTAATGATTTTGAAGCAACTGGTGGAAAAGGTTGAGGCTGACCAGCACCAAATATATCAGGTTGGGCATTTATTGTTGAACTCTCTTTATTTGTTACTAATACATCAATTACTTCCATGACAAGAAGTTTGATTTTTTTCATTGTCAATTGTAGCCTTCTTTTTTTCCATATCAGCATCATGCGATAATTTCCCATCATCTCCAAGATTCTTACTCAACTGCTCCTTCATATCCTCATCATAACCACCCTTCACCGGCGTTTGATGCGGCGACGGGAGCTGCTTCCTCTCTAAATTTTCAATTGAAACAAGCGGCGAGAGAGACAATCTATCGCGAGAGTTAAATCTTTCAAGCATCAACTGTTTCATCTTTCTCCAAGTTTGAATGAGGTTTTTTTCTTGTCTCCGTCCCTACACAACGAGTCTATCCCACCAAACAGTTGCGGTACTTTTCATTCTATTCGCAACCATCTTAACCTGCTTGCTTTCCGGGATGTCCATGACGTCGAAAAATTTGTCAATATCAGTCGCCAAATCCAAAAATTCTTCTACATCCATCGTTCCGTAAAATAATGGAATATCAGCCTTTACGCGGTAATCATGGTGATTGTTATTACAAACCCTAATAATTGGAATTGGTCCTCCTCCCTTGTTCTGACTGTTTCTGTTGTAGTAGTTGTTGTTATTTTTGTTGGCGTTGTTGTCGCCAACCTTAGTTGTCGACGTCGCCATCTGAGATGTTGTTGTTGTTATCAACACCGCCATCTGATCTGACAGAGCTTTGGCGGCCGCAATTAAACCAGCAAATCCTGCCCTCGTAACCAGTTGATCTCCCATGGCTGATCAAGCTAGGAAAAGAACAGGAGAAACCTGCTCTGATACCAACTGACGCAGTACATAAGCGTAGGCTAGCAAACGCTAAACCTAGATTGAAAGAGACAAGTTCGTAAGCGACGAACTTGTGAAAATAGGGTTCCGGAATCCACCAGAAATTGAGAAAAAAACTCTCTAAAATATTATTAATTGAATAAAAGTTCCCTATTAAGCTACGACTGTTAAGCTTAAATAGGGAGATAACAAATCATAATGGGCCAAAAATAACAAATTGAAAACAAAATAAAAAGTTCTAGAAAATTAGGCTTAAATAATAAATATTGCTAAATTACTAATAAAACCCTCCTGCATCAGAATCTTACTCATTTTGAAAAGTTCAAGTCAAAAGACACCTTTATTGTTGTACAATTCTTATAGAAACGTCTTACGTTATTTTGATTTTTGTTTTCTTTTAAATTCAAGTGGGAGATTTTTGAAACATATAGTGCTTGAATTGAAAAATAAATACTCTAAAGTCTCACACCGGATAATAGAGTATGCTAGTGAGTGTAATTTTGAAAAGGACAAAACTTAAGTGAATTTTTTAAGTGTTTTTCGTATGGTTCTTAACTAGATTATCCATGATTTCTTCAAATTTCACAATTTTCTCAAAGTTTGTTATAGAAAAATGTACTATTAGTCAGGAACCATGGAAAAAACACCTAAATCATTTCTTCTAGGATATTTTGCCTAAGTCATTTATGAGTGGTCCTAGTACCATATTTAATTGATCATTTTACCAATTTAGAGTGTTCATGGTATCATTGTCCCGAATTTTTAGGAGTGATCTTAAACCATGTTAGAGTGGTCTCACTAACATTAGAATGATCTTAGTATCATATTAAAGGGGTCTTAACATCATATCTAAATTTGTATTTCTAGAAAAGATCTTCCAGTGCAGTGAGACTCCAATATAGTTGTAGTTCTCTTGTTTTATCTAATAGACATCATTGTTTATAGTCCTCCTTGCACAATTTTAGACGGAGTCAACAAATATTTTAAAAAGAACGACATAATACTCATCCTACTAATCTCTTAGGTGGGTGGAAATATTTTTTAACTGTTTTTGACCATATATTCCTTACTGAAAAGCAAGAACATGTCTCTCAATGTTCACTTTTTTTATTGCGCTAACGTTTGAAAATTATGAATTGTGTTTTTTTTATGAAATTTTGATTTTGATTAAAAGTAAAAATATAAATGTTTTTTGCTTTCATATTATAACAAATCAAATTAATCGTGATTATCTATATCAATGACACCAACAATATAACAAAAAAATAATCTAAATTCTTTTTTTAACGACACCAACGACAATCTTTATTATAGAAAAGGTTGTTTAAAGGTAAAATTGAGATAATGAAAAACTATGTTTTTTTTTTGTGGTGGCTGGGTTTGAACTTTGAACCTTACATATATTATACATTGTCTCCACCAATTGAACTAAGTTCATGAAAACAAACTAAGTATAAATATACTCATCTAATTTGTTACACTTTTTAAATGATAAAG
This sequence comes from Medicago arabica, assembly GCA_946800305.1. Taxonomy (NCBI): domain Eukaryota; kingdom Viridiplantae; phylum Streptophyta; class Magnoliopsida; order Fabales; family Fabaceae; genus Medicago; species Medicago arabica. The sequence goes on from OX326969.1 coordinate 30,067,901, forward strand.
AAAAAAATTGGACATATATACACTCATATATTGTTTGTTACTTTTTTATTTTAATATTTGAATTTACTTTTATCTATTTGTTATATGTGTTATTTGTATTGAAAGTTGAAGGGTAATTTAAAAAAGAGAAAATGTCAATACAACAGATGCAAAACATAATATTTTCTTTATATATTGCATAGATTTATAACCCACGCCACTTTATGTAAGAATTTTGTGTTCTCACACCATTCACATGTCGGATCATATTAGCCTTTTTTTTTTAAGAAGATAAAATGGATTATATTACTGAAAGCCTGTAGATTTTAGCATAAGGAGTGCCAAAACCCCTGCTGAAAGAGTCAAATACAAGAAATAACAAAGATTTGGAGGCAAAACAAGCTCAAAAAAAAATGCTGCCTGTTACAAAAATATTTCCAAGCAAGGTAAATGATTCAACCACCATGAAAGGTAGGAGAAAACAAAACTAGGACGATTTGCCTTCAGCCACCAGTAAGATTAAAGCTTAACTTTATCTAGCAATTGGTTAAAAGAAGCTTCTTTTTGGTAAAAGATTTGAGCATCCCTTTCAAGCCAAATCACCCACACACATGATAGCCAAATAAGGTTAAGAGATAAGTGTTTGTTGTTTGAAAAACCGCTAAAGGTGCCAAATTGATATAAATGGTCTGGCACGTTTTCAGGAAACACTATGTTGTAACCAAGCCAGTGAAAAATATCATACGCTTGCCAAAAAATCACAAGAGAAAAATAAGTGCTTTGCATCTTCTATCGTACCACATCCACCCACGCATAACTGAGCATTCGGATGTAAAATGTGTTTTTTGATTAGATTGTCGGTTGTTGGTAATCTATCACGTAACAAGCGCCAAGCGAAGATACTGATTTTCAGGGGCACTTCCTTGTTCCAAATTTCAGTAATGTGAGTAACCGCCAAGTTGTTACTGGTTGATGTCAACGTATGGTTATAAGCATTTGTGATATAACTGTTGGAGGCATGTAAGTGCCAAATCCACCTGCCATGATGAGTAGGCTGCAAAACAATATTAGATAAAATATCACAACACTCCCGCAACTTCTCCTCCTCCCAAGTTAACAAACGACGCCGCCACTGCCAAGCTACACCCTCGACTCCCCATCCAAGACAATACATTTCAGCCACTGCTGTCATTTTATTAGTAGCAAGATCAAAAAGACAACTTAAACTATTCTTCAAAACTAACCCGTCAATCCAAGGATCCCACCAAAATAAAGTTTGGGCACCATCACCTACCTCCTGCCCCACATTATCATCAAATCACCACCCACCTCCCACACCAACCCCATTTTTAACATTTATCAAAGTATTCCACCAAATAGAGTTAAACCGCCCCTCCTCAGCGATTTTACCTCCTACCTCGTCGTATCTGGCTGATAAAACTCTATACCACAAACTCTTATTCTCAACCCGCATCCGCCAACACCATTTACCAAGTAAAGCCAAATTAAATTAATCCTCCTCACTCCTAAACCGCCTTCCTCCTTTTTGGAACAAATAATGTTCCAATTAATCCAAGAAATTTTTCTAACCTCCTCACAACCCAAAAAAAAAAAAAGTTAAATAAAGATTCAATAGAAGAAATGATACCTGCGGGAGCTTTGAAGAAGGAAAGAAAGTAAACCGGGAGAGAGGAAGAGACAGACTTTAGGAGAACTAAAGACCATCCAAAGAGAGATTTCTACTCTTCCAACCCGATAATCTTGATTTAATACGATCAATCAACAGTTGCCAAAAAAATAATTCGAGGATCACCACCTATAGGCAACCCCAAATAAAGGAAGGGGACCCTGCCCAATTTACAATTAAGAATAAGAACTTAACTACGTCAGTTTTTATTAGATCATCGAAAACCGATCTAATAAAAACTTATTTTGTTTCAACTAATTTGATTGCTAAATTAGTTCAATCTTCCACACTGACCTACATTAGCAATCTTCTTACTTTAAAAGCTTGTAAGGTTTAGTTATAACAAAACCCTAATCACACTCCTAATTTCCATCCTTAATCAACTAAGGGTTTTCTATCATGTGCAAATTTGCACATGTTAAGAAGTTTAAAATAGTAGTATTGTATCGGAACTTGTGCATTTCATATTAAATATATAATTTTTAATAAATAATTGTTCATTTTCAATGTAAAGTTACTACTTTTAACTCCTTTAACACCTTTAACATGTGCAATATTGCACATGTTAGACAAACCCATCAACTAATCCTAGCTTACACAAAAAGCTTTTACACGTGTAAATACACCACCTAGAAGAAGAAAAAAACTAAACCTAGCTTCCTTTGGAAGTTGTTGTACGTTTATTTAATGTCAGACACACACTTTGCCTTGGTAACTGTCTTTATTCTCATTTTGAAATTGTAATTCCCTCTCCCCATAATTAAATCGTATCTTCTATCAATGAACCTGATTGCTACCTTGGTTCTCTATATATACTCACTCATGGTACTGTTTCATTCACTCTTAACCCTAAAACAAACTAACATTACATCTACTCATCATTTCAATGGCCTTTTCTGAGTTCCAAAGCTTGCTTGCATTGCATTGCTTGAAGGGTATAGTATTCTTAATGTTTAATCTTGGTTAACACCTTTTGTTGTTTTATTCCCTTTCCGTCGTACGCATCAATTAACTTTTATTCTGTATATTTTCCTGAACAACTCCTTTGGATCCAAACCCTTCAACTGTTCTTGACAAACTCGTGAATGATTTGCGCCTTTTGATTTGCTTATGCCACCATTATTGGTTTGAGTAAACATGAAAGATTCAATTGTTTGAAATGATAGTTAAGCCATGTTATTAGGATTGCTAGGTATCAACAAATAAAAAAGAAATTCACATGTTCATTGTTCTATGCTCTATCTCTCTCATTGTTATTCATTTTTCTTATTTATTTTATGCAAGGTAGTTGTTGCAGAACACAGATTCACAAGTTAAACTGATCTCTCTACCAGAAGCTTTCCCACCACCAAGCTCACGCTGCAATCTTCTTCCAAACTAAGCTTCAAAATCCCAATTCTTTGTCATGCATCGGCATCCACGGCACGCCCTTCGCCCCTTGTATGGTGTCTGCGCAGGCAATATAAGCTTCATACTTCGATCGATTTCAACATGTCTCTTTCCATGCGCTAGCTGCGGTGAGGGTGAAGGATTGATGGAGACAAGGGCACAACAAGTGAAGGTTATTGTTCCTTTCTCTCATCTCTCACTCAAAAATATGTTTGGTGTTTTTATTTTTAATTTCTCTTTGTTATTTTTTCTGGATAGGGTAGTGAGGGATCATATCTTCATAAAAGCTTTCTTGGAGTATGAAGAAACAAATGAATGAAACAATTTCTAAAAAGAGACCCAAGCATTCGGTTAATAAGTTGACTCTAAGTTTCTTTCTGTAATTTTTTCCCCTTATTTTTTGTGCTCTCTCGATATTTGCTTCTTTTTCTTTAGGAAGTATGTTATGTCTTGAATTGTTCTTAAGGAATCTGATTGAATTTATGCAAAATTACATCTACGTGTCTTTTGACCATTTTATGACATATCTATTTATCTAAAATTGATACTTTGATTATCTATTTTTTCAGGTTTCAGTGGTTTTTAGTAGCCAAATTCAATATTGTGAATATTGAAAGAAAAATGATTATGTAGCTTGAAAGAAAAATTTACAATTGAAAGTTCTATGAAGGATTGTAGTATCAGATTTTTTAGGAGTTATGTTAAAGTTGGAAGATTGATATTGAGATCTGCAAAGTTTCATATGTAAAGTTCCTTAACCTTTAGTCCTTAATCATGTAAACTTCATCTGGATGCCAAGTTAATTGAATTTTTTCCAATTATCTTAGCAATTTAACCCATCAATTTGGATGTTGGCCTCCCTAATCGTGTACCATGTGATGTTGTTTTTACACCTCTCAAAGTAAATACTGACAACACGGATTACATTGCTTTTAGAATAGCTGACTGTACATTTTTGCTGATGTGTCACGCTGACTGTATTATTCATTTTTTTTTATGGGATACATGCGGCATTTATTATTTTTTAAATAAAAATTAAAAAATTCTTTAAAAAATTTTAAAAACGAAAAAAAAAATCTGGAAAAATTAGTAAAGATAAAAAAATGTTCTAGAAAAGTTAATAAAGATAAAAAAAATAAAAAAAAACGATTTTTTTTATTTAAAAAAGTAAAAAAAATCTGGAAAAATTAATAATAATGAAAATTATACTGAAAAAATAAAAAAAAAAGTTGGAAAAATTAATAAAAATTAAAAAAATCTAGAAAAGTTAAAAAAATGAAGGAAAAAATATGGAAAAACTAAAAAAAATCTGGAAAAAATTAATAAAATGGAAGAAAAAAAAAACAAACTTTATAATTTCTAAAGAAAAATCTGAACTTTTTTTTAAAAAATTTCGAAATATTTAAAGTTCCTAAATTTTTCATTTTTTTTATAAAATAAAACTTCTTACTTTCGAAAAACAAATATGAATTTTTTTTCATTTTTCCATAATTTTTAATTTTTCTGGTATTGAAAAAAATCCGGAAATATGAATTTTTTGAAATATATTAATTTTTTCCAGAATTAATTCATTTTTTTAAAAAAATTCCAGATTTTTTTTATATTTTTTCATTTTTATTAACTTTTCCATATTTTTTTAATTATTTAAGAATTTTTTTCGTTTTTTAAAATTTAAAGAATTTTTTATTAATTTTTTTCGTTTTTTTAATTAATAAATGCCACGTGTACCCCATAAAAAATAATAATTAATTATACAGTCAGCATGTCATGTCATCAGAAAAAGGTGACGCAGCGTGCCACATCAGCAAAAATGCACGTGTCAAACGTTAGTCAATTACCCCTTCCGTTTGTTTTGGCCGTTAAATGACTATTTTTTTTTTGTGCTTTCTTCATCTTCTTCCTTCCACTTTTTTCATCACCTTGATCAATATTCATAAAAAATCCATAATTTTTTTTAAGAAACAACAATCATTAACAACATCATCATCATTTCATTACTATACATCCAGAACTAATTATAAATGTGAAATTCTTATGAGTGAACATGTTCCTTGTATTCAACTTTAATACCTTTGAGAAAACAAGCTTTCTATGAGAAAACAACTTTAGATTTATAGCTTTAACTTAAGTGGTGTTATTGTTGTTGATGGTGGTGGAGATGTAGTAATGAGATGATGATGATGTTGTTAATGGTTGTTGTTTCTTAATTTTTTTTTTTAAATTTTTATGAATATTGATGAAGATGGTGAAAAAAGTGGAAGGAAGAAGATGAAGAAAAAAAAAATAGTCATTTAACAGCCAAAACAAACAGAGGGGAGTAATTGACTAACGTTTGACAATTTTAAGGGGGTTTTTGAAGTTTCTTAAAAGTCAGAGGGGTTTTTGACGAAAGTTACAATTTCAAGAGGGTTTTTGCCTATTCACTCATTCAAAATAACTTATACTGTTTTTGACTAAATTTTAAAAAAAATCTATTTTTACAAATACAAAGAAAAATCCATTTTTTTAGAATCTAAAACAAACGGGCCCTTAGTCCCATCGAAAAGAAGTGTTTTCATGGAATATCAAATCAATGTACTACTTTATTTGATGTACATATCCCACTTAATCTTTGGACAATTACATATGGTTTTCACACCTCGGCAAGTTCATTAATACTTAGGATGCTGAGGGATGTGATACCTATACAAGACTACATTGTTGTATCTGTTAGTTCTCTATTTGTGGCATGTTATCACTATAAAAATTATTTCTATTTGCTCAATAGATTGGTATTGGTACTATAGAGGTGGTGCTTATGTATATACAAATTTAATTAGTTTTATCAGGAATAGCAACTATGCAATTCATATGTTCTGTAACGACATAGTTTTTGCAGGAAAGTTGATATCCTCCAAATTTAGCAAGCTGCAATGTGTTAGTTCAGCGGATATGATGGTACATAAATCGTATAATAGGTGGAAATTATGCAGGCCTATATCTTGCTGAGACATAAAGTATGTTTTTGTAGAGATAAGAATCATTTGATAGATTATGATTGATGAAAAATTATTTGTGTCTCATGAATTGTTTTTTTATAGCTAAGATGCGACTAAGATATTATGGTTGATATTAATGTTACTTAGTAGATTCCTTAAAAAAAAAAAAGTTGCTTATTAGATATATAAAAATCATTTGGTAGATGTTAAAAACGCTGAAAGATTTACTAAAAAAATAATCATTGAAAGATTAATTAAATCGTAGTCATTTGTACATTAGTTAACAAAAACCTTATACAAGGCCATAATTCTATTATAAGTCCTATTATAAATGGTTTTAATTCATTAATTAAAATAGTGGTTTCTTTTGAACATTTGTTTTAGTTGCACTGTTGGAACTCATTTCTATTTTGTGTAGTTGTTTTTTTAAATAGTCTTTACTTAATAAGTATATAATATAAGTTAACAAAACCAAGCTTTTAATAAAACATTGCTTTATTAGCTCAACTTTTGGGATATTGGTTAAGAATTACTTCAATTATCGATCCATAGTTACTTGCTACTCGTAATTTTAGGTCACTTTTGTCCACTTCTTTTGTGTCTTTTACCATTTCATTATTTATATGGTTATAAAAATGAAGTGTTCTTTAAATTATTAAGTCGTAGTTCTACTTATTTTAGTTTTTAGGCGTTTTTGTCCCTTTATTTTTACTTAAACACGGAATTGATCCCCCATTTCAAAAATACTCAATTTTAGTCGTTCTTTAAGATTTTTAAACTTAAAAACTGGTACGACTTATATGCGAACTATCTTTTATTTTAGAATAATGTTTTTCTTGACAAGTATTATAGACAAACGGATTGGTGCTTGTTTAGTCGGTAAGACCCGTGCGGAAAACATCTATTATAGACAAACGAATTGCTTAGTCAAATAAAAACTTTAAATTATTTGAAAGATTTAACTTTTTCTTCTTTCAAAACCGATTTAATATGGTGAAAACATCTATCTCATAGTTGTATGACGAAGAAAACAAAGGGAACAATACAACTAGTTTTTTTTCCTCACTTTGTAACAACAATATTTTTTCCTATTAAAAAACATCAATTTTCTCCTATAAAGCCAAAGCATAGGATATCCTTCCGAACTTGTAGTAAATTCTGAGATTGGGCGTATAATCCGAAGGACAAACACAATAAAATGGTCAAACATGAAGTGCAAAAAAACAAACAAGAGCATTAGTCAAATAAAAATCTATATTTTCTCTATTGTCTTAAAACTTATTTTGTTTTTTTTTTTTAAATTAATAATTGAGTTTGTGCTGTGTAAATGTGTATGGTTAGTAGGGTCCACAAAAGGCTAATCTAACGTGGAGGTCACCCACATAAAAGAGCCACCTTAAACATTATTACACCATCGTGCATCCACGTAACCCACACAACAACTAGTCGGTGACATTGGAGAATCACCAAATAGCCCTCTTCCTTATTTTATTTTAGTAGGTAAAATAAAAAAAAGACAAATATACATAATCTTGTTTAGTCTATTTTAATAAATAAATAAAAATTGTTAATATTTGTGGAAGGTGAGAATTGAATCCATTATTTCAATTTTATACTCTCATCTCAACCATGATATCAATTTTAAAAGTCCACATTTCGTTTAAAATGATAAATGTTTGTATTGTTAATTTTATATCTAAAATGAACATCAAACTCTCGACTTTCTTATCAATCTATTTCTGAATTCTTCGTACTAATAACATAGGTAATTTTTTTATTTAAATATATGATATATATCATATCACGTCATTATGTGCCCACCTAGTTGAAATGTCTTCTCTTGATGTCATTGTTCTCTTAATTTACCAAAATAAATATCACGTCATTATGTCCACAAATTCTAGTTCAACTAGAAAAAAATGTCGAAATTGTTAGATCAGACGTAATGACCGGCGTTCAAACTCTTGCATCTCTACTTATGTGTATGAGTTTATTTATAATGGCTTTGCAATTTCGTCCGTCTAAAAAAAAAATATCACGTCATTATCAAGTGTGTATAAACCTTGCACAATTTCTTTTTTTAAGAAGGCTAATTAACCAACCAAAATTGGTATCACGAATCATCAAATTTAGGACATTGGGAGGAGCACATTCCAATGTCTCAAGACAACATCACCAAAATAAAATAATGTTATCTTATTTATTATCATATGTGCATCAAATACGTGATAAATGTTTATCTTTCTTTGGCAAAGTTTATCTTATCATATAACGTGTTTGACACACGTTTGATAACATAATAAAATTCAAGTTAAATTTGAAATAATTAAGGTTGAATGAAAAAATTCACAAGAAAGAGAATGATATTCAAAAATTAAATTTTAAGATGTTAATTGCAGTTTTAGTCCCATATTTTATGCAACTCTTGAATTGGTCTGTTCCTTTTAAAATCACTCAGTTTTGATCCCTTTATGCTATTTTTTAGACTAAAATATAACGATGTGACATATTTTAAATGACATTGCATACAGTATGATGATGTAGAATGATCAATAACAATGTAACTACCTGAAAACTCCCTTAAAGTTTCAGTTTAAATATGACACATATCACCATTTTTAAGTTCAAAAATCTGAAAGAGGGACCAAAATTGGGTCATTTTGAAATGAGGGACAATTTCTGCAAGTAAGTGAAAATAAAGGACCAAAACTGTAATTAAATCAAAATTAAACAAAATGAGATCCAAAACTAAAAAAATAGTTCATCTTATTGTTGTGAATTTCGGGGATCCTACAATGAGTTTGATCACCACGTTAGATCAAAAGAAACCAAACAAGTGATTGGACACCACATCTTCACCCTAAAGGTTAAGTGAGTAGGTATATGAGTCATATCACTTATATGTTGTTCAACATCTACTCTTGCATCTAATGTAGAGTTTTAACTCGCACTTTAAACATTAACATTTATCCCTAAAGAATGAGATTCTATGCATCTATGATCTACCGCCACGAACTACTCATGTTTCCCCCATAAATTTGAATTGTGCTACGATATTGTCGTTGGACCTTACGAGTGAGCTAACACTGATGTTGATCGACGCATTGGACATAGAGCAACCACACATACGAACATGATACCACATCTTTACACAATATTTTAAATTTGACAAAATTCTAACCCGTGCTTGGCACTTGGCACATGTGTCCATACTAGTTCTTATCAAACACATAAGTTGAAATATTAAATAGATAATTACATTTTTGTTTTGGTATTAACCTTGTAGTACTAATGAGAAATGAACGTTGATAATCTGGAATTCGTATGTGAGATAAGTATAATTTGATTAATAATTATTCCATTCAAGAATCAAATTTGGGTATTTGAGCACCATTCTATTAATATTGCGTGCATCATTTTATCTTCCATTTGCACACAAAAAAATCTAAAAAAGAATGTCACTTTCAATTTTGAATATAGTTTTATTCATTTTTTTCAAACTCTATCCTCTACTATTATTATTTTCTCTTTTACATTTATGACAATAAAAATATACTAATTGGTTAATAAGAAAAATATCAATTACACTTTATGTTTCCTTTACTTTATCAAATTCATGAAAATAGAAGTCCTTCCATTTTTACATTTATTACAATTTTAACCAGACTTTTTTTTCTTTAAAAAAAACACACTTTTTTTTTGTTTAGATTCATAAAAATATATGTTCCCTCTGCTTTATCAAATTCACGAAAATAATCCTTCCATTTTTACAGTTATAGCAATTTTAACCACAGTTGCTTTTTGTTTAGATTCATGAAAATAAACTCATAAGAATCTATTTGTTTAGATTTTGAAATAATTATTTAAAAGAATTGTCCTGTTTCTTTTTTTCTTCTGAAGATTTCATGCATACATGTGAAAATTGGTCGGCATATTTTGGGACATCACAGCTCTTCTATCTGTACCTTTTTTGGTACAACTAATTGTACCTTATTGGATGCAACGTTTAGCTGAAGTTTGTCCGTTTAGTTCAATCTGTTTTCTTAATCATCATTTCATTTCATCTTAAAAGAAAGAGTAGATAGATAATCTCTTTAAAATAAATTAAAATAAATAGAGCTTAATTATATCTTTGGTTCTCTATTTCCATCCAATCCAGCTTCAATCGTGTAAAATTCAATATTTGTTTTTGTTTCTGAAAAGAAAATTCAGAACACTATATATATAATGGTTGAAGTTTTAAACTCTGAACACTTTATTTTTTTGTCAAGAAACACATTATTTATTCTCTTTAAAAAAAAGATAAATTTCTATCATTAGATTATTTAAAAAAGAATTGAAAAAAGGATTTTTAAGCTATTTGCGTATTTCAACCAAAGTTTCTATAGAAAGTTTCACAACCGAATCTCATTTGAATGGACCACATTAAATTGCAGTAACTCTTTACAATAACAAAATCATCACGACATTATGACTATTGTGTCAGTTATTCAAATGAAAAACTTGATTTAAATATCCACCATAAAACTTATATTTTTCTTAAGGAACCATAAAAACATATCTTATTCCTTTTAAAAAATAAATAAAACCCATCTTATTAGTGAACAAAATCATAGTTCAATATTCTAAATTACCATATTGTTACTTCTTCATTTATATGTATAAGTTCTTAAATAATTATTGATATTTCCTCTATTAAAAAACATATCTTCATTATATCAATTATCGTTCATTTTGACAAGTTCACTCATTAAAAAAGGTGGAGAAGAAGACACTTAGAGCCCGGTCATGATAATGAGACAATATATGATACATTAATCATATCCTGCTAAAATCTCATGATGCACCAAGTGATAGGATAAAATAAATCACTTTCCTATCATATGCTGACTTCCCTTCCCTTTGTAATTTATATCCTAGTTAGACTGGTTAGAAATTATCCTGATGAGATTAGAAGATCATTCCTTATTTATTATCTTGATATTCTGCCATTTTTAGAATATTGTCATTTTAAAAATAATGATAGCATGAGTTTTTCTATTATAATTAATAACATGTCATTTTTATAATATTTAATTAATTATGAGAGCAATTTTTTCATTTAATTATAATGATATCATGTTTGTTATCATGTCCGCGTCAAACACATGATAGGATTAATGTTTATCATGTTCTTATCATATCATATCTATATCCACTTTTATGGCCCGTTTGATGGTCAGGACAGGATAGAGGCATGATATGATATAAAGCTGGATAGAGATAGGATATGATAAACATTAATCCTATGATGTGTTTGATGCGCACATGATAACAAACATGATATCATTATAATTAAATGAAAAATTGCTCTCATAATTAATTAAATATTATAAAAATGGCATGTTATTAATTATTATGGAAAATACATGCTATCATTATTTTAAAAATGACAATATTTTAAAAATGGCAGAATATCAAGATAATAAATAAGGAATGATCTTCTAATCCTGTCAGGATAATTTCTAACCCAGCCTATACTCAGGATAGAAATTACAAAGGAAAGTCAGGATATGATAAGAAAATAGTTTATTTTATCATATCCTTCTGGTGCATCAAACATAAGATTTAAGCAGGATATGATTAATGTATCATATCATGTCTTTCTATCCTGACCATCAAACGGACCCTTATATCATATCATGTCTCTATCCTATCCCGACCATCAAACGAGCCTTAATTTCACCAATTTAAGTGTTATTTTTTCTTTCTTTTACGGCCCGTTTGATGGTCATGATAGGATAGAGGCAGGATATGATATAAAGCTGGATAGAGATAGGATATGATAAGGACATGATAAACATTAATCCTACGATGTGTTTGATGCGCACATGATAACAAACAGGATATCATTATAATTAAATGAAAAATTGCTCTCATAATTAATTAAATATTATAAAAATGGCATGTTATTAATTATTATGGAAAATACATGCTATCATTATTTTAAAAATGACAATATTTTAAAAATGGCAGAATATCAAGATAATAAATAAGGAATGATCTTCTAATCCTGTCAGGATAATTCCTAACCCAGCCTATACTCAGAATAGAAATTACAAAGGAAAGTCAGAATATGATAAGAAAATGGTTTATTTTATCCTATCTTTTTGGTACATCAAACATAAGATTTAAGCATGATATGATTAATGTATCATATCCTGTCTTCTTATCCTGACCATCAAACGGACCCTCTTATAGACAATATAGTCTGTGTTCGAGCTAGATTTTACAGACTGTTTCATCTGAAACTATTTAGAAAATACTTAAATAACTCTGAGATTTAATGACTTTAATATATTTTAATGAAAGAAAATGATTAAAATAAATTATTTTGATGACTAAGAAGTGTATTGATTAAAAGAGATTGAGACAAAAAAAAATGGTAGAATTTTCTTTGTAGAAAAAAAGAAAATGGTAGAATTTTCAATTGATTATTTGATTTGAAAAGTAAAAAGCACTCAAATGAAAGAAAAGATATTTGGAAACGTGACTGCAGAACAAAAAAACCAAACTATTCCTATTCCTATTCCCACCCTTTTTAGCATACAATCCGCCACACTCAATCACCGCCCAATCCGATTAACAAACTAAACTATCTTACGTCTGCAGTCAAGTTCCAGCATATCACCAACCAACGCAACAACCGCCGTTACCTTCATCGGCCGTCGCACGCCACCTCTCTTAACGCTTTTGATAACGACACCCCCCCTTCTCTTTCGCGGTTTCGTAACGAATTCGATACTCCGAAACGCGCCATTTCTATTCTATTGGATTGGATCTCAGAAAGCGATATATACATTTTACTTTTTTCTCCTTCTCTCTTCTTCGTCTTCTTCTTCTCTCTTCAGGTATATATATATATATGTATAAAACGACGCTGTTTTGACTCGTTTTCATGAATGCAATGCTGTTTTTTCCGATCATGAGTTGATTGATCTACGATTTTCGGTTAATGCATCTTTCTTTAATTTGATCAAGCTTGATTGTGGTTTTTTTAATTTCAATTTTCATTGAATTTGGATCGTTTCAATCTGGACATCTTTTTTTGTTTTGATCAAGCTTAACTATGGTTTTTCAATTTGAATTCTCTTTGAATTTGGATCGTTTCAATCTCGATGCATCTATTTTTGTTAATATATTGGTTATATAGAATTTTTTTTTGGTTTAATTCAGCTTAATTGTAGATTTTCGATTTCGATTTTCTTTGTACTTTGATCATTTCAATCTCGATGGATTTTTGCGTTTTTTTGTTTGTGATGATTTTGTTGATCAAGGTGTTCTAGATTTGAATGAGCTTTGAATTTTGGTTTTGATTTTTGTTATTTGATCGTGGAATCATGTTAATTTTTATGATTGATCCAGCTGAATATGTTAAATTTTGTTAATTCTGGGGTTTGATCCAGCTGAATAGTGGTGTTTAATTTTGTTACTGTGTTGAATTCTTCAAATTTAAGTAAACAATTTCTAAATCCGCCCCAAAAAAACACGGAGGTTTACTGGAATCGTGCTTTCTCATAGTATTAAGTAAACAATTTATAAATCCGCCCCAAAAAAACGCGGAGGTTTACCAGAATCGTGGATATTTAAGTATTAACTATGGAATGTTAATAGTTTCTCCAGAGTCTGCATTTGTCCATAAGGGATTTAATTTAATTTAATTTAATCCAGCTGAATTTGCTGCTGTGTTGCGCTTGAATTACTCGTAGATGAATTGTTACGTGTTTTTATTCGTATATTCCATTAATAAATGCAGTTCTTTCTTTCTTTTGATGCAGAGGTAATTGAGGCGCGAATTGTTTGCGTCTTGAATAGAATGCAAGGTACAAAGTCTAAGACTTATCGCGTGTGTGAGTTTTAGTAGTGTTTGTTATTTCGTCTACAAACAAGAGTATGAAATCTTATTTGATATTGAGATGTTGATTTGATTGTACAAATATTTGTTATTGCGACTGATGATTCTGGTTTTAGGAGAGGGATTATTAGTTCAAGAAGATGAGAGGAGTAGAAGTTTGGAGCCTGAAACCTCTGAGGATGAGTGGCGGAAGTCTCGAGCTAGATCTCTTAGGAGAAGAGCAATGACTGCTTCAACAAGACTCACTTATAGTCTCAGGAAGCGTAATAAGCGGGTAGCAGATTATCAATTTGATTCAATTTTTATAGAAGATGTTCGGGATGCCAAAGAGGAAGAAGCCGTGAATTCGTTTAGACTGGCATTACTTACAAGAGATCTGCTTCCAGATTCCCATGATAATTATCACACAATGCTCAGGTAATTCGTCCAACTGAAGTGAAATTTACTTCTCATCTGGTAGCTTAATTTTATCACTTCAAATAAATGGAAATATCATTGGTTATGCTGTTTGGATCCCATTGATTCAAATGCCAAAGGTACAATTTTTTATTTAACGTTAATCATGGAGAATTAATCACACAAAGATGCAACTTGAAGCACATTTCTGGAGAGACATTGTAGTTTCTGCCTCTCTTTAATATGATTTTTCTTTGAAATTGGAGTATTCTTTTTCTTTTTTTTTTTTATAGAAAGTATTCTTCCTTTTTTTAACATAGGGTTTGAACACAATTTAATGAATTATTTATCGAGATTGCCGTGCTTTGATATTTGAAAACTTTTTCCAGAAACTTCTGTCAAGGAGAATTAATTTTTTTTAACCAGGCGAGTATAATTGATAAAAATTATTTTTTATACTAGTTTTGTGAAAAAAGAAATTCTTTACACATGTAGTATATTACAGGCTGCTGCTGGTTTAATGCTGCAGGTTTCTGAAGGGCAGAAAGTTTGACATTGATAAAACGGTCCAGATGTGGGAAGATATGCTCCATTGGAGAAAGGAGTATGGAGCAGACTCTATTTTACAGGTAAAGTTTGGTAGTAGTTGGTTTTCCCTTTACTTAATAGGGAAGCAAGTCTTTACTTATTTGTGCACAAATATTGTAAGAGCTTAGCTGAGTTTTCAACTCGAAACAGCCACCCAAAGCAAGTAATTGTAGTGAGGGAAAATCTAGCAGGAGATTTTTCCAAATATTATATGTTTGATTAGGAATTATTTTAATCTTTTCATCTGAAGGAACATTAAAACAATAAATACTATGTAGGATTTTGTATATAAGGAGTTTCAAGAGGTTCAGCGTTATTACCCTCATGGTATGCATGGTGTGGACAAAGAGGGGCGGCCAGTGTATATTGAGAGACTTGGCAAAGTTGAACCCATCAAGTTGATGAATGTCACCACAATAGATCGATTTTTAAGATATCATGTTCAGGGATTTGAAAAATTGTTTAAAGAGAAATTCCCTGCATGTTCTATAGCAGCAAAGCGGCACATAGATAAAACAACTACAATAATTGATGTGCACGGCGTGGTAAATTCTATGCTTATAACAACATTTCAGAATAGCCTACATTCAGTCGAAATCGAAGTTTATTGTTACTTTCTATATTTTGCAGAATTGGTTGAGCTTTAGACAAATTGCAATGGAACTTGTTATGCGCATACAAAAAATTGATGGTGATAACTACCCTGAGGTAACTAAACGTTGTAGTATGTTTAATTTTACTTGCTAAGAAAATCATAGTAGTGATCTTTAAATTGGCAATCTCAATTATTCAATTCCGAGATTCTTAAAAAGATAAAGAAGAAAGAAAGTGTGCAAGTAGTTTCTATTCATGTTAGCTAAAAAATGCAATTTTGTCCAAGTCAAGGTTGTATGTTTTTATGTTCCTACTAAGTTCAGTGTTCGTGTTTCTTTTGTTATTATACAATTCATATTTGTCATGCATATGTTGACATAGGTGCATGCATGTATGTGCACTCAAATACATGTCAAAAAGGAACCTGAATTAGGGAGAGTAATCATACAATGCACTGTACTCTTACTGCAAAATGAAAGTTGCATTTGATAATTTTGGTATACAGACGTTGTGCACTTCTGAATGTGCTCTTCTTTTTGCAGACGTTAAACCAGATGTTCATTGTCAATGCTGGTAGTGGGTTCAAGCTAGTATGGAATACAGCAAAAGGATTTCTTGATCCGAAGACCACAGCCAAAATAATTGTATATACTTTCTTTCTGTGCTTTGATTTGACTTTAGAAAGGAATGAGAAGAGTCTAAAGGATTCATGCTGGATTTACAGGTTTTGGGCAACAAGTTCCAGAGCAGATTGTTAGAGGTTATAGACTCATGGTTTGTGTGGTGTTTTTCACTGTCTCAGCTAGTTAACTGCTTCTATGTCTGTAATAATGAATATTTTACGAACATTTCCTTTTGAACAGCCAACTTCCCGATTTTCTGGGTGGAAGTTGTTCATGCCCAAATGATGGAGGATGTCTTAGATCTAACAAGGGACCTTGGAATGACCCTTCCATTTTGAAAGTATGACATCATTAGGATTGTTGCTCCTGCATTTGTTTGAATTCTATCAAGAATTACTGCTCAAACCTACAACTAATACTCTCTTGTGCCATGTGCAGTTGTTAAACTCTAGAGAAGCAACAAAGCCAATGAAATTTGGAAGTTCTTCTGTTGCTAATAGATTAGACACAGAGTCATATCCTAGCATGGTCACTCATAAATTGGTTAAGTTTGAGTCCAGTGTTATTTTTTTTTGTCCAGTTCGCGAGTCACATTCTTGCTGTTTTTGCATGATGTGAAGCTTTACTCATGACTATTTCTTCACAGGTTACAAGCACTGAAATATCTGAACCTGGATCAACGTCAGAAGCAACATTGATTCCTTCAACCTTTATGCAATCAGTTCCTTCTAGTGAGAATGTGAGCTGTCTTTCTATTTTCTTTTTCTAGTGTTTTATCTTTTTTCTACATGTAGAAGTTATAGGGTTCAGGTATAGAGAGAAGAAAAAGGATACTAAGAATTATATAATTGGGGATATCCTGTAATCAAATTCTTTCCAAATACTCACTTGTTGGGAGAAGTTTATGTGGGTCCCATTCCCTATTTGATGGGACAAACTACCATATTTGTGGGACCCACATGAATTTCACCAGAGAATGAAGAATATGTTAGATGGTGGTGGGGTTAGCATTTTTCATTTACATCATATAATGTGAGTGGTATGCTGCATTTTATTATAGAAGACAAAGTATTGATCTTTATTTATTCCAATTCTACTGTTAGCCCTCTTCGATTAATCGTGATATTTAAAGACATGAAAATCAATCCTAAGAGAGTAAGAGGTAACTTGTTAAAGAAATATGTAAATGGTATGCTGGCATATGTTAAATATTTTATGATGAAGTAATAATGTGAGATGTTTTTCTAGATATCCTCTAACAATACATCTCTCATGATATTTATGAAACCTGGACACTAACATGAACACCAAATACAACATTGAAACATGCAATGTCTAAAATATAGGACATCAGGATATAGTACACTCACATGCATATACATTTACATATAGGAAGTGTAATGGTTGTGATCATGAGCGGAATTAATCTCGACCGTTCACTTGTAATTGTATGTTGAAGCTTATCTCCTCACATTTACATACACCCACTTCATACAACAACCAAACCTTATCCCACTATGTGGGGTCGGCTACATGAATCAAATTACTTCATAGTGTTCTATCATGAACAATATTTTGAGCACAAAGGTACCATAATGTAAGGGGTGTGTGTAAAAGAAATTTGACTATCAGACCATATTTGCTTAATTTTTAAAGTAAAAGGATTTGGTTTACTCGAAAAATATTTGAGGTCCAAAATCACACACACTACAAATTTGAAGGATCGCAAGTGTTATTAAAAACTTCTTTTTCTTTCTCTTGGAATATCGAGCTTTCACATTTATTTTTATCTAGAGTTTCTCTTAATAAAGTAGATAATTAGTGAAACACTTCATGGGTTCCACACTAAAGTCTGTCATTTTTGTCATGATAATATTGTTGGGATACTTTTGTTGCCAAATTAAAAATTTGAGGATACTCAAACCAAGATAAAGATTTCAAACATAATTGGAAGTTTGTATGATATTTAATTTTTTTCTTAAATTTTAATTAATTGGCAGGGAATGTGAGGCCATTTTTGGCCCTACACCAACTTCGGCATCCATAAAGGTTGATGGAAATATGATCGTCAAATACCTTAGTTACCAAATTTTGAACTTAATGGAAAGAAGGAAAAAGTTTTGGAATAAAACTGAAAGTCAGTATAACCTTTAATATTAAATAGATAGTTAAAAGTCAATTTTCAGTAAAAAAATAAATAAAATTGGTGTATGGGGAAATTTTTATGAATTTAAGTGGCACCAATAGGCCTTTTACAACTGTCCTCAGATAGTAGCACCAATAGGCCTTTTACAACTGGCACCAATAGGCCTTTTACAAGGCCAGGCTCTAGCCACTGAGATTGCACCTCAAGTGTAATTTTCAGTCATTTGTATATTTACAGTTTTGCATAATATATTATTTTATATTGTCGCATTGTTTATAATATTGAATAACTGCAACTCATGTATATTATTTTATATTGTTGCATTGTTTATAATATTGAATAACTGCAACTCATGTATGATATGGAACTATATTGCAGAAAAGGATGAGAGACCGTGAACCTGTCTGCAACCTAGTTGAGCCAAACAATGATGCCAAACAAGTTGGTGATGTTGATTTACCTAGTATGTCATCCAAAATCATGCGTATTATAATTACGGATTGTTTTTTTTTTTTTGACTAATGGTTTGTGTTTTATTATGGCAAGTTCCCAAAATATGGTAAAGTTTGGTTTTAGTTTCTAAACTTTAAAAAGTATATTTTTTGTCCTTTATTTCTTGAAATGTACTATTTGTGGTCCACTGATCCTTGTTGTGAACTTTGTCTTATTAATTTTTGACGTTTCAAATGGAGTGCCACCTCAGTTTTGTTCACATAGCCAAAAATGCTTATTGGCTGCAGATGTGTTTAAAAACACCTCCACCTCACCAATCTAAGTCATTTCTGCAATATACCAGTTGAAAATGAAACCCTACTCTTCCTCGTCGATCCAACAGAATCCTAATGCCGACACTCTTTACCCGTCAGAGTTTGCGAAGGCCCAGTAGTGATAGAATCACCAATGTGAACCCCCATGGGATCAATATTCTCAATCGAACAAATAATAACTACGTTATTAACCGAAGCCCTCTTAACCTCAAGCTCATATTCTTTCTAATCAAAGAATTTCAATCAAAACTTGATTGGTGAAGTTAACACCCAACCTGGCTTAGAAAATTTCCACCAGACCTTTTCTAGCGGAGGTCAGACTCCCGATCAACAGAAACTGTTCAATTTTGTTGTTTACATTGAGGCAAACTTTGAGGTTGGTTCTAAAACCAGAAGGTGGGGTTTTAATCCCATTACTCTTTTTGTTTGTTTGAACAACTTTTTGTCCTCATCTTTCTTAATGGCTGAGTTTCTCCCTAATGAGTTCCATGTCGTATTTTTACAATGTGCCGCTCTCCGCAAATGTCACGATGAGATTGAGTGTCGTCTGGCAACCCATGGTTGGAAAAAGGATGCTGATCGCTTTTATTCGAGAACCTGCTCCACCAAATGTCACGGGCATGACATAGGTCTTGCCAGCCATTTCGTCATCACATCGTTTCCTTCGTTCTGGGGATACAAGGTTTGAGAATTAGTGTCCTTTCCCAACATTGGAAAACACTGCGGAAATACACTTCCTAGTTCCCACCTAAGCTTTGACCAGTCTTTGTTAAATCGACGAGGAAGAAGAAACAACGTATGAAGAAGACTAGTTTCATTTTCAATTTGGTAAATTGGGGAACGATGTGGCTTGGTGCGGTGGAGTTGTTTTAAACACATCACCAGTCCGCGGATATTATTTTCCCAAGTGTACAGGTCAGAGAACTCGATTTGACACTGAGCTGTTAATGAGATGAATTCCACAACAAGAACAATGAATAGTACATTTTAGGAAATGGAGGAAGAAAATATACTTTTTGAAGTTTAGAGATTACGACTCTACTTTATATTCTAGGGGACTAGTAATTAGTTAACCCTTTTACCGTATTTAGCAGATGATGCTCTTGTTATGTGCTCTATATGATAATATTAGAATATGTGACATAACCTCATAGCAATCTTTGCTTACATGACTTGAGTATGGAGAAAATGAAAGCAGGAATTTGATGTAGTTTAAATTTATTTAGAAAACTATTTCACTTGGTCCAGTCTTAACAAAGTCATGTGGCACGTGGTCCTAAGGCCACCATGTTTTCAGAACAGAATGGAAATTATGGCTTTATATTTCTCTCTATGCCAGAGACTTTTATTTGAAGTTCAGTTTTTATGCTCTGGAATATAGTATTCTTTGTTGCTTAAGCGATGTTATCTTACAACTTCATTAACTGTTTGAGCCACATTGACTTGTTTCCTTTTTTAGTTACAAGAATTCCATATCCTGCACTAATTATACTTTGAAAAATGGTGCATCTGATAGGGGGTTCAAGCAACAATATTTCAAGACAACCAAAGAAGCTAATTTCCTATGTCAGGAGTGCATTGGATCAAATCATAGTCAAAGTGTTAGCTTGTATATATGTAGTATTTGCAGCATTTGGAAATTTTTTTGTGGTTCGCTCTGCCAACAACCAACCAAGAAGCCATCAGAAAATCCAGCTAGTGGAATCCAGCTCTCTGGAACAATTAACCACCCCGGATATAAAGGAGCCAATTTGGCAGAGGTTGCGGGATTTGGAGGCAGTAGTGACTGAGATGGCTAATAAACCGAGAACAATTCCTCGTGAGAAAGAGGATATTCTTCAAGAGTCGTTGAGTCGTATAAAAGGAATAGAATTTGACTTGCAAAAGACAAGGAAGGTAGTGCCAGTCTCCTGTGATTAAGTTGATCCCTTTGAAGGACATACTCCCTCCGAAATGAAATATAAGCAAAAGTGGTGGTTGAGAAGTTAGTGTAGGTGGTTAAAAATTTAGTCCACACATCAACTTTTCAAGTACCCTTTTTGCTTATATTTCATTCTGAAGGGAGTATTGTTTAAAGAATTCACCATTACTGTGTTGATTGAGTTTGCTTCTTCATTTTAGGCACTGCTTGCAACTGCTTCAAAGCAAGCTGAGCTTGCTGAGTCACTGGAAAGCTTAAAAGATAACAAATTTGATGTAAGTCGCTATCACCTCTCATCTCCAGTTTGAGAACTTAATGTATTAACTTTGTTAATCAAAGGAGACTGTTTTATAATGTATCCAGTGCATAGTGCATACCTTTAGTTTCATTTAATGCAGAACATCATAGAATTCCACTTGGAAGATTTTTTGACATTTATATCAAAATTGACATTAGCTAAAGAACAAAACTCATCATATCTGCACTGTGAACCTTTCTGCAAGGTTGGTTGCATTTCAATGTTTTACTTGATATTTTTAAACGTGTTTCCAGATGGAATAAATGTCCTATCTCATCTCATATCATCTGGTATTAGTTAATATATTTTTAGATGTTATAGCCTTAAATAATGTTGTAATACTTTTTTCCTACCAGAACTTCATTCTTTGTTTGTATGTACTGATAATGATCACTTTCTAAAAATACAGGGGACAAAATCATGTTGGCCTAAAAATAGTAAATATGCCCCTGGAAGATGAGTATACCTCTTTACATCATCAGTTTGCAAAGCTTGCCAGTATATTGTTTTTGATACTCTGCGGCTGAATTACTACCGGATCTAAACTTCTCTTGACTTATATAAAGGATTTACTCGCATAGGTGACTTTACTTCTGTGATATATCCACAGGATTTTGTACTCACAGACACACCCTGGAAGAAATGGAAGTATCTTGTAATACCCATTCTTTTCAGGTTTGAGGAATGAGATATGGGGAGTAGACAGCCCCAATCTATTCAAGGCAGCAAGAAGTTTTTATGAGGGCTCTGGACTCTTGAGTTATTCCTCTCAATAGGTATTATTACGTCATTCACATTGTTTTCTTACAACATTTCCTGTACAGAGAGTATATAGCTACAAAAAATGCTACTCAAATTCAGATGTATTTATTTTAATACTAGTAGCATTTATATGCAAAAAGAAAGGAAACTTTTTCAGGTGATACATAATACATAGTGACTGTTGTACTTTACCTTGGACTTGATGAATATATCTTTCTGTTTTCTAGTGTTTATTTTCTTGTAAGAGTTTTCCATAAGCACCCTGTTGTTGCTAATACATTCCCACGAGGAAGCTGTTTTAATTACTTATCTACTCCCTCCGTTTCAAAATATAAGCAAAAGTTACTTTTTAGGTTCATTCATTTAATGATGTAATCTAAAAAGCAAATTTTGCTTAATATTTTGAAACGGAGGGAGTATATATTATCTTCCGAAAGTTAATTTTGAGACTGATTATAACACGTAGAAGTTAACATCTGAAACTTATAAAAACATGTTTATTTATATGTTTGAAGTGTCAGTAATGTAAGTTTTTTTGGTTATTTGAAAAATTCCTTTTTTTTTTTTTTTATGTTCGAACTTACAAAATACGATCAAAATAAAGTAAACATGTGTCATTGTAGGCCTATGTAACTATGTTAACTCTCAAACTCCATGTGTAAAGCACGCTATTGAATTGTCGCCTACAAACGACTACATATCATATATTTAGTAAAAATAAACTAGTATGAGCACCCGTGCAACACACAATGTGAGAAACAAGAGCTATACAAAGCTATTGTTCTGTAAATTGCAATAATGTTTTGTCATAACTGAAACTAGTTTAAACCAAACTTTCTATCTTGAGAATTTCTAAATCTTTTCAACTTTTTTTCCAAACTTAAAATCTTATATTTGACAAATAATTGTTTTATTTTTTGATTGCTGCTCTACCCCTGCACAAAACACTCGCACCTTGCATGCTTTCCAATTTTACCTCTGCGCAACTTAACTCACGCAGCGCGAGTTAAGTTGCGTAGAGTTACTGTTTTCGTACAAAACTCATCAGTCCATACTTCAAGCACCATTTTCTTTCCCTCCACCTTCAAAAACCCAAAAAGTGAGATTTTTGGGGTCAAAATCCTCATCCTAAATCATTGCAAATCGTTAGGAAACAAGTTTCTACGCTCATCAAGCACCAAATATCAGGTATTGTATCATCAAACTCATCTCATTTTGCTGGTTTTTGTGCTTGGTTCGTCTGGTTTCGTAGGCAATAGGGCAAGGTGTGCATGGTAACTTGCGCAGGCGTTAGATGCTGCGTGACTTAAGTCACGCATGTGTTAATGTGTTGCGTGACTTAAGTCACGCCACTGTACAGTCCATATTTTTGAATTTTTTGCGTCACTTTTGTTCTTGGTTAGCTTGTTCCACAAGTAATTTATTTATCCTCACTTTGTAAATTATTTTATTCAATAGATATATAAGGAGATGGTTGACAATGTCGCGGGTGATGACAAGAACCGAAACCGGCCAAAAATGAAGTTTCCAACGATGCTTCCGGCAAAGGTTCCGGCGATGTCAAACCGACCATTAATGTGAAACCGTTTAAAGTCAAAATTCCATTTCAAGCTCGCATTGGTAAAATTGAAGAACCTAAACCGGTACATATTGGTGTTGTTTGCGAAGCTCGCGAAACCGCCTCATTTTTTACAACAAATGAAAGATGGAGAGAGCGAGAAGAGTTACTTGCTTGGTTTCGTCGACAAGGGGTAAGTTCTGGATTTAGTGTTTGTATAGATAAATCCGTTTTAAAAAGGTCGTACTTGACGATGCAATATGAAAGGAGTTGGATATACAAGCCACCTAAGACGAGGAAGAAACCGAACCTTGAAGGCATCGGCTCAAGGAAATGTAATTGTCCGTTAGGTTTCTTTTATAAAGAGACAAATTATTGGTGGCTTGCAATTCTTTGTGGAATGCACAACCATGACTTGGATGAGAAGCTTAGTGCGGAGGAGAAGAAAAAAGTTATTGACATGACAAAAAATATCTGGTATTGTGAAGCTGGTCGAATAAATAGATGTTTAAACACCAATGTAGATGTGTTAAATTGATCAGTCCAGTAGATTTTGTGTCCACCTAAGTCTGCATTTAGTGTTAGACCAAAGAGAGTACACACACTTTATGGAGGAATATTTCCTAAGTTAACGTTTTATCATAGTGTTGAAATCCAATATATTTTTTTTTCTCTTTTAATTTCAAGAACATTGTAGTTATGTCTTTGTACCCTAATATAATGGTAATTAAATGAAATAAGGCACAAATAATATTACTTAGATTGTCTTCTTCGTTCTTAATTTTAAAGATGTTGCCATGGTATTCAATTCACGGATACCACATTTTATTTCTAACCCTACCACCTATAAGAATAGTTTGAACCGTTAAGTTCGAAAATAATTTTTATTTTACTTCTATTTGTATTATCGTATATTTTTGTCATGACATTGTTACGCTTGTTTAATTTATATTTTTCTAACAATTTAATTTTTTTAATTAGCCTCAATGCTTTGTTAACTTTTAAGAATTATGGAAAACTTTGTCAAAAAAAAGAATTATGGAAAACTTAGCCACTACAAAATTATAATAATCTACCGCAATAATTGTATGTGATTCTATGAACCAGGGTCAGTTTTCCTTATGCTATATTAATACATATTTTCTTTGAAAGTAAATCTTGTCAGGCTCGTTCCTAATATTTTATAGGTTTTAGGTCAAGTTTGAGAAAATGCCTCCTTATATAATAGATCATAATTTTATTTTTTTTATAAACGGTGAATGAGATATGCATTTATCATGGCGGTCACCATAAAAAGATGTTTTAAAATTCTAACTATGCTGAAACTCCAAAACATCGTGTGTCAAATGTTGATTGGGCAAATCGAACAAAACTAAACAAAGCTTAGTAAAACGATAATAAACATACCAAACTTTATATAAGTTTCATTATTTGTTTTGATAATTCAATTGATTCACTAATTTTAAAATTTCTCAGAGAGTTTCATTATCAATCGTCTTTATAATTCCATAATATTATTAAATACACTTCCCTCATACTAAGTAACATGAAAACCTTTTATCATTTGTCAATAGAATATGATATGTTATTTATCAAAAATCACACAAAACCAAATTTGACATTCCAAACATGAAACTTTCATGATGAAAGTAGTATTTTATTACGAAATCTAAATACAAATCCAAGTTAACTTCAATCTGAAACACCAAAAATTATCCTCAAAATAAAATTGAAAATTGGTATATGTGAAGGAGTAGATATTTTGTGTTTTACGTGTTGCTACTGCGATTTACGATTTACTTCTAATTTTTACATTTTGGCTAATGAGATATTGGGGGTGAAAATAAAAACGTTGGGTTGGAGGTGTTAAAATAAAATGATGTTGTTGGGTTGTAAATAAAAGGGTGAAACGGTTGATGGGTTGATGTCTGGTAAATGTTTGGGACCCTCTTTATGTTTATTGCTATAAATACCTCCATTAAACCACATATTTCTATACACGGCCCCCTTTCATAAAAAATAAAAACTTGGGCCCCTATGGACATGGGTCCTAGGTAACCGCACCCTCAGCCTATGCCTAAGGACGACCCTGAAACTTACATAATTAAAGTCAATGTGTATATGTAAAGTGGTCTTTTATGATAATAATGACATGTGATTAAAGTGGTCTTTTATGATAATAATGACATGTGATTAAAATGAACGCATATAAGTATTTTTAAAGAAAGATAGTAAAGACTAAAGAGGAAAATCTCCTTTTTTGGATACCAATTTAGATAACTAGTATGAATATCCGTGCCAAACATGAGCTAGAATTTTGTCATACTTAAAATATAGGACAAAGATTTGGTATCATTTTCATTTGTGTGGTTAATTTTTGTCTGATAGGAAGATCAACACCAATGTTAGCTTCCCCATAAGGTTCAACGATAATATCCTGAATCGACTTTATGTGGAAGCATGGTCCCTAGTGGTAGCATCGAGATGCTGAGAGTCTCATACTTAAAGGATATATGTTAATGCATCAAACGTGACTTAAAGTTCTACATTGGATGCAAGAGTAGATATTGATAAACATACAAGTAATATGACCCGTATACCTAATGTCGTAAGATTTTGGGTGAAGATGTGATGTCAAATTCACTTGTGTGGTTTCTCTTAATACTAGTATTGGGACCCGTGCGATGCACATGAAGTTGATTATCTCATTGGTTAATAAATGAGGTAGTTGACCATAAAATGAAATAATAGCTTTTGTTGAGCATGACTTAATGCTTCCAAAAGACAACAACAACACCAAATATTATCACACTAAGTGGGGTCGACTACATGGAACGAAATATGTCATATTGTTATATTATAAACCATATTTAGATCCAACTCATTAATTTATAAATATTTTCTAATAGTTTTTCTTATTATTTTTCTACGTCTTCCTATACCTCTTGTAATATGACTATCCTCTATTTGATCTACTCTTCTTACTACATAATCTACATAATTTCTCTCTACTTGTGCAAACCACCCAAACCTATTTTCCACAATATTTATACTATAGGTGCTACCCCAACTATCTCTACAATATTGTTATTTGTAATCTTATCACATTTAGTCTTACCACACATCCAACGCAATATCCCTATCTTTGCACACTTACTTTATTTTCGTGTTGGTTCTTAACCGTCCAATACTTTGTTCCATAAAACATCGTCGGTCTAACAACTGCCGGATATTATTTCACCATCCAACTTAAATATGATGATTTACATCTGCTTTTATTTCTCTGTCTTTTTGTACTAAGAACCCAAGATATTTAAATTTTGTAACTTGTATGATATGATTTTCAACTTTCACATCTAAGGTAGAACTATTTCGCCTTTTGCCGAAATTACATTACATATACTATATTTTGCTTCTACTATGACGAAAATCATACACTTCTAAGACTTGTCTACAACATCCCATTCAAAACGCATACATCTCGGTCAAATCATTGTTGTGAAAAAATCATCGATAATGCTTCCAAAAGACAAATAATAAAACTTCCAAAGTAATTTAGACTTCAAATTATCACATCAGGGAGATTGTTGATAAGAATTATTTAAAATCTTTTGTTGACTCCATTATTACAATATAATAGATCCAAAGATAGAGATAAATAAAAAAAATACATCAAAGATTGTAATTACCTCTTAAAGAACAATTTTCAAATTTATGCATGATAGTGAATTTAGGTTCAATTAGTTAAAATATACACAAAATTATGAAAGAAATTTGCAACCATTTTTTTCGCTTTAAAAAGTTGTCTAAAAGAGTTAATAACTTTTATATATAAGATAAAAGATCATTTAAAAAAACGCAGAAAATTAGGAAAGAAATTTGCAATAACAAAGTTGTCTAAAAGACTTAAAAACTTTTATATATAACATGAGATTATTTTTAAAAAAAAACACAAAAAATTAGGAAGTAAAATTACAATAACTTTTCTGACTCCAAAAAGTTGTCAAAAAGACTTATATATATATATATATATATATATAGTTTTTGACCAATAACAACAGAGAAAAATTAAAGTTATCATAAAAGTTGTCCCAAAGAGTTGTAAAAAATTAGGAATGAAATTTGCAACAACTTTTTTGACTCCAAAAAGTTGTCTAAGATACTTAAGAACTTTTATAAATAAGATACACGCTCATTTTCTAAAAATAAAAATAAAAGAACAAAAAATTATAAAGGAAATTTGCAACAACTTTGTTGGCTCCAAAGAGTTGCCTAAGAGACTTTAGAACTTTTATAAATAAGATACACTATCATTTTCTAAAGAATTTAAAAAGAACAAAAAATTAGGAAGAAAATTTGCAACTACTTTTTTGGCTCCAAAAAGTTGTCTAAGAGACTTGAGAACTTTTGTAAATAAGATAATGGTATATTCAAACTTAGTTTTGGATCCCCTAAAAGTTACAACATTATAATAAACTTTTTTATTTTCCCATCTTAAAATTTAGTTTTGGGATTTCATTATCTTTCATGTGATTTTTTCATTCAACTTCTATTATTTCAAATTCATTCACTTTCGGTCTTTGGTGGCAAGTAACAATGAAAATTAAGTTGCGTTTTTTATTTGAATGTAACTTTTTGGTTAAATAATTACCCAAAATCTACAAATTTTTAAACAAACACATGCTTATTAGATATTTTAAGTGAATATGTGGTGTTAATCTTACTTGTGCGGTTGCTATTAGCCAAATGTGATGATCCAACCCAGTTAGACTTGATTTGTAGTCTCAACATCATGATAGACTATTTTGTTTGTATTTGGATGTCATTTGTTTAACTTTTGTATCTTAAAATTTAGTTTTTTGATGTCATTTGCTTTCATGCTATTTCAAATGTTTTATCGTACTAAGCGGCCTGTTTTAATTTTAAGAAGAAAAAAAATACTCGGTTTTAATTTTAAGAAGAAAAAATATAATTAGTTTGGTCGAACTATACTTTGTTAATGTTGTAAAAAAAAATTTAACAAATCAAAATGGGATAATATTATAAACAACGGCGATTCAGCCCGCACAAGACGTGCAAAGGAAGAACCACCAGAAAATATGTACAATGTCAAGGTGCCTTAATAAAACAAGCACCAACCAAACAGACAGCAAAATTACACATGAATGCCCATACAAAGAAGCAGATTTTTCCACCAGTCATGGTAACTATAGCCAAAGGAAAAACCTGCTTTGATCTTAACCATAAGAACGAATTTATCTTGACTTTTTCAATGAGAGTAAAAGGAGTAGAAACCGTAGACACGGTTGTTTCTTTTCTTCCAAATAACCCAAACAGTAGCAAACCAAATCATCGATAAAAATAAATGAGAACACCGGGGCATGCCCGCCATTTTCGTAAACTGAAGAAAGTGATCTCGGAGTTCAGCAGAAGGAACCGAAGATATATCTAACCAATGCCACACTTTTGACCAAAGATCGCTGAAGATGTCGCAAGTAAGTTGTCTTTAGTAGGAAGTTTGTTATGAAGGAGTCGCCACACCAACAGAGACACCTATGAGGGGATATGCTTAAACCAGACATCGTCCACAAGAGTCCTATCCAATGTTTCACCTGAACGCGTAATGTAACGATAGGATTCCCGCACTGAATAGCCACGAATAGGATTTAGCAGCCACCTCCAAGTATCATGAACATTGTCCTGCAAAACAATGTTACGTAATAAAACAGAGCACTCCCTCACACTCTCCTCCTCCCAAGCTAACAATCGGTGTCTCCACACCCATGAAAATCCCTTTGTTAATCTTGTAATCATGTTGGTTATGGTTAAAAATTCTCCAAGATTGAAGAGAGTAGACGTAGCTATTAGGTTAAGTAGTGACGCAGTATTAATTTTTTGGGTTTATATCTTTCCTTTATTCTCTTTATTTCTTCAAAAAACATTTTTTTCTTTTTTTTTACTTTTAATGATGGGGCATTTATCTGATCATCTCTCTTGAAAAAGTTTTTTTATAAAGTATTTTTGCATAATAAAAAATATTTTTAAAAGTATATTAGTGAAAAAGTTTTTATATATGAAACACAATTAAAACCTCTCGTTTTCTGTATATTGTACTACATTCAATTTGATTTAGCCAGATTGATTCGAAAATCCATATCTATGTTTATTCTTTAATGTAGGTCTGTGAATCCTCCTCTCTATACCTTGACATGCAGGCACACACATATTCTTAAAAATGAACAATAAAAATGTAAATTATAAGACAAAAAAAGATACTATATAATGTATTATTTATTCTTTTCAATTCAATTATTACATAAGAAATGGATTTATCCAAAGCCCAAACTGATTATAACCAACAGGAAATTGATGTTCCACATCAAAGGTTGCTATGAAATACCACGAAATTACGAATATAACTGCATCGGCAGTTAACTGTAGATAAATTTTAACCGATAATAAGTAACTACCGATGAAAATTTGGATTAAACTTATAAATTTTATGGTATTTCTTAACATTGTGTGAAGTGTAAAAAGCAATTTTCTAACCAACACGACAGTTAAAAGCTTTGTTGAGATGTTTATACCTACGGTCAACGATTTTTCCGTAGGTAAATCTTTTCTATACGTATGTTCTTTTGGGCCGGCGGCACCGGAGAGGAACAACAAAAGACACCAGGTATTCCGCCGCACGGAAAGCATACCTCACGATCTGTTTGAGCACTTTCAGTCTGGACACCTCCAACTGCAGTGCTCATAACAGCCAAAAACAACACAACAAACTTTAACACTATATTCAATGAAGTTTCCATTACTACTTTGTTGTTCTTCCCTATATAGATATTTTTATTTTAATCACATGTTAAACCAATGTGTACTTATTTATACAAATTTTAACATATTCATAATTTGATGAAATTGGCAACTATTATGTGAAATTTAGAAAATTATTATTATTTGGACATTAAGTAATTTTTATACTATTGGGAGTTGTAGTGAGTCAAAAAAATAACAAAAGCAGTCACCTTTGACTGTTTTCCTCACGTTTTAAGTAAGATAACTTAAAATTGTTTTATTTTTTAAAAAAATATTTAGGAATTTATTTGAAATTATGTTAAAATATAATTCTGATTTTAACTTTTAATATAAATTTTATAAATAGTATTGTAAAGTTATTTTAAAAATTAAGTAAGTAGAAATATATTTTTTGACTAGACAAATATAGAAATTTGTTTTATATTTTAAAAATAAAGGTTATCCAAAACAATTTAAATTATTGTTTTATATTTTAAAAATAAAGGTTATCGAAACAATTTAAATTACCAACTAAATTTTTGTGACATGCAAATTTCAAACTAGTAAGGTAATTACATTTCGAGCAAGAATGTCACTTACTCTTCGAACCAAATGGAAGCATTTCGAGATGAAGACATTTTGAAGAAGACCAGAGTAACTGTCAGAGTTATACAAAGAAAGGTTAAACCTACAACTTCGTATCAATTTGTATCAATGTCATGGCAACAAAATAATAATGCTTAATATTTGTAACTAGTGATCAAATTGTTTAGTATTTATAAATTAAGGGGGAAAAGGAATAAAGTTCTAATATTTAAAACTTAAAGAAGTAAATAGAACCAGGAAATAAAATTAAAAGGACAACTGAAACCTAAAAATAAGAACAAAACATATAATAATTTCGCTTGATAAAAATAAGAAAATTTAGATATCACGTTTTTCTCGTAATTCTTTTGGAAAAAAAAATTAAAACTAGTTTAGCATTTCCAAAAAATAAAAAAAATGTGCAACCATGATTTTTAGTGTTTTTAAAAGGACAAAACTCAGGTGAATTTCCTTAGTTATACACTAAAAATACACTTTTCATGACTATAACAAACTTTAAGAAAATTTAGAATTTAATAAAATCATGTGAAATTTAGTTAAAACGTAGGTCCGATCCGTGGATTGATGGTATGATCTTGAAGAATAGTTTTAGCCGTCTTTTTTATCTAGTTGTCAACAAAATGGCAACGGTGACTGAAATGTTTTCTCTTGGGTGGGGGGAGGATGGTGAAACTTGGAAGTGATGGCGTATGTTATTAGCTAGCTTGGGAGGAAGAAAAAGTCGGGGAGTGTTGTGAGATCTTAATCAATATTGTTTTGAAGCCTAATATTCATGACATATGACTTTAGCACTTACATACTTCAACCAAATACAATGTAACAAGTGCTTATAATTACATGACGTCGTCGGTTAACATTGTGGCAGCTGATCACTCAAACGCAATTTGGAATAACGAGGTTACTCTGAAAGTTAGTCTTTTGGCTTGGTGTTTGCTCTGTAACCGATTATCAAAAACAAATAATTTAATTAGAAGACACATTCTTCATCATAATGCTCAACTTTGTGTGGGCGGCTGTGGTATAACCGTATATTGGAAGATATAGACCATCTATTTCTCTCTTGTGATTTTTTTTTGGAAAAATTTGGATTGGTATCTCTAATTTGCTCGGCTTTATTACTCCAAAACATGTGGGAGACCATTTCCTTCGATTTGAAAATTTAGGCGATTTTGCAAAAAACATCCGAATAACTTTTCAACTCATATGATTAGCTTGTGTTTGGGTGATTTGGTGTGAAATAAATGCTCAAATTTTTTGCAACCAAGAAGAATCATTACAACAACTTGACAAAATTAAATTTCAATTTTATTGGTGGCCAAAAGCGAATAGAATTAATTTTCCTTTTACCAGTCACTTCTGGTGGCTTAATCCTTTAGCTTGCTTGAAAATTACTTTGTAATTAGGTCTCTTCGTCCTCTTTTTCCCTATTTTTTTTTCTATTTTATGTAATGTGATTTTTGTCTTGGATTTGACACTCCTTCTGCTGAATTTTCAAGGATTTCGGTTAATATATTTCACTTTAGATTATTCAAAAACAAAAACAAAAAATAAGGAAAGGAGCCGGTTGAGCCCTTGTCAAACCATGGTTTTGATACCATTGTTGGATCACAAGGGGAGCCTGAGGGACCACCCACATCCAGACAGAGCAACCACACAAGTGAGTAAGACACCACACTATTTCCAAAACAAACCAAGAGCACCATGAAAATTTAAACAATAGTTTTATGCATCGTTACAATAAGATGATCCCATTATATTTCTCTAAATGTTTGCAATAAGATTTTTATCAAAAAGTTATTTTGATTTTAAAATCATTATTTTAAATGGGAAACTTGTTGAGCAAGTTAACTATGTGAGGTCTACAATCATGAATTTCAAAATGTTTGCAAAGCATGAAAATAGAAGTGATGTATTTTTGTAATTGCCTTATAAGTAATGTCATGATTCTTGGTCTTTTGAGTGTTTTCTTCCATGAAACTTGTCTTGGGACTTGGAATATAGTTTCTCTTCTTTTTATTCTCTTCAGATGCCTTTTGAATCTTCATTCACTGCCTTCCCAAAACCTCTTGAGAGGCTATTGAACATAAAAGAAATGGAATTCCTAAATTGTCATCTAAAGGTTCTACTTTGTCTATGAATCTTAGAAGTACAATTACATATCCTCTCTTACTTTAGTAATTCTACAAACAGAAAGCCCTATCTCGTATACCTTACTAAGGGGAAAAGATAAAGTTATTATGCAACGTTCGGAATAAAGAGCCACCCTATTTCTAAGTTCATACACCATCTCTAGGTATGTTACCTCCCTAGGTCTGATGAAAGTATTTAGAACTTTGCATAATAAAATTAAACATGACACATAAAATAACTAAATAAAAAGAATAAAATTAAATTGATCCAAAAAATGTAATATAGGTTTATCTTAGAACTATACCAAATTAGGGATTAATTACTAATGGTAACTAAAGACAAATTACAAAAGAAATAAAACTTATCCTAGAGACTAAGGTTGAGGTGAGAGACTCGTCCCTTGAAGCTTCTAATGTCCTCCTTCCTCTTGAACCGCTTTGTTCTGAATGAAAATTTATGAATGAGAGAAGATGTATTTATAGGCTGGTTTCCAACTGGGTTTGGACTAAAAACTTTGGCCTTTTCCTCAAACCCACAGGAGAAAAACAATAAAAAGTTATTTTTTTGCCTGGAGGATCACACTCCTCGTGCGTGGGAGTGTACACCAGTTCAATTTCTACACAGGTTCTAACACCTGAGACGTGCGAGTGCAGTCTGGCAGTGCGTTTTTGCCTTTTTCTTGGTCTTTTTTAGTGTATTCTTCCACGAAATATGTCTTGGCACTTGCGATAGAACTTCTCCTCTTTGTATTGTCTTTAGAGGCCTCTTCAATCTTCATTCAATGTCTTCCCAAATTCTTATGAAATGCTTTGGTTTTTCGATTTGCATGATTTTGCTGAGTTACATCGCTAATTTCCTATGGTTTACAAAATGTCTTGAAAACCATAGGAAATTGTTCTAAAATCCTCTAATTTGGATCAACACATCACTAAAATGACTGAACAATATGCTGAAAATAACGTAAAATGACTTGTCATCATCGGGAATCTGATAAGAATTTATTTAAAAAACATTTTTAAATCCCAAAACTATTTTGGTCACTTCTATACAGGTTATAATGCCCTAAATTTATCACATTTTATTTAATTATATATTCAAAACTCTGACGAATTGTTGATAAATAACGGTGGAAAACTTTAAAGGGAAGTAGTTATGGATCTTATCCGTTTGATTTATAGGTTTTTATCAAAAACAACGGTGGAGCAAGATTCATTCAGATTGTGACGATTAATGAAAAATAGTTTAAAATACATGTGTGTAATGGTGACTTATGCCCTACAAAAGATAAAAAAATAAAAAGTAAGGAGAACTTAATCTATGTTGGTGATTCTTCTGAGTCACTAAACGAGGTTACACCAACATTAATTATATATCATAAATTGATCTATTATTATTAAGGTTGTATTGATTTTTCTGTTTTCATATTATTTTCCTAAGTTCTCTACTTGTTTAAATATGTTTGAAGGATTGTGATGGTTAGACTAAGGAAATGATCTATTGCTCTTTCAAGTGAGAGACAGTAACATCATAAGGTGCTAAGTATAAAATCCACAATAACATAAGGAAAGTGAAATATCATGAGTAGTTGCATTCAGTTCAATTTTGGCTTTGGAAATTTTTGATTGACTACGTAGTTTATAGTTTGCCTCCCTTTCTTGGGAAGTCAAACATACTCTATTCATTGTATTATATGATTCTACTAAGTTAGGTTTATGTGATAAAATAACAATAAAGATACTTTGAGGTTATTGATGGTAACTAACACTCAACCTTAGTGACTAGCATATATTATCGATGAAAAAACGGATATAATGAATTCTTGAGGATTAAATTAGTGCTAAGATTTTGACTTGATATGATTTTATTTTGAGTGCATATATATTTGCATTGAGGAATGTGTAAGTCCACTAATGTGTATATGGGCACACGGGATTGATCAATTGTTTGATATCATACACGATCCATTTAGAAACATAATCCAATACACATATTCATCAATAATTAGCTTAACACACTTGACAATAAATAATTAAATAGTTTCATCATCACGAAAGAAACTAATTACTTGATTTACAACAAGAATATTTTTCATAAAAGAATTGCACGAATAATCAAAGAAAAATTAAAAAAAATTGAATAGGCTTAAACAAGCTTAGCTATTTCATACTTTTCGTTTGACAGTTCTTTCATTTGTACTAAACCAATGTGTACTTATTTATACGAATTTTAACAGATTCATAATTTGATGAAATTGGCAACTAATTATGTGCAATTTAGAAAATTATTATTATTTTGAAATTAAGTAATTTTTTATTAATATAAAGTTGTAATGAGTCAAAAAAATAACACAATAGTCATCTTTGACCGTTTTCCTAAAGTTTTCATTAAGATAACTTAAATGGTTTTTCTTTAAATAATATATTTAGGAATATATTTCTAAATATGTTAAAATATAATTATGATTATGTCTTTTAATGTAATTTTTGAATATAACATTGTAAAGTTATATTGTAATTTAATGTAGTTACAAATATTTTTTTTTTTGACTAGATAACTACAAAAATTTGCTATATATTTTAAAAATAGAATTTATCCAAAACAATTTGAATTACCAAGTAAAATTTTGTTACAAGTAAATTTCAAACTATATTTTGAGCGAGTTAATTACATTTCGGGCAAGAATGTCACTCACCGTTTGAATCAAATAGAAGCCATTCGAGACGAAGACATTTTGAAGAAAACCATAGTAACTATCAGAGTTGTCCAAAAAAATGTTAAACCTACAACTTCTAAAAATTGTCGTACAAAGAGTGTTCAAAAATTTATTCAAGGCAAGAAGTTATTGATTCTTCTACGTCAAAAATTCAAATTTAAGAGAAAATTTTTACAAAAGAAGTTCATTGGAAGTTAAAAGACACATGGCAGTTATAGGTTAGGTTTCTTATTAGATTGACAAACTATTGTGTGGTCCTTTTAGAGATCTTGAAATGCTCACATTTTTTTTGGAAGTGGTTTCTTATATATTTTTTTCCATTAAAAAGAATGTAAAGTAAACCACCATGCAAAGGAGTTCATTTTCGCTCGATAAAACTATGTCTACTAGAAACACATCTACCCTAATAGGATAATACTCTAACTGAAAACATTGAAAGAACAATGTATGAAACTCACTTATAATGTAGAACATATAGGAAATATAACTCACACTTGCACACAACAATCTCCCCCACAAGTGTAAGTCTATCAATTCATCATGTTCACCTCTCCTCAAATGGAAGCTCTTTCATCCTCACACACTTACTTGTACGGATGTTGTCGCCCTCACAATGGAACCCTGCCGCCTAAACTTGACATGAAGACTTTCGACGCTAAGATTTGGTTGAGTCCTTGTTAAACCACGACTCTGATGCTAATATTGGGTCACGAGGGGAGCTCGGAGGACCACCCACATCTAGTCAGAGTAACCACACAAATGAGAGATACACCACAATCTTACCTAAACGAACCAAGAGCACCATGAAAATTTAAATATTTTTATACATTGTTACAATGGAAAGATGATCCTGTTATATTTCTCCAAAATTTAGAAATGAGATTTTTGTCAAAAAGATTTTTTTATTTCAAAATTATTATTTTAAATTGGAATTTCGTTGAGCAAGTTAACTGTGTGAGGTCTAGAATTGACGCACATATGTTGTCTTATACTTTGTGTGAATGAGAACAATTTTCAGAATAT
The DNA here is from genome assembly GCA_946800305.1 of Medicago arabica. Classification (NCBI taxonomy): domain Eukaryota; kingdom Viridiplantae; phylum Streptophyta; class Magnoliopsida; order Fabales; family Fabaceae; genus Medicago; species Medicago arabica. Next base: position 30,104,748 of record OX326969.1, read on the forward strand.
TTTCTAAGCATGAAAATATAAGTGCATATGTTTTTTGTGACTTGCCTACGTGTAAAGCCTTGATTATGTGTTTTTTTAATCGTGTGCATATTTTTGTGATTGTGAGATTCGGGTAGAATCAAATATCAATTCTCCTGCAAGTGAAATATTATTGGACTATGGTATTCAACGATTTTCATTCAGGGAATTTATTTGTCATTGAGATGAAATTTTGGGAATTTAGAGATATTAAAGCTGCTAGTTAAGAAACTTTCGAAAAAGAAAATATTGGTGAATGAGTAGTGATTTTTGAGCAAGAAGGTAGTTCTAAAATGTGTAGGACATACTAGAAGTTTATTAGTGTTGGGATAGAACTTTGTTAGTTACGCGTGCTCTAAACTACGAGAACCGAGTCCGATTTATTTCCAAACCACTCTAGCTACTATATATAGTAAGTATGTGGTCCAAAACTCATTAAAACAAAAGGCTAAAATATGGTTTTGGTCCCTGCAAATATGCCTAGTTTTGGTTTTAGTCCCTGTAAAAAAAAAATTGTTTTTGGTCCCTGCAAATATGTCTCGTTTTGGTTTTGGTCCATGGCCCCACTTTTGTGATGATTTGCACACGTGACACATGATGATTGAACCCATTTATTAGATAAATAGTCCCTGCAAAATCTTTTGATTTTGAAAAAGGTCCTTGCAAAATATTTTACTTTTGAAAATAGTCCCTCCAAGGACCAAAACTAAAACTAGGCATATTTTGCAGGGACCAAAAACAAATTCTTTTTGCAAGGACCAAAACCATATTTTAGCCAAAAAAAAAAAAATATATATATATATATATATATAGAGAGAGAGAGAGAGAGAGAGAGAGAGAGAGAGAGAGAGGATCCGTTGACACCAGATGTCAAACTTTAGTTTGACACCAAATCATAACCGTCTAAATTTTTAATCAAACGGCTACGATTCATCTACATGGTAACTTGAGTGGGCTCCTTTTACACTGTATAGATCTTTCCTTTAACGCTACTGGTGAGTGGTGATTACGTTTCCAGATTACCTTTCTCTTAGGAGGGCGATGAAAGCCTTATAGGAATTATATGGATCATCATGGTCTCTTGTCCTGATTTGCTTTCTAAATATTAAATTCAATCAAAAGGAGAAGCTTATTGAAGAGAATGGGGTAGACAACCACTAAAAGTGAAATTTGGAAAAAGAGGAATCTTCTCGACATCCACAAATTAAAAATCACACCATTTCTTTGAACAAATAAAAACCCATGCCAATAGTATAAATTTGTAGGTTCATGTGCTGGAAAATTCTTTGTTCATATGTGTATCAACATTGAAGCACATGATATTGTTTATTTTATTATATGAAATAGTTGTTCACCGTCAATATGAGGTAAATAATTATAAAAGTGAAATTCGGAAGAAAGAAAAAAAAAAGGCATTTACAATGTGCACAGGAACATTCTTGACATAACAAAACTAACTCAAATATAGATAAGAAAAAGACTTATGATATTTCTTCATTATTGGTACGGGATTCCAGTTTTTAATTCAATGAATGAATGAATTTTATTTTTTTATTGATGGTGATATGAAATAGGTTATGAATGAAAATGAAATTTGGTTTGTTGTGAGGAAAACATGAATTAAATATGCAAGGGAGAAAATCACTCAATTAAATAGAGATCACAATAAGGTTTAAGTAAATAATTATGAATATTTAGATCAATTTGAATGGATGGTTGTGATTTGGTGTCAACGAAACCGTTAACGGATCCTGACTCGTGTGTGTGTGCGCGCGCGCGTGTGTGTGTGTGCGTGTGTGTCTGTGCGCGCGCGCGTGTGTATGTGTGTGCGCGCGCGCTTCTTGGACACATCACACATTTGTTCATGGGACCCTATACCGGATGCGTCTACATTGGAGTTGCTCAACCATAATTTCATTGGTGACATTTGATAAAGCAAAGTGGAAAGTAGTGCTTGCCTAAGGATGCTGCTCAAGCTGAGTAACCATGGGGGACTTCTACGCTGTAGGTGCATCTGCCTCAAAGGCAGTAAACAAATAAAAATGAACTTATGTGTCACGGTTCAAAAAAGGTGACAGAGGCGTAATATGAGTTTCATTAATAGCAATAGTTTCACCACTAATAGCAAAAGTTGCATCATGGATCTCAACATTTGTGTCAATAGCGTCGTCCTTCGTAACAATAAGTAATAACAAGTGAAACATGAATACTTATCGGCGCTTCAAAAGACTTGAAGGATCCAATGCCGTTTGTATTCACATTTTCAACATATTTCTTAATTTTTTCTTCGAAACATGTGCATGTTTCTTACCACAATCTTACCACTCGATTGTTAACTACTTCTCTACTAAGCTTTTGGAAATTTGGAGTGTGTTTGGTGGTAATTAGGATAAGAGACATTAGATGATAATTATATTGTATCAAATTTTATCTTAAAATGTTACATGTCTCGCTAGTTAAAAACATATCAAAACCCCCAACATACTTGAGAGATGCTCTTAAATATTTTCATTTTTTTGGTTCAGCGCTCAATGGATGAAATGAAAGTCAAGTCATTCTATCTTTACTGATATTCTTTATTTAAACAGCCAATTAATCCCATTGTCTTACAACAAAACGTGAAGAAGAAAAATGAAGAGCTTAGTAAGTGGCATATTGTGAAGATTAGACAAAATCGAGTATTGCCTTTATTTTTTATGAATGACATTGGCAATGGCCAAAATATGTACTTAATAATATAGGTATAACGGGGGAAAATCAGTTAGAGGATGAAGATTCTCCAAGATCAAATAGGCACTTCTTGAACACACAGATGTACACATATATGTGTATATTACTAATATATGTAGTGTATATACATAAATGAGAGGATGAAGATTCTTGGGGATCCAATAGGCCCTTCTATTGTGTTGAAGATTTAGATCTATTGTAAGTTAATAAAATGCAAATATAAGTTAATAAAATGTTTTCTTTGCTCGTAGAAAAGCAAGTATTTGTTATTAATGAATTAGAGAGAAAAGAGTGACATATGAGTCAGAAAAGCATTACAGAAGGTTTATGTTTATTATATAGGAGTTAAGTAGTTTGGAGATTAAGTTAGGATATATTTACAGAAGGAATATTTTAAATAACATTATATAGTAAGTAACTTAGAGAGTGGGCTAAAAAATATATTTATTCGTAAATATAATTATTTACTATTTATTTAAATATCAATACTCTGCCTCAAGATTGAGCATATAAGTTAAATGCGCCAACTTTTCCACGTATATAACTCATTCTAGTACCTCACAAAGATTTTTTAAAAACAAATGAAAAAAGACCCTATATCAAGCCTTCACGCTTGATCTTGCAACTACATTTTGTTTCGTACACTTACACGATATCAGGTTTCCTCCAACAAGTACACAATACCTAAAAGTAAATCGTCCATCAATGGGTGAACCTGTACAATCAGTATATGAGTAACCCACTATCTGAGTATGTCTTTTATCCTCATAAATGAGGCATTTTCCTGGAGCATCGTTGATGCATTTTAGAATCATAATTAAAGCATTCATGTGTTCTTGGCAGAGAGAATTTAAGAATTGGTTTACCACACTAACCGCAAAGGAAATGTTCGGACGAGTGATTGTGAGCTAATTCAATTTTCGAACCAATCTTATATATCTCCCTGAACATGATAGAGGCTCCCCCTGAATAGGTAGGAGTTTGACATTTGGATTCATATGAGTATCAACTGACTTAACATTCAATAGACATGTTTCTTCAAGAATAACCATAGCATATTCCCTTTGTGAACCTACAGTATCACCCTTGAATTGAGCTACCTCAATACCCATAAAGTAACGAAGGTTACCAAGATCGTTAATCTGAAACTCATTAGAAAGATGGATGTTGCCTTAACTGGAGTATTCCATGTTGATCACTACCAGTTATGACCATATTATATATAAACAATAAGATAAATTCACCCTTAAGTTAAGTGACGATAAAAAAAAATGACCGGCTTGACTGCTAATCATACCAAACGATTACACTATTGTGCTGAATCTCTCAGACCAAGCTCAAGGAGATTATTTAAGACCATAAAGAGATATGTGCAACCAACAAACCATGGTAGATTAGATGACTCCCTTCAGCAACAAAAACCCAGTGGTTACTCCATATACACTTCTTTAACATCATCATGCAAAAAGGCATTTTTAATGTCTAAGTTGATGGAGAGGTCAATAACAAATAGTTGCATTTGAGAAAAAGAGTTTAACATATGCCATTTTTGTGACAGGTGAGAATGTACCACTATAATCTAACCCAAAAATTTGAGTATATCCTTAGCCACTAAGCGAGCCTTAAATCGATGAATTGTACCATTAGGGCTAACTATCACCGTATAAAACAAACGACAACCTACTATCGACTTTCCATGATGGGTTGGAGCATTTTCTTTATGATGGTAACTTTATGTTTTCATTTTAAGAATAATTTAAGCAAATGACATGTTTTTCAGGTTTTCTCACTAATCTAGAAGACTTATTTGCATAAGTTCTTCAAGAGAGCTTGTAAAAACAGCTTAAAACATATATAAAAACCATTGAACTTTAATTTGTTTCTGCTATAGAAATAGCTTATGAAATCTTATACATATGCACTTATCATGATAAGCAATTATGTTAGAAGCTACAAATAAGTTGTGTATCAAAGAGGGCATGTTAATAACGTACGGAAAACATGATAATACTTTCTATTTATTGATCTCTCGGAAACATGAGAATACTATCAATTTATTGATAAAAAGAAAATATTATAACTACAAATAGAACAAAATATACCTATTATAACTATATAGTCGGAACACAAATAACATTGTACTTCCAGATTGTCGGAGCTTTATTCTCAACATTAAACCTAAATAAAACTTTTACTCTAATTTAATCTCTAAGGTGTGTAAAACCTGTCAATTTAATCCTGGAAATAGAAGAGCATTCATCAATTTAATCTCTTCAAAATCTTAATAGTAAAAACTGAAGTGATAGATTTTATATATTTTAGGGACTTTTTACTTGGTATATTTATATAATTTGGAGAATAAATAAATTGATAGTCCATTCATTAAACATCAAATTTCTTAGAAACATGGAACAAAAGAAATGGAAAAGGGATTTGCTATGACTACATCTATCAAAAGACAACATGCATTTGATGCAATGTCCAGAACTTAAACAATAAAGCAATCTTGCGCATAAAACGATGAAGAAATACTGCTACCTCATAAATCAATTGAATCAGTTTCCCAAGGAACACCTAACATTATTACATCAGAACATAGATTGTGCCATTTGAATCAACTATTATTATTCAGGCTACTAAAAAAAAACATTTATCCTACAAATGGAAACCTAGTGTCGTTGTTAAGAGATCATGTTAAAGTTAATAGATCCTAACGGACGATAAACCAAATAACTTGTTATTACCGTACTGTATATTGACCGTCTCAGCATCCCACGTCAACACCATTCTGCTGTTGTTACAGATATCGAATCAAAACCTCATAATATTTTTAACACATAAATTTACTCGTGCAGGTAGCACAATGCAGTTAATTACTGAAAGAAAAACGTGAAGGTACCACAGTACACGTGGTAACTAAAAGAAACTTTGAACGTCATCAGTAAATAAAGCTATTGACAAAAATACAAACATTACATCAGAACAGACCATAACCCCTAGAAGTAATTCAAAGTACCATCTCCACTCAAGGACAAGATAAAACGAAGTAGAGAAAGTTGCAGCTCAACAGCACCTTTTGGAAATACCAAACAACTAAGCAATTATCATTCCCAACTTCACATTTCCACCCATTTAAGGATGATTCCAAATATAGCAACTTGCTGACATCTGCATTTTGAACTAAAAGGTGTACTGTTTCTCGATGCACAAAGGAAAATGAGATAAGCTCGGACTTGACAGTTGTCACCTTTCAGTAGCAAACTTACACTAATAAAAAATTCAACAGGTGCAGATGGAGTAGTGTTGAGAAAGTAAACACACTACCGATTGGTGCATATACCAGAAATATTGTATTCACAAAACTTTGAATTGGCTTTTGCTCATAAAAATGATTGCTATCCCAATCATCTAACAGGGTATAATAATACATAATCTAATCTAACAGAACAAAAAGTGTTCCTCTGCACAAGGGCGGGAAGAACAAGAATAAAAAAGAGGGGGGAAGTACAAGGAAAGAAGAGACGGCCCTGTACACATACCTCTATCTTCGTCTCTTTCCAAAAAAGAAAATGAGAGAAAACCCTCTAAGAACAGTGGTAATATACAAGACTTTTGAAATAAGAATAAGCATGTGCAATGATGCCTACCAATATAAATTTGTTAATCATTTAACAGGATCTGCAGTAAACAATGGATATCCGTCTCCATATCCCAAAGCCCACATGAATGACCAGCTTCATCTGCACAAAACCCATAAAATAATTGAAGTTTTCTCCTATTTTCTTCTACTATATATTTCTATCCTACCATGCCTCAATATATAAATACAAACACAGATGATCAAAAGCACACATTTTTCACACTCGCGGCAAAATCTAATAGTCTTTCACGATTAGGATGATTGAGCAAATTTCATCAATTGATTTTTACTGGAAGCAAATCTAATACATGATCACTAGAATTTTCCTGGCAGATTTTAGACTGCCAGTGAGAGTAATACCTAAGTCTCCTACTTCTTTTTCTCTTTGCACATCCATTCAATGTGAATAATAATTCGAGACTTCAAACAGAAATGGACACCTTCCATAATAATCGTTAGAGCCATGCAATAAGTATGGGATGAAAACAGAAACATGGGATGAAGACATCATCTTCTTATCTCTGCAATTCCTTTAACTATGTCTTCATCTTTTCCTGTTAAATTAAAGTTCTATATGTTTTTAGATTTTGTTTGAGACTACGAGAGTTTGTGACTCATGATTAAATTAATAAAAAGAATTATGTGAAGGTCAATTTTTCATGGTTATTTCTAGAGTTATCTATTTGTTGGGATCTTACAATCCTACGTTTTACACTTTTTGTATACCAAACGAGTTTTGATGGGATTCCGAGTTTGACAACGATTCTCGTTTCCAGGCAAATTCCAGCATTCTATCTAGTGAGGGCTACTAGACTACAAGAACGTATGGCAAAAAACCACCTATCCCCAACTTCATTCCATTTCCAGCACCAAACCAATCAGCAGACTGAGTACTGCGAACCATAAAATTCAAATAACAAAGCAGCTTATTTAAAAAGTGAATATAAACTACCGACTGTTGAGAATACCATTATGAACAAGGACATCCACTGACGTAAATTGTGAAAATCCCAGAATTTAAAATGATACATAAGTCACATTAATTTGCCCCATGCCCCCATCCCTTTGCACAAAAAAAAAATAACAAAAAGGAAACATGTGCAATTCAGCATTCATTAAATTAAATATTCATATACAAGGCAAAACAGAGCAAAAAATACCTGTACAGTGCTGACAAAAGGGCCTACGGATTCTAGTCCTAACAAAAGCGGGCTTATTCACAGCTGCTCCATCCATCAGAAGTCATCATTCCACTGTAGAGTTAGGTGGACGGATAAGCAAACTGCTCTGCCCTGGTTGTAGATTTTGTACATGTTGAGGTTGATGTTGCAAAGCCACGTCTTCGGGAAAATGTTGCTCCTGCTCCTGTTGCTGATGTTCTGGCTCTTGGCATGACTGTTGAGACAGGTTTGGTTTCAACGAAGACTGTTGTTTAAGGGGCAAAGGCTGGTGTTGCCGCTGTGCCCCAGAATTATGTGCATGAGACGCCAAGTTAGCTGATAACTGTCGTGGGCCCAGCCCTTGGTTAACAGTCAGTGACTCAGTTGCAGCTGAATTTTCAACAGCTGTGCTCTCCAAAGAGCTCACTTGGGTAACTGGATTGGGAATGAGGGAATCAAATGGTGGTTCTGAAGTTTTCCGCTGAGAAGACACGGTAGGAGCAACTGCTAATACACTAGCTGAATCCATGGAACCCTGAGACATTGAAGTGCTTGTACTGACTTGAGAAGCACTATTTCCAGGCTGTTGATCAGTTTTGAGTGAATCTGATTGAGACATGTTTAACGACTCAGAAGGCACCTGGCAATTATGTTGCAATGTTTTCTGAACATTTGGTTGTGTTTGATTAATTTGCTTAGACTGTGTCTGAGATTGCATCTGCAGTTGATGATGGTTGGGAGCACCAACAGCAGGCTGGGTTGGTGTAGTTATATGATCTGAAGTAACCGGGGAAACCTGAACCTGAATGTTACTGTCAGAAGGAGAAACCGATGGCTGATGTTGCTTCGATGAAGTGCTGGTTGATCCAGAATGTAGCTTCGGCTGCAATTGGCTATGATTAGAATTAGAAGGATGAGCAGGACCTAATGGCTTGGGTGGTTGATTTGGATCTATACCAGATCCAGGATATAAGGTTTGACCTTGCATCATTTGCGTGATTTGATCCCCTTTCTCAGCAGGCTGGGTTCCTGGAGCTACAGACAAACCATTTATATGAGAAGGATCCACAGAATTGTTCTGATGGATCAACGTGTTCCCTCTTCCTATTCCTTTCAAAATTTTAGCCTGCTGTTGAGCCTGTGCATGCTGTGGCTGATTAGGATGCTGCCTAGCAGACTGTTGATACTGCCTCTGTTGTGCCTGTCGCTGCCGTTGCTTCACTGCTTGACTAGTCACACTAGAACCAGGATTTCTGCTGAACCCGGGTTGTGGCAGATGATGTTTTTGCTGTTGATGCTGAGATGACATCGGAGTCAAAGGAGATGACGGTGTTGCAGGGGAAACAGATACTTGCTGAGATGAATTTTGTGGTTGAGCCTGGGAACTATTTTGCTGAGGTGATGATATGGGAGGTTGGGCTTGTGCCTGAACATGTGGAATCAAAGCATTTGTCGCAGAAAGCTGCTGCTGCTGAAGATAACGCTGCTGCTGCAGCTGCCTTTCCTTTGCCATTCGGATTGCAAAGGCTTGTTGTGGATTGTTAGGGTGATTCGGACCTTGAAGATGAGGATGGGGATTGCTGAGATGAGACTGTTGCTGGGCATGTCCAGGGTATTGCTGAACAGATGGGGGAGTTGTTTGACTATTAAAAGCGGAACTCATCCCACTAAAGGCAGGAATGCTTTGGCTGTTCCCTTGGGTCACCTGCATTGGAAGTTCCGGAACCATCATTTGCCTTTGATGTCCTTGATTATGGCCAGGCTAGTGAAAGTGGACACAAAAATCATTAATAGAAATTAAATAGGAACGCCGTATATATATATATATATAGTTATAAACTTATTGCCCAATAAAACCCGAGAAAGGAAAGATGCCTAGTTTAATGGATAGTAAGTTTCATAGCCAGAGTGGAAATTCCAGCACCATGTCAACTATGATACCAATTAAACCCTAATAGAGAATAGGGACACGTCTTACCCTCATCATATGTACTGTATCACGAGGTCTCATCATTGAATTTCCTTGTCCAGCACCAACTCCAGGCATACCTGCCATACTAGATGAAAGCATACCCCCAGAACTAAGCATAGATGATGATGTCATTCCATGAAACCCTGGCCTTGCCATTGCTATGCTTCTGTTAATCCCACCCATCATGCCCATACCATTCGCACCAGGCAGCATGCGAGCACCACGGTCACTTCCAGGAACGGACATGCTAGACTGCTGTATGTTCCTGCTGGATATCAACTGATTATATTGTTGCAATCTCTGCTGTTCATCAGCTGATATTGGTACACCTCTAGGAACTCCATATCTACTATCCCTGTAAACAAAATGCAGTCCCCAGCAGTTACGTCACTAAAATTATCATGTGTGTGTGTGTGTGTGTGTGTGTGTATATATATATATATATATATATATCAACAAAAATATCCGGTTATAAAATATGCAAACCTGGCGGAGGCTGCCATTGGACCAGAGGGTGATGACAAATTATTGCCAAGACTCATACCAGAAGGCGGTGCATTGGAAGAGCTTAACCCAGATGAAGGAAGCACTGATGATACGGAACCATGATTTGGTAATGGTAAACCACCAGCATGAGAACCTTGATACCCAAGGGATAGTACATCTGGGCTTGTTGCATTTGTATCACAAAGATCAAGTGGCCTTCAACCAGAATTCAAACATTATTAAAATGCTTGTTGCAAACAAAATATTAATGTACATCCAAAATGTGAAAATTACAATGTAAACCAAACTATAGCTAAATGAGTACGCGATAAATTTCAGAATTATGAAACTGCCATGTTACAACACATCCATATACATAAATCATGCATATATGTGTGTTCAATAGAACTTACGTCAAAATTCCTCCGTTCAAGTTGTTTGGGCAAACTTGGGAAAGAGCAATCACGTGAGAATTATGGACAGGTGCTAGTTGTTTTAAATCCTGGTTATCATTCTACATTTAAAACAAAATATTTTCAAATTAGCTATGCTACATAAACTAAGACAGAAGAGGTTGAAAACATAGTTTCTTTTCAAAGTTCATATTCTACAACTACCAACTTGATCATAGCTAATAACCATAATATTAGAAGGATAATCACATCAATCAGCAGTGTGCTAGGCAGTCACATCTTAATTAGAGAATAGAAATGACAGAGAAATGATCAAATGCACAAGTTCTTAAGTAACACAAAAATTGGAACGATCCAATAGTAAAACCGGATATGGTGATAGAGTTCAATTTCCGAAAAGGAAATAAAGTTGAAAATTAAGGATACAAGTTTGTATAACTATACATGAAAGGAAGCACTACACCCAAAAATTTAAAAATAAAAAATTGTGTATGTGTAAAAGTTGGAATTAAGACACGACAGAGAGATTTCAAAATTGTAACATCACAACAACTAGTTAGTTCTGGCAGAACAATCTTCAGCCAATGCTCTAGAATCTTAAAGTTAGGTTCATACAACTATAAACATCACTCAATTCAAGCATGACCCATTTCAAACCACTAAAATTCAACTGTTCATTATTTAAGTTAACTACCTGTCAATAAACTTCCAACAAAATTATAGAAAAAATGGGTGTTAATAAATACCAAATTTTAAATGTCATTGCATAGAATCTGCTTGGTAAAAAAAATGTCTAAATCAAACCTGATTCCTGTGGTAACGTTGCCTCTGCCCAATCTTGATAATTTTATCAAAATGGATCTTCAGTGTATCCTCCTCCACTGGCCCTTGCAAACGTTGAAACAACTGTCTGGCACTACCCTATTAAAGATACAAAAAAGTCCAATCATTAAAATCTTCAAAGCTTACTCAGGTCAAACATGAGGATCTACTAATGTGAGAAACTATGGTACGGAATAAAATATTCATGCCTTCGGAATGCCAGGTAGTGTAGAAGGGTATGACTGAGAAGACCCTGAATCCTCAGCACTGTCAGCACCATCACCAGTACTTTTATCCATTAAAACCTTGTGACGCTCCTTGCATTCTTTTGGTTTCCGAAAGATACACTGAAAATATTGCAAAAAAATATACCTTTGGTTACAGACCCAGGAGGTTGAAAACAGTGAATAAGATGAGAACAAATTTTTGTGATGGTTGATTGAAAACAATAACAAACAAAAAAGGAAGTAAAATCTCCTGCACATGGCATACTATACTTCCCCTTTTCACAACTGAGCTACTGCGCAGTTTCTCAAAGGCAGTACTAAAATCTGAATGAATCTTCTTTGACCCCTCTCTTACTATTTAAGCTTAAGCCCATAGACCCTGTTCTTATTAACTCTGACCACCTAAAAAGTTCTGTAATAACTGTTCTTACAGATTTGCCTTATTTTCCTTTGTTTATATCTCAGCTCCCGCAATGCAAATCACCCTGAAGTTCTGCCTTATTTGCAGGGTTGAAATTTGAAAGTTCTCCTGGATGAGCTTACAAGGGGGGATGTTAAGAGTGCATGGTAATAGTACATTGGCTTTGTATTCTTTCAAATGTTTGATAGCATAGCTGTTCAGTTCTACTGTAAGCTACAGTTAGTTAAGTTCTGAGGTGTAATAAGAGAATTAGAAGCTTCTAGGGAAAGCCTTTGTAATCTCTGCAAAAATAGGCACTCCATAATTTAGAGACTCTAACTACTACTTGGTTTTCCAATACAAATAAATTTGAAAGGATCCTATTCGGCCCCTCTCCTGCTATTACGCTAAGGCCTGATGTACTGTTCTCAAAACATTTAATCACCTAGCCAACACTATAACAACTTTAACTGCTTTGTCTCATTTTCTATCTTTTTATATTTTAGGTCCCACTGCTTTCAGTGAAAACCTAAACAATAGACTATAATCTTTTCACTGAAAAAGAATATCAGTATTTAAAATTCATAATAAACAAGACAATGTGGTCGAAGCGATATTGCAAGTTCATACCGTATTTGTACATCATTACCTTGAAGTGTAAAGTACTGTTGACGGCATCACTTACAAGCTCCCAATTAGGACCCATATCATGAACCAGGACAACAAGAGCCTGTGAAATGGAGAAGTAAAGGGATAAGCCTTTTTCACTGAGTCCATGTTATAGAAGTTCATTTATCCTAAAAAAAGCCATAAAACAAAATTTGAGATCTCAAACGAACTACAAAAACCTGATCTTCAAATAGTGTCCAAGGACTTCCAGAACCAGGCTGTCCTCCAGCAGAGTTCTGTAAGAATAAATAAATAAATAGATCAGTAGGAAAACAACTGAAGATTTGCGACAAGACTGTCAATCCCTAAGTTCACACCATAATTACCTTCAGTGGTTTGGCTTTCCTTCCCTTATCTCGTCCAGTAATAATTCTAATCAATTTATTACTTGGATTTGACATGTTACTCATTTGTGAAGCAGCTGGGGAGGGAATAGAATTATTTATTGGAGAAACATTGTCAAAAGTTTCAAGTGATTGCTTTGTCATCTTAAGCTTCTTCACATTATGTTGCCCGTACAAACCTACATAAAAGAACATTTAATACATAAAGCATGGAGAAAATAGAATACTAATTTAATCGTAAACACAACAAACTTCTAAAGAATAAATATTTGACAAGGTGAGTTACCACTGTTTCCATTGGACTCAAAGTGATGACTATCCAATCTCTTCTTGGAATGATCCCTCTGCATCATAAGCACAACAAAACACCAATGGGTTAAGTACTGTGGAAAGCATTGTCTAATAATATTAAGCAATACAAAGGTGGTAACAAGATTTATATTATACTTAGCACTAGCCTTATCGGAATAAAACTCTTCAACAAACAGCTCCCACCACCCCCCACCCCACCCCCCCAAAACCAAAATATATAAACTAAATTACACAGAACTCAAGCATAGCTTATCATGTTCAAAGATCTAGACAGATATCAAAACAAGGAAATATGGAAGAAAAATAATCACCTGTTCACTTAGAACAACAGAATCCAACTGCCATCCCTGATCATATGCAGAATTCTGTAAAAATAATCGTTAATGCCAAGCAACCACGGCAAATATACAGTTTCCTAAAATAAATTAAATAAAAAAAGGAGCCACATCTCAAAATGAAGTACATAGACATAGTTCTATGTAAGTAAATTTTGATTACCAGATTCTTGGGCTTCTTTTTCTTTGTTTTAACCGATGTTTCACCACAATCGTAAGGTAATTGCTTGTCAAAATCTCCAACTGACTCCACCTCCATGCTCTTCTGGAGCTGTGATCCACCATGTAAAGTACTCTGGTCATCCTGAAAGGAATTGGTATCTCCACTTGAAGCAGCATCCACCTTAACAAGAGCCTGCACTGTCCCAGAAACCGCAGCAAAAGGATTCACAACTCTTTGCCGAGAAGCAGTACGCACGCGTCTGATTGGAATTGTACCAACATTTAAATTAGCAGGTCTATTTCCAAATAGTATGGACGGATGAGCTCCAGTTGAGTAATGTGCATAAGGCAAATCAGTTCCAATTTCACCGGACCTATGAGGGTAAGACTTCATTCTGTTTTTCTGCTTCTTCTGTACGGACTTCGAAGATCTTCTACCCTCATAGGTACCAGGCAAATAGTAAGTGCTGGTATCGCCGTCATCTTCTTCGTATGCAACCTCTTCACAGCCAAAATCTACAAAGGGAAAATATTGTGATTGATTCAAGACTGATCAATAAGCAACTCATAAATGAAATAATCTATATGGTCCCAAAAGTACCTGCTGCAGTATCATATATGGATGTTTCAACTTCTTCTTGAATGCTACTACCAGTTTTCTAGAAAAATTATTGATAAAAAATTGTTGAATCAGATGTCATATAAAATAAAACTGTGCTCAAAATATATTTAGCATGTAAAACTTAAACACCAGTCAAGAAGCACCACACAATCTACATATGCAAATGGTAATAAAATTTGAACATATATGATGATAAATTTACCTCACACAGTACGAAATAAGATTCAATGGATTTTCTGTATGTTTCCATGGCAGTGAGAGGAACTGTATAGAAAAGACTTTCCTGAAAATTAAAAAAACACATAAATGAGGTATTACAAGTAAAACAAAATTTGTTTATCATCGTAAACTAATAGTAAAAGTAAATCACAAAATCATCAATTAAACCATATTGAAAGAGCCATATACTGTGGACTTCAAAAACAAAAAATTCAGTAAACAAAAGCGGTGAAAATAAACATGAGAGAAATGGGTCAGTAATCTACAAATTAATAAGCTAATCAAATAAATATTAGGTAACTTGGCCCATACTTCTGTAAGATGTTCCTCCCATGACATGTCAACAGTGCCTAAATCAGATATCTTATCAGGAGTTGCAGGTGCTTCTGCTTGAGAGGACATTCCATGCGACCTACTATCCCTTAAATACCTCAATGCATAGGAATGCACTTTCAGTGCCAAATGTTTTCTGGGATTTTGTCCCTCCAAGTAGTTGTTGCTTGCTTCCTGGCCAAAACCACCAACATTTAAGCATTACTAAGTAACATCTCATAACTTCAATAAAAAGGAAATTTTCATAAACCAGTGCAGAAAGTGAAAATTGACCACCGATATAGGGAATAAGAATTGAAGTATCTCAAATAACACAGATCATGAGCATTCAGATCATGCAACAGGCATGAACTGATGTACGAAACAGGCAGGCAAATTACATAAATACATCAGCAAGAATTATATCAATGACCAAACAAAGAAGTAACAATATGACAATCAAAACTAGTATACTGATTACAGTAATTAACAGTTCATTACATATCTTCAAGTCAAGTCAAACATCTATAAACTATCACTGAGTAAATAGTAAGAGGTACAAACATCTTGCAAAATTTATTTCTCCAGTAATAGACTTCAATAATACAATTAACTATTAACTTCAACCATAGTTAAGGTCGTCCTTTTTGCACATAAGATCAACAATAAACCAGAACTCAACAACTAAACCATCAATTCTCATTTGTGCATAACATCTAAGTATCTTGTTGAAGTTTACATGTTACCAAAAGCATATCTAAAGCCATATATATACACATATACAAGTCAATACACTGCTGTAAAATCATTTGACTACAAAAGGAATATTTCCTCATGTGAGTGACTAATTAAACAAATCTGTATCCATATAACAGTTCATTCCTATCACCACATCGACTAAAGTATGAGCAATTGGCCAATAAAAGGGAATAAATTTTCGATTGGATATAATAAAAAGGTCATAGAAAATAACCAGCACCTTTTCGGAGTTTTTCCGCTTGTCCCTAGAAGCTACATTTGAATCAACTTTCTCGTGTTCAACAGAACCACCAATACAGTTATGGTCAAGGACATCTTTGTCTAGTAGTAGCTCAACTGAATGCCAAAACTGCATAACAGCCTTTGCCATGGTGTGAGACAAAATTTTCACCTCCAGATTCTTGTTTTGCTTTTCAAATCTTAACCGAGAAGTAAAAGATGCTTGATGACAGAGTTGTGCAGCAGCAGTTGTCTTCCAAAGACGCTCCTACAAATTACATTTTGGTGGAGAAGTGATTTATTGAAAATCAAATATCAAGTAAATTTAATTAGGGTGGTATTCTTCAAGAGTTAAGCGAGAAAGACGACCGAGGGTGAAGGTGCAACAGGAAATCACAGGTAGGTCTAGAAAATAAAACCTGTGCAAAATCATTTGCCAACCATGCCATTTCCTCTAGAACAAAATCCCAGTGAGACTTTCGGAGGATTGGTGAGGGTAATGTGTGAGCAGATAACTCCATAATCCTCTTCCGCTTGACCTGTTTAACAAAAAACACATGATGTCACAAATGTCATAGCTCACTGAACAAATACCAAAATTTACAAGTACAGCAGTCACTAGAAAACGGTTCAGAAATTAAATACCTCAATAATACGAGCCTCTTCCAAAATAGAATCTTCACGAGCCTTGTCTGCTAACTTCAAGTGGAGCGGAGAACATGGTTGACAGTCAGACACAACAGTAGTAACCTTATCAGCCTTATTACTTTGAGGAATTGCAGAAATTGACACATCCTTAGAAAGCTTTAACCTTTCACAGTTGTCATCCTTTGTAGAATTGGAACGATCCACCATGACAACACTTACCCCTTTATCAGCCTTCAATACAGTACTGTCATTGTCATGCACTCCTCTAATACTGGAAGAATCCTTCAACTTGTTTGGCATGCAAGAACTACTCGTACTTAAGTCTTCTTCATTTTTTATGATACTACCACAGCCAGAATGGTTTACAAAACTAGCAGCATGTTCATTTTTAACAGTAGCACCACCTTGATCAATGTTGGTCTCACTCCTTTCTTTTACAGCTTCATAACCAGTTGAGCTTAATTTTTTGTTGAATAAAGTTTGTTCCGAAGTATTTCCATTTTCATCAGCGTTTTTTGTATTAGTACACATGTCGGTATCATTATTTACATCTCTAGCTAAACTAGTTTGTGCACAACCGGGCTCTGGATCATCCCTCTTCAGGCCTACTGCAACACTGCAATTTTGATCTTTGGCTGGTGAACTTTTCCTGTCAATTTTTATAGTGCCAAAACCATTTGTCTGACTAGGACAAGATTCATTTCCAGGTTGTGCAGCAGCTACACAAGGTGAAAGCTCAAGTTCACCTGAAGCTCCTGGGTTCCTTTCCCCATCTGCACTAGCTTTGCCAGATACCGAGACAAGTGGATCCTGTACAGTATCATCCTGAGAAGGTACAATACGTTGATCTTCTTTGAAGTTTCTATTCAATGTAATATCTAATTTGTCTGCAGCAACACTAGCACTAACACTATTTGTTTGACGAGCTTGAAGACCCACAGATTCATTATCCAATGGATCATTTGTTGTTGGATATTTAACAAGTATCTCTCCATTTGAACTGGCAGGCTTTGGCTTAGAAAGAGATGGTACATTGCGATCCTTTTGTCTGTTTGTTTCCGATAAAAAACCCTTCACATCCCTTGAACCCCCCCGAGGACCATGATTTGGTCTGGATCTGTTTCTTCGCGCATATGGGGTAAAAATAGCAGAATCTTCGGTCTCTTTAGCATTTTGACCCCCACCAATTTGAGAAGACTGTTCTGAAGGAGCAATTTTATTTCTTTTATATGAATGTAAAGATCGTTTTTCTCCTTCGGGCAACTCATTCTCACCATCAAATAGTAAGAGGTTATCAGCAGTGTTTGGCTCATTAATAGAAGGAGCGCCTGGTCTAGCACTGCTGTCGACAGAGTCACCATGAGGGGAGGCAGTCAATACAAAACTACCTTTTGCTTCGCTGAAGAGGGGGCAAAAAAGAAAAAAGCAATATAGCATATCAAGAAAATTAACATACAAATCAGATATCCCATAACACAAGCTGCATAAACAGATGAAAAAATGAAGGAAAAACAAAATATGAAAGAGTAGCCAACCTGGTCACAAACTGTTCTTGATGTTGATCAGTGAGCGAAGTAGACTGCACACTAACAGAAGCAGCATTCCCTAACTTAAAGTCCAGAGGATTCCCACCCTGCAATTACAAGGCACAAGTAATCATCATTTGCATTCAAATATTATTTTAATAGAGTGCATAAGATTAAAACTTCCATACTTTTTCAAGAAATTCTAGCTCTTTTCTTCTTTCTTCACGAGCATCGTACTCCTGTCTGCTAGCAAAGAGCATGAGTTATTCTTAATGCATAAAATTATAAGATACCAGAAACGATCGATAAAAAGTGAAAGTACACGAAAGTTTTCCATTTCCCATCACCTGAGCTCTGCTTGAGCCTTCTCAATTGCTGCTCGGCGAGGAGAGGTTTTTAAACCTACACCAACTCCGCCGTCCACAACACCTCCCATAGAATCAACCTCAGCATTTACAACATGAACAGATCCAAAGTTACATCCATGCATTCCCACCCTTAATATCTAAGAGCTTCATTTCCCATCTAATACAGAATCTGCCAATTTTGTAATAAGAATGGGGTAAATAAGGCATTAATACAAATACATAGCAATTTCTAGGACAGAGACTTTCTCAACGGCCAAACATTACAAATATTGACGGCATTTAAAATTAAAATTACATAACACATAGACAGGAAGTTCATATCCACATACACATCAATAATTCAAAATGTTTCCGCTAATTGAAAAGACAGTTAAAATCTTCATGCCAGGTTGTTAAATTAGGAGGTCAAGATTATGGATCTCCTACAATCCTTTAATTAGGAGGTCAAGATTTTGTATCTCCTACAGTCCAAATGTAAACTACATGTTAAGCATTTTTTGTTTGCATTACTCAAATTGTATAATTGAGTTTCAGATCATTTTTATCATAAAATAAATTAACTTCGGTGGTTGAGATCATACACAGTTATCTAATAACTGCAACAGTCTCAATTCAAAATGTCAAAATAACAGCCTCACAAACAATGGTTACATCAATTCATCATAAATGAAAAAACTCAGGATACGTATTGCTCGTGTACATTTATCAATCAAATATATATCCATTTCAATTACAACAAAGTGATAATCACAATATGACTATCAAAGTGTAACCTAAGTAGAAAAACAAAGTGATGTCAAATATTTGACAAACATAAGTTTCAACTTTTTCACCAAATCCCCAAAAGTATTTAAAAAAACACGGTAGCAAACTTGTGCAGTACCACAATGCCAAAGATCATACAAATGCTTTCCATAAGTCAACAGATTATTCCCACTATTTACAAGACAAAGGTAAAATATGTACAACCATAGCCTCCTACATACTATATGAAAAGCAACATTCTATCAAGCATTGGCACAGACACCGAACACCAACACGTTGACACCTTTAATAATTTGAGTAAATGAATCATTTCAACGTAATCACATGTGCCGGTGTGTCAGTGCTACAGAGACAAGAATAACCAAAAGTAGAAAGCAAAAAAGCAACCCCCACCAAAAAATAAAAGCTTAAAAAGTTCACACAACCCGGAAGAAGCATCAAACTGTTACTACCAGCAAACTAACTCACTCACATGCAATTTCAAAAGCTAAGAACTAAACTAAGCACAAAAGAGTAGTTAATACGTAAAGTACTAATCATCATTACACATAATGGAATGCATGAAAACATTGCCGCCAAGTATTCCCTTCAAACATTGAAAGTTTGAAACCCATAAACCCCAATCACATGTATAATCTTCAAAATCGCTAGCTCCATTCAAAAGATTCACTTCCCAATACAAAAAATCCCAACATTAAATAACACATCAATGCAATAACCATAACCCACATAAACTAAGCAACAACAAGTTCAAAATCCATTCCATTTCAACACAATGCGTAACACAGTATGAACTAGAGACTATTCGATGAATTTCCCCAAATTTTCAAAACCCTAATTTCACCCATTTTCGTGGAATTTCCCCCAATTCGTACAATTCAAGGGTTTCGTGAAAATGTGAAGAAACAAACAATTGAAGAAAAGAGAAAACAAACACCTGAACGTAGAAATTATTCGGTGAATTTGGAAATTAGGGCACAATTGAATTGAAGAACACGAAATCCGTTTTCTAGGGTTTTGGAAAAAAGAGAGGGATATGATACGAAATCTGTTTGTGTATGAAAACGACGTCGAATTAGCCCTAGAAATGCAAGGTTTTCATGGTGATTGAAGAGTGAGTTGTGAAATTTCGAGGAAATTTTCTCTCTCTATAATTTTTAGTTTCTCTCTCTAGAAGATGAAGAAACGAAGGGTGATTTTGTTATTTGATGGTGTTTCGAGGTGAGAGAAAGTGAAAGAGAAACTCTGCTTGAGAGAGAGAGAGTGTGTGTGTGTGATGTTGGGCTTTGTTTGGTAGAAGATGACACAATTGGGCTTTTTTTTTCATTTTTAGATTTAGAATTAGTGATTTATTTGGTTATGATGAGATTAATTGAGATAAGCTTATGATTTTTTTAGAGGTAAAATTAGTTTAAGTTGTTTAAAGGTTGCTTAATAAGCGACTTCAGATTGCTCGCTTGACTGAAAAAAGCCGATCAGAAAGTACCATCAGTTTGCGTTTTACGACATGATTGAAAGCAAAATTGAGGTGTCTAAATGATAGTGATTATTTGATAAGGTAAAAAATTATGGTTGTCATGATTTTTTTTTACTTTTAAAATAATGATGACGACGATGTGATTTGGTTTTATTGGTTGTATTTCCTTTTGATGATGTGCATGTGAAATAAAGTTACACGTAAAGTAGGTATGTGTTTGTCGGTTTCTGCGATGTTTAATTAGAAGCAAATCTAAAATTAAATGTTAAAATTAAAAGTGAATTGCGCCTAAGTAGATAAGTGTTTGTCGGTTTCGATAATGTTTAAAAAATGTAAATGTTTTGTCAAAAAAAACAATGTAAATGTATAACTTTATTGTATTAGTTAACTGAATCCTAATTTTGATAAATTATAAATAAAATTTAAAAGTGTTCGTTGCTTTTAACATGTTTAATTAAAAGTACTTATCTATTAACATGTTTAAGTGTTTGTTGCCTTTTTTTTTTTCATTCTTAGATTTAGATTTGATTGATGTTGTTATGATGAGATTAAAATGGGTATAAGTTTTTTTGAGAGGTAAAATTAGTTGAAGTTGTTTGATGTTTGTTTAATATGCATCTTAAATTTGTTCACTTGACTGAAAAAAGTCGATTGGCAATTATCATCTTATTGAATTTTATTTTACACTGAAAATCAGTTGATCGGGAGTTACGACATGATTGAAAGCAAAGTTGAGGTGCCTAAATGATTGAGATTAGTTGATAATGTAAAAAAAATATGGTTGTAATGATTTTTTTACTTTTAGATAGGAAATAATGATGATGACAATGTGATTTTCTTTTATTGGTTGCATTTTCATTTGATGATGTGCATGTGAGATAAAGTTACACGTAAAGTAGGTAAGTGTTTTGTCGGTTTCTGCGATGTTTAATTAGAAATAAATCTAAAATTAAATGTTAAAATTAAAAATGAATTGTGTCTAATTAGGTAAGTGTTTGTCGGTTTCGATAGTGTTTAAAAATGTAAATGTTTTGTCAAAAAAACAATATAAATGTATAACTTTATTGTATTAGTTAAATGACTCCTAATTTGAATAAATTATAAATAAAATGTAAAAGTGTTTGTTGCTTTTAACATGTTTAAGTAAAAGTACTTATCTATTAACATGTTTAAGGGTTTGTTCCTTTTTTTTAACATTTTTAGATTTAGATTTGATTGATGTTGTTATGATGAGATTAAAATGAGTATAAGTTTTTTGAGAGGTAAAATTAGTTGAAGTTGATTGACGTTTGTTTAATATGCATCTTAAATTTGTTCACTTGACTGAAAAAAGTTGATTGGAAATTATCATCTGTTTGGATTTTATTTTACAATAAAAAACAGTTGATCGGAAGTTACGACATGATCAAAGCAAAGTTGAGGTGCCTAAATGACTGTGGTTAGTTGATAATGTAAAAAAAAAAAATGGCGGTAATGATTTTTTTTACTTCTAGATGGCAAATAATGATGATGTCAATGTGATTTGCTTTTATTGATTGTATTTTCATTTGACGATGTCCATGTGAGATAAAGTTATACGTTAAGTATGCAGGATCTTAATCAAGATTTCAATCTTAGTAAGTATTCTGTTTGAACATTTTTTAGAGCAAAATCCAGAGAAGCTTGTTGCTTGTGATTATGAAGAATCATCATAAGTTGTTTCAAGAAGTCCTGAAGACTAAGAGAATCTGAAGTTCAAATGAGTCTGAAGATGATCAGAACCTGAAGTTCAAGAGAATCTGAAGATCATCAGAACCTGAAGATCAAGAGAGTTTGAAGATCATCAGAAGCTGAAGTGCTGCAGTGAGTCTGAAGCCTACAAACTGGAGATCTGTTTAGAAGGATTTATTAAAGGCATTTCGATGCATAAGAAACATTCATTTGGAGTAACGGCTAGCTTCAAAGTCAACTTGAGCGTGGGATGCTCAACGATAAAGAATGCAGAATAGGACAGAGTATTTGTGTACGAACTCTGTTTCCACTACTCCACTACCTCGTACAGTTTGGCAACTGTGTCTACCGGTATTTAGCTTCAAAAGGAATGGGATTCAAAATATGCATTTGAAGGACTATTACCATATCAAGCAACAGATCAACAACTATTGATCATGCTTCCAGAATTCTCTATGATGTGCTGGATTGTCTCAACGTCTCTTTCCAACGCCTATATAAAGGATAGAAGACTTGAAGAATATGTTGGACTCTACAACTGAAAAACTACGCTATCAATGTATTCTATCTGAGTCAAACCAGAAACACATCAACAACTTAACAAATTCTTATAAACTGTGTATTCTAGAATTTTTAAGTTTATCAGAAAAACAGAGTCTGTCTTTGTTTTTGTAATTGGAACATATTTGATTGTTTGTCAAGTGTTTCAACTCTATTCAATTTTCTGTAAATTGTGTCAGAAGTCTCTTGCTTGTGTGCTTGAGCAAAGAAGTCTCTTAGTTGTGTCTTTGAGCATTGGAAGTCTCTTGCCTGCGTGCTCGAGCATTTAGAAGTCTCTTACTGTGTGTTTGAGCAACTTATAATTGTTATTACATTTTAGTGAAACTCTCCTTGGAAGTGCAAGGGGGACAGAACTACTTCCGGTTTGTGGAAGGAACCTGTATAATTGCTTGTGTTCTCTCTTTCTCTTTATCTCTTGTTTATTTCCGCTGCAACAGACTCTGGTCCTCCATCAGGTTCTGAATCCATTCAGACTCTGATCCTGGATAACAGATTCTTACTCTTCAAGAGTTGCGAAAAAGTTAACACAATTCAACCCCCCTTCTTGTGTTTTTCTCACCTTCAATGTAAATGTATAATGTTACTGTATCAGATAAATGACATCGAATTTGGATAAATTATAAATAAAATCTAAAAGTGTTTGTTGGTTACCTAAAATTAAAAGTGTATTACGTCTAAGTAGGTAAATGTTTGTCGGGTTCGATAGTGCATCTTTGACATCTTCAAGAAGGATAATTATTACTCTTTTTCTTCTTTTTTGATTAACTTTTCTTATTGTTGAAATGTGATATCTAAAAAGGGGTGAAAAAGGATAAAAGAATGTGTCATCGTTGCCATATTCAAGAAGGTTCAACAAGAAGAAAAAATATAGTATACACCATTTTCTATGTAACAACAAATATAAATTTACAACAACATAGTAAATTAAAATTACTTTAGCGAGAAATTCAAAATAAAAATCGTGGAAAACGTAATTTAGGGATTTAGGGTTTACAATTGGATTGCAATTATCATCATTCACAAAGTTCTTCCGTGAATAATATTTAAAGTGTTTATTGTCGAACAACTCACTCTTCTCTACAACTGACTTTTTCTGCCCATTCGTCCTCTTTTATATGGTGATTGAACTCTTCTATTCCTTAAAGTTTGACCTTGAACTCACTTTCCTCTACATCTGACTTTTCCCGCTCATTTGTCCTCTTTTATATGGAGATTAAACTCTTCTATTCCTTAAAGTCTAACCTTGTCTTCCCAAGAATTACAACATTAGACAAATCAATGAAACAAGAAGGTTTATTTAGAGGGGTAAAATGGATGGTGTTGTCGTTGTTATTATTGTCTTCCTCGTGCATTTATGTTGTTGGGTTTTAGATGAATTTTTAGGTTTTTATATGAATTTCTAACTTTTGTATAATATTTTTGCAACAAATTCTTTTTTGGTGTAGAAGAAGAACGAACAATTAAGTATGATTATGTTTTATGGGTAAAGAAGAAAAAAGAGTGGTTGAAGATGAAGAAATATGAAATTTTGTTTTTTGGGTAAAGAATAAGAAAGAGCGGTTGAAAATGAAGATATGTGATTTTTGTTATCATTTAATAATCTATTGATTTTTTTTCTTTCAAGAATTAGTTAAAGGTTATTATAATTTTGATAAAAACAACCGGCAATATCGTTGATACAATTAGTAAGTGGTCACGTCAGCATCATTGAAGGACTTTTAAAAAAAATAAATCATTTTGGAGGGGTATATTTCAACAATAAAAATTACATGGACCAAAATTCAAACTCGCTATATTTACAATGACCAAATGTAAGTTTTAGCATTTTTTTTCCATCATAAAATTTTATCTATTTTAGAACTATTTTATTCATTTTTTTCATCTTTACTTCATACATGTCTAGCCAGTATTTTTGTTGCTTTCTTGGAATCATTTTTCTCGTCCTTGACCAACATCATTCCTAGAACCTTCTCCAACAAGACCTTGATGGACACCGCGAGATGCCTCATAACGAGACCTCTTACGTGTATCACGAGATGTCCCACCTCTATCTATATTACTCCACTCAATAATCAACGCCTTATTCAAAGCTTGCTCATGTGTTATATCCATATGTCCTGCAGTGGCCCTAAACAAATAATTCTTCAAACCATCTTCAAATCTTTGAACTCGCAATTGTTCTTTGGCCACCAAATGCGGTGTATATCTAAAAAATTGCATAAATTGTATGTTGAATTCCATTACTGTCATATGATCATGTTGCATCAGAGTCTCAAACTCTCTTGCTTTGTTGTCCCGTACACTTTGAGGTAGAAAATGAGCCAAAAATCATTGAGCAAATTCAACCCATTCTAGTGAAGGTGATCTTGTTGGTCTAACAAAGATCATGGTTTCATACCACCCTCTAATTACATCACGTAAGCGAAATGGAGCCAATTCCACCATTCAAACTAAAGAGAAACTCAAACCTTTACATATCCATGACACCTCATTTAGGAAGGCTTGTGGATCCTCCTGAACATCTGAACCATTAAACATTGGAGGATTCAACTTCATGAAACTTGTCAAAGAAACTTTAGTCACTATAGGGTTAACAAGAGGCTGTTCTTCTTGCACTACTTCTTAACTATGTTGAGAATCTACTTGGTTTTGTTCAATTTGCACTTGTCTTCGTTCTCCAAATATATTTTCTATTTATTGTACTACTTGTTGAACATTTTGCATATCAGTCGCTAATTGAACTTGTGTGGGGTTTCCACATATAGTTGTAGAGACCTCAACCTCATGGATAACACCATGCCCTCCATGTCTCACTTAACCACAACGCCGACCACGCCCGCGAGTTCTTAGGCTTTTGGTTAAGGCTGAGTGGGTGCCTCATTAGGAGTTGCCCTTCTAGTAGACCTGTTTCGAGGCAACATCCCAACCTGAGGCAAAAGTAGAACTTAAAGACGAGACATGATTACAAGGACCAAAATAAATGACTTCAGTATGATAATAGAGTGTCATCGCTCTTTGTTTGTAAGTTGTGCCCGGGTATATAATTTACAAACAAAATTCTATAACAAATCCAATACAATGCAACCATAGGACCTAGTAACCAGGATCTGATACCAACTTTGGCATGACCCTATTTATGACCATGACCTGCGGACAGACTAACATTCGTTAAACAATTAATCAAGTCTGACAAACCTAACATAAAATACACATACTTTTACAAATACACAATCTACCAAAAATTCGGCAGAGTTTCCTTTGTTTTTCCTACATTTCAAAAATATTTACATATCCTTGTTTTATATTCACATCAAAATATCATCCAACAATATTTACATTACTCATATTCCATTGTTTTAATATATTTAAAAAGATGGTAGCTACATACAAGTGGTAGTTCACATTGTACTACATTGAACCCAAAATACCAAACATATACTACCCCAAATAGTTGCACCATACTGAAGTCACTATATAATGGCCACCACTAAAGATATAGAGGCCAACCAAAATAAGCAAACACTTCGGTGTATCTACAATGATCTAGTTAGTCCTAACATGCGACTTGTGAATCTAAAAAAATAAAAGAAATAGGGGGTGAGTCACATAGACTCAGTGAGAGCATAAAATACCAAGTAAACGGGAAGAAGAAACAATAATTTGCACGAACTTAAAATATAATTTATTCTCCAAAATTATAACTTTGAAAACTTATCATAAGGTAAATTAGCTACTCGTAACTATGAAGATTCAACTCCGTAAGCAATGCCTTCTGGAACGGGCACCAGAACGATTTCCATCGAATTTGAACATCATACAATCATTTAACCTCTTAAGAGGACTTATTTAAGACTAATTTAACAATAAATAGAATAATTTGGTAAAACCCCCAATTTTATAGACTTAGGGTTTAAAAGGGATATATGAAAATCTAAATTACACGACATACATCATCTGATCACTATTATAAGCAAAAATCAACATTTTAGATTCATTCATTAAATGATGTATGTGGTCTATAATAAATACCATATACATCATTAATTGAATGAATCTAAGATGTAAAGTTTTGCTTATAATAGTGACCGGAGGGTGTATACTAGTTTCTACTACTCATCAAAGCTAGATATCACTTATGCATTCTATGATCATAAAATTTTACCTCAACAAACACCGAAAATCCAACCTTCCATGACTGGGTATTTATACTTCCCACTTAAGAATACATTTCATACTAATTGTAGCACATTTAATGAGAATTAGAGGAAAGATGGAATGAGAGATGATAATTTGGTAGCAGAAGAAGTTGGGGAGAGGGGAAGAAAGGTTATAGGGAGAGAGGGGAGAGAGAGAGAGAGTGTGTGTGTGTGAAGGAGAGGTTGTTTTAATTGAAAAGAAAGAAAAAGAAAAAAGTGAATGTGTATTTATACGTGTGCTGGTTTGAGAAATTTAAAACTAATGACCACACCACTAGATTTTTTATTTTAAAACAAAAAATTAAAGGCTTAATAGTAGTTTTCACCCCTTAACTTTCACGAAGTTGCGATTTTGACCCCCTAAAAAAACTACAAAACCGCCCCAAAGTTTTGCAACTATAGCAGTTTTGGTCCCCCAAGGCAAAAAAAAAAAATTAACATGTGGCACCTCACCTAGGGTGCCACGTCAGCGTAAACCGAGTCAAAATTGGCCTTGGGGGCCAAAATTACCACAGGTGCAAAACTTAGGGGGCGGTTTTGTAGTTTTTTTTCTTAGGGGGCCAAAATCGCAACTTTAGGAAAGTTAGGGGGCTAAAACTGCTATTAATCCATAATAATTTTTTTTATTAATTAAAATACCATTTATTTCAACCTCATTTATGGGTCAAATGATTTTTTATCACCGTGTGATGAATTGGATTCATGATATCGTCATTCGTAACATTATCGTTTTACTAAGTCAAGTGTAGATACCACGATGAGATTCTCCCCCCTTAATAAAAGTCGAGAAATCATGTACTATCAAACTAAAGGTTTGTTGATGTTCATAAGTTGGTGGCAAAGTGATATGTATGTATTGCCACTCTTTAAGGGACAATTATTCTTGTTGTAACTTCGGAGTAGGACAACAAGATGCATTCCTTGACGGGAGAGATGTCTTCACTAGACAAACAAAAGATTGGTTTAATGTCAAATAAGTTAAATTCTTATTAATTTTAAACGTTTACTTGTGGGTTTAAAGTTCCACTCTATATGACCCTTTTCATACATGGTTAGCTTTTCTTGTGACATGATTTCTCTTTGATGGTGGATCTTTTCAACACTAAATCCTTCATAATAAACACTTGATTGATTATATCAAGCACAAATGTCCCATTTGAAATACTTTAAAAGAATTATGTATTTGACTTGGTATGTGACTTGTGTTAATGTGAATGTGTTGTGTTAACATGTCTTAAATGGTACATGTCAATATGTGTTAGATGTTTCTGGTTGTTCTACAATGTTACTTACATATGTATTCCTAATTATTCAATATTCAGACATGTCAATTACTATATTGATATCTTCTTAATGTTATCTTAAGATTAGTCTATGATGTCATTACTATTGAACATCAATTTATTTTTTTCCCGCGATCAAATATTGATATGCTATTATATGCATATAGTCTTTGTTGTGTGACTTTTTGGGATGTTATTCTTATTCGATTTTCGACAACTCACCTTGATGTTTTCGTGGAACATTCGTAAAAACGCATGTATCAGAGTACTGGAATTGTCTATCCAATGTATCCATGCCTTATCAATATATAGAATTCATACAGCACTTGAATCATTAGGTGGAACATGCTATGGATATCTAATACTTAGTAAGGGAAGAGTCCACTCCTTAGTATTTTGTTAGTTGCATTAGAACAATATTTTGTAAAACTAACCCTTAATGTATGTAATGTTTTGTGATTAAAGTGGTTTTTAATGTTTATCTAAAAGTGTAAAATGTGACGCTTTTGAGCCTCACATTTCTTTTTGAAAGGAAACAATTTTTAAGCTCCCTAATTCCGCTACGTGTTTTATTCAAGGACTAAATACAATGATTACATGATAATATCAATGATTATGGAATACCACATCCCCTCTGTAAAAGATGGTAGGTTTATCGAAGTGACGCTGTTGTTACATCTCATCTTTCACCCCATTAGAAATTGAATAGATCATGATACGGGTACCCTGTTAGATCACATATATTACTATCTCATAATCATGATATGAATATTCCCCATATATCTCATATGATTAGATAATATACTATGCTGTATGTAATTATTTGTTTTAGAATATTTAAGAAATATGTATTTTAATATATTTTTTTAATTTAAAAGTGTTTCTGTTTGTAATACTTGGATGTTTTTTTTTCTCCAGGTGTGAGATTTGGAGCATTTCCATGGTATATATCCAAATGATATTGACCCCCCACTACACTTTGAAGAAGCCACACACAACACAATACGTTCCTGACAAGGGTCCCAAGTCACCGTACAACTACATGACCTTATTTGATCACTTAAATGTTTGTACTTAGTTTGAATAAAATGCGACAACAAAATGATTTGTCGCCACTTTTCAGAGCATGTGATGAAGTAATATACACGTATTCAGACTGTTCTGAGGCATCCTTATGCCGTACCAGAGCTTAATGTCTTCCAGATAGACCCGACATTCCAATATTTTTGGTGCATGTTATACCTGAGGACATGCAAGATCTATTTCTAGAGGCACGCTAACATTACGTACAAGGTTATATTTCTTGGTTTTATAGGTATCTCATCCCCAATTAGTGGCTATAGCCAAGAAAGATATGTGTAGACCAGCAAATGTGGAGGTTCTGATAGAGAATGATGCATCTAGTCATGAGGGTTAGGATCATGGCGTTGGATGAGATGAAAAACTGTATCACTTATGAGGATCTACACGGTACTTTGTAGCAAATTGCAAAAGAAACAAAGCCGCCCAATCAAAATTAGTCGCCCATATAAGGAGGGTATTCCGACGATCTATATGTATTTTGATTTTTCTTGTTTTTCACAAATGATGTATAATGATATTTTAATACCTCAACAATTATGTCTCCTTTAGTGGTAATTGAATATTTTCACTTTTGAATGAATTGCACACAATTTTATACCATTTTGAATGTTGAGTGTGTTTGAAAGTGTAAGTGTTTTGAGTAATGTAGAAGATTTGAACTCATTGAAAAAAAATATCATATGAGATATACAACAAAAGAAAACCTAAGTATCTTTTATAAAGGGTCACAAGTCACCATACAACTACACGACCTTCTTTAATCACCTAGAGGCCAACACCATATGTTGGTACTCCGTTTGAATAAAGTGCGGTCACAAAATGATTAATCGCCACTTGCCAGAGCATGTGATGAGGCATTATAGACATATTCAGATCATTCTGAAGCATCCTTCCATCGTACCAAAGTTGAATGTCTTCTAGATATTTCAGGCATTTCAAGATTCTTGGTGCATGTTATACCTCTGGACATGCAAGGTCAATTTCTGGAGGCACACTGACAATACATATCGGGTTACATTTCTGGATTTTTCTCATTTGTCATGAATATTTCTTTAATATCGTAACAATTATGTTCCCCCTGAACTTTGTTGAATATTTTCACTTTTAAATGAATTGTGCACAATTTTATGGCATTTTGAATGTTGCGTGTTTTTGAAAGCGTTTAAGTGTGTTGAGTATGTCTAGACAATTAGTTTAGACCATGTTTGTTGAACGATATTCACTTTTAAATGATGACTATTGAATATTTTCGATGTTCTTCACTTTGCTTCTGTATTCAATCCAGTTCGGTTCAAAAGAGGATCGGTTCTCAACTCCCGATCTTCAACGAACGGGGTGTAATTTCCAATATATGCATTTTGGGGTGCATATGAGCATTCAAAGGTACTTAAAGAGCAACTTTCATACATGATGATGTATGCATACAAATGAACAAACTTTAGGTTACTTTCTCTACTTTGTTACATTTTATAATGACCTCAATAGATATTAATTTGTGTATCAAATGAGATGAAACTTTTGAAAAGTTAAGATAGTTCAAGAATGAGTAGAAATCTTGCTTAATAAAATTATCAAGCTCTATAGTCAAAATGCGGTGGAAAATTTATTTCAACAATTATTTATGGATTATTTGAAAAAGCGCGTGGAATAACATCTCGACTCACACTTCCTAAATCCTCATAATAGAATGGTGTGTCTAAGAGGATGAATCCCATATTGTTAGACATGGTGAGATCCATGATACAATGACAAGTCAATTAGACATATCCGACTCTTTTTTAGGACATGTTCTCCTTACAATATATTCTGCTTTTGGACAACTCGTAAATGAAGCCATTGTTTCTTTTGAGAAATAAAGATGATCACAACTCATTGAAAATGCATCATATGAGATATGTAGCAGAATATGATAAATCCCCCAGATTTTGTCAATCCATGCGAATATGATAAATCCCCCGGATTTTGTCAGGCCATGCGAAGCTAGAAAAAGGGGCAAGTTGCAAAAATCTATTTATGAATCAGAGAAAGCTTATAGAAGCTGGAATCTTCATTTGGATGAACTTGTAAAACAATTTCGTTCGATTCATCCAAAATGAAGATAAACCTTATGCATACAAAAATATTAGCCGGCCTCGGAGCATACAACTACTCATTTGGAACAAGGTCCCTACATCAGAGAGAAACATTAAATAAACCAACACTAAATGAGAGAGACAGGTATGCAAATGAAATAGAAAAGAGTACTATTGACATTTTGAACTCCATGTTTTCTTTAAGGTCAAAGTAAAAAATAAACCTATATTATTTCTTTTCATTCCCCTCTATATTTTTCCCTCTCAAAATAGTGATTTTACACTTTTATTCTCATTTTCTATGCCCCCATTTTCTTCTGACAGTTTCCTCCTAAACTGACTAACTATAAAGTACTAAGAAAAGGGTAAAAAATAAAACTTAAAATGCAGTGTCTACTGTCAAAAGAGAGCCTTCCCTTCTAAAAGCTGGGAAGCTGGAAGATAAAAGACAACCAACTCAAAAAAACAAGATATATTCAACATATGCACAAATAAACAGATCATAGACAGCCAAACATATTGGAGCAAAAATATCAGTTGATCTTTTCATCAAAAGTCAGGCTTGTTTCTTTCCAAAGGAGGTCTCTTCACTGTTGCGAGGAGCTTTTTAAGCTCCTTAACATGACTATGCATGCCCTTAGATGAATAAGCTTTAATCATTGTTCTATAAGTTATGAAATCGGGTTTACAACCTTTATGTTCCATTATCTCAAGAACTCTCTTCATCTCATCTAAACAATCTAATCGCATATAAGCATCCACCAAGCAATTGAAGAATACCGTATCCAGTGTTACATCTGAATTGTCAACAAAACGCAGGACACCATCGATTTTTTCAGGCTTACCTGCATGTGCATAAGCCCTCACAAGCGAGCACAGGGTAACACAACTAGGTTTAATTCTCTCTGACCGCATTAGTCTAAACAAATACTCCATCTGTTTTAGATCCCCAGCCTTCCCAAAAGCATCAATCACAATATTGTAGGTCACAATTGTCCAAGAATAATGGTATTTCTGCATGTATTCCATCACAGCACTCATTTTCGTGTAATCATGGGCCTTGCCATAGGAATCCAAGAGAATATTGAAGGTCCGAACATTTGGTTGGATTCCAGATGTCTGAAACTTGTCATAACACCTCTCCATTGTTTCTATCTCCCCTAGGTTGCCAAAGGCCCTGAGTGTTGAATTCATGGTCCATACATCGGGTTCACAATCTTGTTCAGCAAGCATTTCCAGAAGTGTAGATTCCATTTCTGAAAATCTTTTAATAACCATAAATTATATTACAGATATGCAAATACAAGCAAACAACAAAGAAACAACAACTTTTCATCAAAATATTAGTTGGAAGGCAAAAATTTGTGATGATCCAGGACTGGATAAAGGTGTGTCAGTGCCCAGCTGTAGGCTGTAGAATAAATATCCACAAAGCTCATTTATGGCTAATGTTAAGGCTGCCATTCATTTGTCTATCTTTGCCTTGTCTTTTAAAAATGACACAACCTCGATTATCTTCCAACTTGTTTCATTGTATCTCCCGAATGTTGGAAATAGGTAGTTGATAAAATTATTTTTTCAAATTCTGTCAGCAACCAGAATGAGCATGAAGTACTTTCACAAGCTAAAGAAAGGTCAACATTTTACCTTTTTGCCTTCCCATAAGCATCGATAAGGGTGTTGTAGGTGACTGTGTTTGGTTTGATACCATGAGTGGCCATGTCAGATAAAAGACTCTGAACTTTGTCGAAGGCAAAAACTTGCAAGCAAGATTTTATGAGGATTGAATAAGTCTGGATGTCTGGCTGACAACCAGGTGTACTCTTCATTTCCTCAAGAAGAGAGAAAGCTTTATCCAAGAGACTACTCCTGCCGTAGGCAGATAATAGTGCGGTGTATGATTCACAGTCCAAAACACAACCTTCATCAACCATAGCTTGAAAGAGCTCAAAAGCTTTCTCAGGTTGCTTACATTTTCCAAGCATGACAATTAACTTGATGTATACACCAGGGTAAGGTCTGTACCAAAGCTGTTCACGCAGTAGTTCAAAAACCTGAAACCATGAGACCATACTGATATGATTATCAAGTCTTCCTGTAAAATAAACAGTTTGACAAGTGTTTGTGTATATGAGAGAGTGCAGCATGAAATTTCAACTAATGTTCTAAAACTAATTTAATTATGTTTTTTTTATGGGTAATTTAATTATGCTTGAATACATGCAAATGAGTTCCTAAATTAATGTCTTCAACAGTACAAGATTTTTTTGTTTTTTTTTGTTTTACAGAAGTACAAAAAATCCTTAAACAGCAGAAAATAAAACTTTCTCAACCAATTTAACCGAGTCTTCGTTCTGTTCCTAATTTTTTTCAACTACACCAACAAATTTTTCTTCTGTAATCTATATAAATGCAAATATACTTCCTTAAATGCTAACATTAGAACCTCATCACTTCACTTCCTCAAATAGGTAGAGGGACTGAAGCAAAATATATAAAAGTAAGTAGGGCGCTAGAGATTTAAATACTCTTAAGCTAGCCAACTAAAAAACAGGATACAAATTTGCTAGGAGTATGCCAATGAACTACTTGATATCTAAGCTAATTGATATGACCCATAAAATAACCAAGGTATTATGAGTATGTAAGGAGAAAAAGTTGTGTGCGTGATAGGGACTTGGGTATCATAGGGTGCCTAAGTCCCACATTGAGTAGTATGGGATACTTGGTGGAATACCAAGAGGATTAGTTATTCCCTTTGGCAGTTAGCTTTCAGAGGTTCCCAAATGCTTTGATGCTTAACGAATGATAATATAGCTAGTTGCCAGTGTCTCAGAAGGAGTATCTACAGAGAGGCTGAGTAGAAAAAGGTCGAGGGAAGCATCGTAGAGTGCAGCCGGCAGCCGCCGAGACATTATTTCTCATGGTGGTGCTAGGAAAGTGAAGTGGGTATTATTGGAATGCCCATGCCTCACATCAACTAGCATGGGAAGCTCGGTGTAGTACTTAGAAACCTCTAATCAATCATGTGTATGAAAGAAGGAAGCAACATAAGGGAATTAAATAGGGTAATTGTTACTAGTATAACAGAACTTGTTAGTTAATTAGAAGGGTGACACATGTAACTGTCAGTAGTATAACATAATTGGTTAGTCAGTTAGAAGGGTGGTCAGTGGGAATTATCCTATAAATAGTAGAATTGTTGATAGAATAAGCATTGCCAATTAGCAATTAGATTGGGAGGTTGCAGGTTCCTCAAATTGCGTGTAAAGCGTTGCATTGAAATTTAATAAAGATCCATTCCTCTAAGTGCTTGGGCGCTTATTAGTACAATGCAAAAAATTATGAACAAGAGACAGAAAATGAAAAGGTCTCCACTATGTAACAAACTTCTGAGTTGACCATAAGGAGGCAGTGTAGTGGGTATGCGATTCGGTTGTAATCGAGGGAATGTGAGTTGGAGGAAATAGGCTGGAGTCACTTGGGACTCTCTAGTTACGTAGTTTTTCCACTTACTTCTATATTCAACTTTTCATTTTCCAGAACCCGCCATGCCAATATACAGACCCAAAATTCAGCATCAATACAGTGAATTTTTTTCTTTCGGTTTCTTTTAATTTTTCAGGTACCAATTACTAAACCTGAATCCTTTCATAATTTTCAGATCTAAGATAAAAGAATTCAGTTCTGTAGAATCTGCTAGTTCTTTTACCTACAAATAAGGTTTCTTTTCAATATTTCATCCATATTCAAGTCATAATACAGTTTCCCCAACTCATTGTTGGCTGGTGACCAGCACTGCAAGTTTAAGTTCATTAAGAAGAGATGCACCGAGGAAGGAAGACCATAAAACAGAAACACCTATTGATTCAACAGAACTTTACAGTTTCTAAGAGAATCTACCAAGGAGACAGACTCATTGAAAGAAACCATCTGTCAAGCACCACAAAATGTCTGGTCTATATGAAAGAAACCATCTGTCAAGCACCAAAAAATGACTGGTCTATAGACTATAAAGAATGTCTTGATGTTTGAACAGCACATGCCATTTTTACAATGTTGCTGATATTTAACGTTTTTACCTTTTAAGAATCGAAACTCCTACAAAAAAACTCTAAGCATAAGGTTTTTTCCTTTTATCAAAAGCCAAGAAAACCTTGTCCCAAAAGATACTCAAGAGTAGAAGTCTATAAAATGCTGATTGAGAAGATTAGACAATATGTATTACAAGGTAAGATCCTGAGATAAAGCATAATATTCTTATTCAGTTTGAATTCTCAGTGTTCAACACTTTTTGAGGCTAGACTACTAAAAATTTCCAAACACCATCAAACTTGGGGTTCTTGAAGGATTTTTTAGGGGATGATGAAGTAATTTTCTTTCATTAAAATGGAAACATCAGTTGAGAATTCTCTAATTTGCAAGTTAAACATGACTACTAATCAAACAATATGAAGTATGCAATGCTCAGCCAAAATTAAGTTGCGTACATATTACTGTGTTATTCCTTAAGACCTTGTTGTACTTGCCACTTGGAATATTGATGAAGAAATTTCTCAGTATTTAAAGATGTAATAAGCACTATCTGCAGAGACATATCATAACTCGACACATATACAATTCACTTGTACATAACTCACATACAAATTGTAAGTTGAAGATAATATTATTGTCAAAAAACAAATACATAACAAATAGCAGTACATAACAAATAAGTAAGGCTGGTTCAGTTTAAATTTGATGAATTTTCAACATAGGAACCAAAAGCCGATCTAATTCAATGAGATGAAGTTAGTTTTTTGGGTTTTCCTTTATAGTTTGGTTATGACTTATTCAGTTTCCATTGGATTAGCTGGGTTTAAGAACTCAAAAACTCACTTCTACACAAGACCCCAACCAACCACATGGAATCCACTCCACTCAACATTCAACCAACCAAATAAACAAACAGAGAAACCAGAGCACAAACTCCTACAATGCCATAAAATCAAACACTACAAACGGACCTATGCAGCATCATTCATCAACACTTCAGATTAAAGGGTGTCTAGTGTCCAGCATGAACACACTCGGTTATATTCAATCACTTATATTCTCTTAAATTATTCTGGGTGTCTATGTCAGCATTCGTGTCATGTTTAGTGTCTATAAGGTCTAGTTAAATCAACTGACAATCCCAATATTGCGAGATGAGGAGTGATAGGAACACTCTCTTTTCAACACTTTCTCCGACACCCATTCTTTTATTAGATGAAATCAATGTGGTTCCTACACAAGAGGTTGGGTTGCTCAACTAGTTTGAGCCAAGGGTTAAGGAGATGGAGGTCCTAGTTTCAAACCCAATGGAACTCCACTCCACTCCACAATCAATCAATCAAATAAAAAAACAGAGAAACTAAGCCTGGATAGCAGACTCCTACAATGCCTTAAAAGCATGTCTAGTGTCGGACACAAACACAATATGGTTATATTCAATCACTTATGTTCTCTTAAGTTATTTCTGGTGTCTACGTGTCAATGTCATCATCAGCGTCATATTTAATTTCCAAGGGACCAACTCAACTGACAATGCCGATATTGCTACACCAAGTTCGAACCCGAGACTCACAGTTGCGTGAGTGTTTGTGAGTTTCAGCAGTACTTGTCACTTGTGTATCTGAACAACAAGAAAAACCAACTAACCAAGTAATGTACAAAAACACAAACACAAATCCATTTTCTCCACAAGACATCAAAACCAAAAACCGAAGAAGAATGAAATAGACTAACCAACCTTAAGAGCAGATTCCCAACGAAACGCGGAGATCCGTTCATTAAGCGCTTCAAGAAGAGTTCTAGGCAAAAGTTTCTTAGAATTAACAGGACCTTTCTTCCTCCTCTTATCAATAATCGCCTTAGTAGCCTCTCTACGAAGAATAACAGAAACCGCTTTCTGTGACGCGACTTTCGCATTCTTCATCTCCTTTCTCTCTTTTACTTCCTTCTTTTTCATCTTCTCCACTTCCTTCGCGATTCTCTTCGTCCGTTCATCATTTACTGCTACTTTAAGGGAGGAAGGTGGAGGATCGGGTAGGGGAATGGATTGTGCTCGGGTTCGGAGACGGGTGGTCGTGGGTGGAGGGAAGCGAGCGGTGGTGGTGGTGGTGGAGAGTGATGCCATTGAAGGATTTTTTTTTTGTTCCGTGGAATCGAGGCTTGAGGAGGAGAACTGGATTAAGAGAGATTACGTGCGTATAAGATTGTCAATATATATTTTCGAGTAAACCCTCGTTTGGGTCCTTGAAAGTGTGCCTCGCTATCAGGCACGTCCCTAGCACAAGGAAACACAAAAAAAAACTTCCCCAAAGTCTCTTCCGTTAGTCATTAAGATCCAAAACGTTAACTTTGCTGACCTAGACATTTTTCGAGTATTTCATGACCGTATTGATATGACCAGGAAAAAAATTAACTCATATATATTTTCTCAAAAAATTAATCTAAACATCTCAACAATTTTTAATACAACTAGACAACAACCATTTGTCTTAGTGAATTTAACTCATATAATACACAATATAAGTGAGGTTTTTTGAAGTTCGAACACCACACAAAAAACAACAACCCTTTGCTTTGAAAAAAAAATCTTTTTGTTAAAAAAAAAAAGAAAAGATTGGTGTATACCGAACTTTACCACAAACAAAAAATGTATGTGGAAATGGGTTAGGGATGACAATGGGCATCCATTAAGCAGTGTACCATAATCCCCATCTTCATACCCGCGTTTAAAGAAAATTATCATACCCGAGCCCACATCTTTGTGGACAATAAGTTTGATACCCGTCCCCATATCCTATGGGTATCTAAGCGCATGTACCCGCACTTTCACAACAAAAAAGATGATAAATAGCAAAAAAAAATATCACAATATAATTAAAATATTCTATGAAATCTGTTAAATCAACATATAAAATATTATGCATCATATTATTTAGCTAAATAAAAAACATCTAAAATAACTTGACAAAAAAAAACATCTAAAATATAAAAAACAAATGCATATTACAATTAATATCAAAAACTTAAGATTAATTAACTAAATTTACTATAAATAAAATTATTTGTATAGTCTATATAATGTGTGGGAATGGGGTGGGGTGGGCACTAGAGTGCCCGTACTTGTACCCATACCTGTTCAAATTTGCGGGCAATTAACCGTGCACAAGTCCATACCCAACAATGTGGGTATTTACCAGCCCATCATAGATATTTTTTGCGAGTGCCCATTGAGCTTGGGTCCAATTGCCATCCTTAAAATGGGTAGTATTAATTAGTATTAAATAAATAAAAAAAAAATTTGAATATCTTTTTTGACACAACTATTTTAAGAATCCTATATAAATATAGAGGTATTTTTGTAAAAGAAAAAGAAAAAAAACTCCAAAACACCATGCCAATGTATATATATCATAGGGTATATTTATTTTTGGGTCACTTTTAGATGAACTGTCAAAATATAAATCACTCTAACTTCAGCTCAAAATTATTCAAAATCAATATTTGTAACACTACAAGAACCAAACACACAAAATATTATCTTGCTAACAGTAAATATTGAAAAACAAAGTGTTGTATCAACAAAACTGAAAATAAACAGTCAATCTAAGTTTATAAACCATCCCTTTATCACCAATTAAATCTCTGAACTATTAAAATCAACTAAAATTCCTTAAACTATACTCTCATCCATCAATTGAGTTTCTCAGTTGATTTGATCAAGGACCAAATTGATGAGAGAGCAATAGTTTAGAAATTAAATTGAATGTTCATTCAAAAAACTAAAGATTGTGATTTTTTTTATTGGATGTCATTTACATTTACTTATTATACCATTGTAATTGTGTTTTTAATCATAAGATGCTTTCAAAGCTGAATATTTATTTTTTTGTGAAAGAACCATGCAGTTGGTTTCTATGGTTAGTTGAAGAAAAGGGAAATTTTCACAAGGTAAAACGACCACTTTTTTGTTTTTTAAATTCATGGCCATTGATTTGATTTATAATTATATTTTTCTTCCGCAAAACATAGGATTGAGATTGATCAACATTATTTGACCATTGTAT
Source organism: Medicago arabica (assembly GCA_946800305.1). Lineage (NCBI taxonomy): Eukaryota > Viridiplantae > Streptophyta > Magnoliopsida > Fabales > Fabaceae > Medicago > Medicago arabica. The sequence goes on from OX326969.1 coordinate 30,144,357, forward strand.
TTTTTGGCTTGAGACAATTGATTCTCAAATGGAGAATTTCCACATAATGTTTTTCCTCAAATTTGTGGTTTAAGGTATGTTATAATGTCAATGTTGTGCTTTTACTCTTTGTCTGTTTGTGAAGTTAATTGAATCTGTAATAAGAAGGGAATATACTGTTTGATTAGCTATGATTTGTTATTTTTATTTTTATTTGCTCAAACTATAAGTTTTATTTTATGCTGGTATTGAATTCACAGTCAGCTCCTATAACAAGTATGAAATGCACATAGAACATGCTGTTAAATATAAAATTCGCATTCTGAAACCATGGCCTGCTAATTTAACCCCTTAATTGGAGTGAATATGTATGTTTTTAGCTATGATGTTCATTGCTATATGCCTTTTGCTATTGGCCTTTGAACAAATATGAATGCAGAAATTACTTTCATATCGGGAAGAACTAAAATGACTATTTTTTATTTTTGAAGGAAAAAAAAAGACTATTGATATAACCTTATTATAGTGTAACTTTTGATCATATACTAATAATCTCCCTTATGAATTTCAGCTACCGTGCAAATCTGTTTTCTGTTTTATCCATTTTGTGTTGCTATTTGCTACATGTTAGTGTTGGTATAGACACCATCACATCATCTCAATTTATCAAGGATCCTGAAACTCTAATCTCCAAAGACGGTAACTTCACCTTGGGATTCTTTAGCCCTAAAAATTCTACAAATCGCTATGTTGGAATTTGGTGGAAGTCTCAATCTACAATCATTTGGGTTGCTAACAGAAACCAACCACTGAAGGATTGTAATGGGATTGTCACAATATCTGAAGATGGAAATCTTGTGGTATTAAATGGACAGAAACAAGTCATTTGGTCATCAAATGTTTCCAACATATCAACAAATACAAGTTCTCGCTTTTCGGACTTCGGTAACCTTGTGCTTCAGGAGAACACAACCGGAAACAACTTATGGCAGAGTATTCAGCAGCCGTCAGATACATTCCTTCCAGGCATGAAACTTTCAATCAACAAAAGAACCGGTAAGAGTATGAAACTCACATCATGGAAAAGCCCTTCTGACCCCTCTGTTGGCAACTTCTCTTCTAGTACTGTTGAACTCCTAAATATACTTGAAGTGTTTATTTGGAATGAAACTCGGCCATGTTGGCGCAGTGGTCCTTGGAATGGCAGGGTCTTTACAGGGATACAAAAAATGAAATTTGTATATACTAATACTTTTCAAGGTGGAGATGATGGAGAAGGAAATAATGTTTTATTTTATACGCGACCAAATGACAAGGAATTAATGATCTATCACCTGAATTCACAAGGAATATTTGAAGAAACGTGGTGGGATGATCAGAAGAAAGAAATGAAAGTAACATGGAAAAGCCAAAGCACAGAATGCGATGTTTATGGTCTATGTGGAGAATTTACAACCTGTAATTCATTGAGCTCACCAGTATGCAGTTGTTTGAAAGGATTTGAACCCAGAAATATTCGTGAATGGAAAAGAAACAACTGGACTGACGGGTGTGCTAGGCGGAGACCTTTACAGTGTGAAAGGATCAACAATAAAACCACAAGTAGAAAGGAAGATGGGTTTCTGAAACTACAGATGGTTAAAGTTCCAGATTTTGCAAGTGGAATAGCTGAGACACCAGACATATGCAGAAGGTTATGTTTGGAGAATTGCTCCTGTGTTGCGTATTCTCATCATGATGTAATTGGCTGTATGTCTTGGACCGGCAATCTACTTGATATACAACAATTCCAAATTGGAGGACTTGACCTATATGTTCGCGTATCCTATTTAGAACTTGGTATTCTCTTGTTTGTAAAAGCATTTGAAACATATATAGGTCATTAACTTGACTCTGCCTTAGGAGTTAAGAACTGAATTGAATTTCTCATATTTTGAATTTTTCATATACACAGATACAGGGAGAAACACGACAATCTTCATCGCAAGTACAGTGATAATTGCAACTCTTATTATTGTCATTTGTGCATACATCACGTGGAGAAGGACATCAAACCACCCAGGTAACTTACTATTTTCGTATATTCAACTTTAGTCATAAAGTTTACCTTCTATTGATGAGGAACTAAGCTCAAGTTATGCTTTTCACTGCAGCTAATTCTAGTGACAACATAATTGGAGAAATGTCCCAAGATGAATTACAAGAGCTATTAAAATTTGATTTTGAAAAAGTTGCTACTGCCACAAACAACTTTGACCTGTCTAACAAACTTGGACAGGGTGGTTTTGGTCCCGTATACAAGGTACCTTACATGAAACAAAGTTATAATATTTTAAAACCATTGTGTATAGTTGTTATCACATAATAATTTCTTCTAGGGGAGACTGCAAGATGGTCGAGAAATAGCAGTTAAAAGGCTTTCTAGAGCATCTGGACAAGGGTTGGAGGAATTCATGAATGAAGTAGTGGTAATTTGTAAGCTTCAACATCGCAATCTTGTAAGACTTATTGGCTGCTGTGTTGAAGGTGATGAAAAGATGTTGATGTATGAATACATGCCAAACAAAAGTTTGGATGCATTCATCTTTGGTTAGTTTTTTGAAGCCCCCTTTAGCATTTTCATATATACAATTCCCTACTTTCATGCTTCTCTTTATTTTAGTTTTTCTGGAAGCATGCTAATAGAGTAATTTTGATGACTTCCCTTTATATTTTGTTAATCTATTCTAAATAATATAATGCTACCCTTATTTTTTAGAGCCATTAAAAAACAAACTCCTAGATTGGAGGACACGGTATAACATTATAGAAGGAATTGCTCGAGGGTTGCTATATCTTCACAGAGATTCTAGGCTAAGAATTATTCATAGAGATTTGAAGGCGAGTAATGTCCTGTTAGATGAGGAGTTGAATCCAAAAATATCAGACTTTGGTATGGCTAGAATCTTTGGAGGAGGTGAAGATCAGGCCAATACTAGAAGGATTGTCGGAACTTAGTAAGATTGCCTTTCTTATCCAATATATTAGTAGTAATAATTGTCAAGTATTATTTTGCAACTTGATTAAATTTTTACATTTTAATGTAGTGGTTACATGTCTCCTGAATATGCAATGCAAGGATTATTTTCGGAGAAGTCAGATGTTTTTAGCTTTGGTGTATTGCTACTAGAGATTGTCATCGGGAGAAGAAACTCAAGTTTTTATGACGATGAGCATAATCTGAGCCTTTTAGGATATGTAAGCCTGAACATACCATTTTTAGCTCAATTATGGCCTGATTTTCTTCTTTAGCTGACACATTATTCAAATGTCTGATTATCCTTTTATCTCATTTAGGTATGGACACAATGGAGGGAAGACAATATTTTATCTCTAATAGATCAAGAAATATATGATCATAGTCATCATAATTATATTTCAAGGTGCATACATATAGGACTATTGTGTGCACAAGAACTTGCCATAGATAGGCCTACTATGGCTGCAGTAATATACATGCTTAACAATGAAGCTGGATTACTTCCTCCTCCTAGTAAACCTGCATTCATCCTGAGGGAGAATATGTTAAATTCAAAGTGGCCTGAAGAATGGCAAAATGGTTGCTCCATCAATAATGTCACTATTACAGACATCAGTGGCAGATAGCACACAAAGAGGTCATCATAATCTGGTTCAGCATTTGACGTCTAAAGCTTCCTCCAAAACAAAACTTCGATTCTCGACAGATTCTTTGGGTCAGCCCTCAACACCAGTAGCGGCCGACCTTCAAGCCAGTGGTTCGATATCTATCCTAGCTCATCTTCGTAGAAACGCCCTTAGCACAGGCGCCTCCAATGCAACATTGATGCCGCTTTTTTAGGTCAGTTGAACAGTACATGTAATGGCTCGTGCTTCCGCGACGATGACTGTTCTTTTGTTTTGGCCAGAACTATATGCTTTACTCGTTTGTGTTCTGTGGACGTCGGTGAAGCGTCATGATTATTCCATGCTTTAGAATGGCTTAGTGATATGGAGTTTGATTGCGTGGACTTCATGCTCGACTCCAAAATAACTATGTATTGTTTTGCAATATCATCTTACTTTGCTTCAAGGCATATTTTTGCTTTTTACTTCACAAACTCTCTGGTGGAGTTTAATAGGAGATAAGCAAATACGGGTTGCTCACGCCCTTGCAAGGCAACCACATTATCAGCTACTCCCACGACTTATTTTGAAATACCCTCTTGTATTGATCATACTCTTACCATTTATGAAATGGTATAAGCATCTTTCTTAAAAAAACCATATAACATTCTTATAAGCAAATTTGTTTAAAGGTATAATTTGAAATGAAAAAGCGACCACAAAACCATATACTTTATATACAATATAATCCATATGTAATCTATAGCATGTATAAATGGAATACATGGTTTTGAGGACTTTATCACTTCTAATTATACTCTTAATTCTTAAACAAATTTGAATAAAAAAAATGCTATATTTTGTTGTCATTAAAAAAGATAAGACTTTATATGATATTTAATATATTGTTGGTGTCGTTCAAAAAAGATAAGAATTTATTATACTGTTGTTGTCATTGAAAAATATAAGTGTAATTTGTTACAATATGAAAGTGCAAAATATCTATACCTATAATTTTAATCAAAATCAAAATTCCATAAAAAATATGGTTTGTAATTTATATGCATTAACAAGATAAAGACTAGCACAGAGTGTTCGTCAGGACGCTGACTTTATATATATTTATATATTTTTAGGATTAAATATATTTTCCTGTATAAATATTCAAACTTTTTGTTTTAATTTTTATTAAAAATTTCTTATTCTTTTAGTCCTACAAAATTTATTTGTTAACTCTTCAAATTTTTCAATAATTTTTTGCATAAATATTCTAAATGAGTGAATAGGCTATTTCGTCTACAAATTTGTACACATTGGTCAATTTCATACTCAAATTTTTGAAATAGCCAATACGTCCTTGAATTAGTCATCTTCTATGTGTACAAGGATAAATTTGATAAAAAGAATTTATTTATTTTTGTGGATTTTTTCTAAACGAAAGTCATTACAAATTGTTACTACGTCAATTTTTTATTTATTATCAAAACACTAAAATATAAAAGATAGGAGAGACCTGACCTGAACCAATACAACAAATTCACAATGTGTAAAATCTACGAAAAGAAAAATCGGATCTATCCCAAGAAAGGAAAAGTCCTAAGGAGAGAGGTCTCAAAGACCACCTTGCAAAGAAAAACTAACAACTGCTACAAAACTTTCCTTTATATGAAAATTTGAACAAAAGTGTTGATATACGCGGCTATACTTTTGCAATTGAACCAACTATTCTGCATCCGTCAAGATAGCTTTGGAGGAACCCTTTTGGGCACGAGTTCTCATTCCGGCTGAGCTAATGCTAGAAAGCTTCACGTTATTCACATGCTTCTTCTTTCTCCCTGCTTAGTGCTCTTAGATAGACTTGGATAGTGCTGCTCAAAGTCTTCAACATGGTCGTTAAAAAACAAATTGGTTCATGAATTATGCCACTCACTATCAAATTGATTCATGAATTATTTATCTTATTTATCAATTTGATCCATGCTATTATCAAATAAATGTTTTTTTTGAAGAAACTAAATTAACCCATCCAAATTGACACCGAAGAGAATCAAATCTGAGACCTCGAGGAGGAACACACTCTGAGATCCCAAGTCAACTTATTTGGATTGTTAAATAAATGTTAAAAACTAAAAGAATATGTATAAGAGACTAGTCTTTTTCCAACACTTAAGTCTTTCAACTAGCCACAATCCGAATAAGTTGTATTTTCCACTAATTATCCACAAAACATTCTTTTAATTTTACGCTCTTCGTTCCCAATTATAGTCGCTTTAGAGAAAAAACTTGTCTCAAATTATGAGTCGTTTTACAATACTAATGAAGCATTAAATGCTACTTTTCCTACTACATTCTCAACTATTTATTACTCTCACTTCTTTCAATTTTTTAATTTATCTTTCATATATCATTAATGAAGGATAATTTTGTAAATTACTTAGAATTTCTCTTTCGCAGACAACATTAATTATGTTTCTTAATTTATGTGAAATGACCAAAACAACATTTAATTTGGGATGGAAGGAGTATCATTATTCGACAATATCATAGAATATATAAGATAAATAATGTAGGGATCGACTCGACAGTGTTATAACTATTGTTTTTAAAAAAACCAAAAAAAAAAAAAATCAAATATTTTTCATCAAATTCGTCCCTATACACAGTACACGTGGAAGCTTGCTTTGAACTCCATGTCAACGCTTAACATGTAATGTTAAGCACTGTTAACGGCGAGACTTGGTAGAGAGACCAATTTGCAATGTTTGTAAAATATCTATTAACTATTTCAAAAAATTCAAAGACAAATCGATTGATGCGTATAAATTTGAGAACAAAATAACTATTTAATTTATTTTAAATATCCCAATTTAAAATACTCAAGAAACAATTGATTCTTAGATGGAGAATTTCCACACAATGTTTTTCCTCAAATTTGCAGTTTAAGGTATGTTACGGTCTCAATGTTGTGCTCTGAGATGGTACTCTTTGTTTGTTTGTGAAGTTAATTGAATCTGTAATAAGAAGAGAATATACTATTTGACTGATTTCCTATGTTTTTTTTTATTTGGTCAAACTATAAGTTTTAGTTTATGCTGGTATTGAATATTGAACGTGCTTTGCACTCTGAAACCATGGCCTGCTAACTTAACCCCTTACTTGGAGTGAATATGTATATTTTTAGCTATGATGTTCATTGCTAAATGCCTTCTAATCTCAAAACAAATATGAATGCAGAAATTACTTTCATAGAGGGAAGAAAAAATGATCATTGATAACCTTATTATAATGTAACTTTTGATCATATACTAATAATCTCCCTTATGGATTTCAGCTACTGTGCAAATCTGTTATCTGTTTTATTCATTTTATGTTGCTATTTGCTACATGTTAGTGTTGGTATAGACACCATCACATCATCTCGATTTATCAAGGATCCTGAAACTCTAATCTCCAAAGACGGTAACTTCACCTTTGGATTCTTTAGCCCTAAAAATTCTACAAACCGCTACGTTGGAATTTGGTGGATGTCTCGTTCTACAGTGGTATGGGTGGCTAACAAAAACCAACCGCTGAATGATTCTAATGGGATTGTCACAATATCTGAAGATGGAAATCTTGTGATATTAAATGGACAGAAACGAGTCATTTGGTCATCAAATGTTTCAAACATAACATCTAATACCACTTCCCAGTTTTCAGACTATGGCAACCTTGTCCTTTTGGACAGCACAACAGGAAATATGTTATGGCAGAGTATTCAGCAGCCTTCAGATACATTCCTTCCAGGCATGAAACTTTCAGTCAACAAAAGAAGCGGTGAGAGTAAAAAACTCACATCATGGAAAAGCCCTTCCGACCCCTCTGTTGGCAACTTCTTTTGTAATAGCGTTAAACGCCAAGATATATTCGAAGCGTTCATTTGGAATGATACTCGACCATATTGGCGCAGTGGTCCTTGGAATGGTGGGGTCTTCACCGGAATACAGACAATGACAGTTGCATACTTCTATGGTTTTCAAGGAGGAGAGGATGGAGAAGGGAATATTAACATATATTACACAGTGCAAAATAATGAGAAATTTTATATCTATCGTCTGAATTCACAAGGAATATTAGAAGAAACATGGTGGGATGATAAGAAGAAAGAAATGAAAGTGACATGGAAAAGCCAAATCGCAGAATGTGATGTTTATGGTCTATGTGGAGAATTTACAAGCTGTAATTCATTGAGCTCACCAGTATGCAGTTGTTTGAAAGGATTTGAACCCAGAAATATTCGTGAATGGAAAAGAAACAACTGGACTGGCGGGTGTGTTAGGCGGAGACCTTTGCATTGTGAAAGGATTAGCAATAAAACCACAAGTAGAAAGGAAGATGGGTTTTTCAAACTACAGATGGTTAAAGTTCCAGATTTTGCTGAAGGTTTAGCAGATACACCTGACAAATGCAGAATCTTATGTTTGGAGAATTGCTCTTGTGTTGCGTATTCTCATCATGATGGGAATCGTTGTATATCTTGGACCGGCAATCTACTTGACATACAACAATTCCAAAGTGGAGGACTTGACCTATATGTTCGCGTATCCTATTTAGAACTTGGTATTCTCTTGTTTGTAAAAGCATTTGAACATATATAGGTCATTAACTTGACTCTGCCTTAGGAGTTAAGAACTGAATTGAATTTCTCATATTTTAAATTTTTCATATACACAGATACTGGGAGAAACAAGACAATCTTCATCGTAAGTACAGTGATAATTGCAACTCTTATTATTCTCATTTGTGCATATATCACGTGGAGAAGGACATCAAACCACCCAGGTAACTTCCTATTTTTGTATATTCAACTTTAGTCATAAAATTTACCTTCTATTGATGAGGAACTAAGCTCAAGTTATGCTTTTCACTGCAGCTAATTCTAGTGACAACATAGTTGGAGAAATGTCCCAAGATAAATTACAAGAGCTATTAAAATTTGATTTTGAAAAAGTTGCTACTGCCACAAACAACTTTGACCTGTCTAACAAACTTGGACAGGGTGGTTTTGGTCTCGTATACAAGGTGCATTAAATTTTACAAAGTTATAATATTTTAAAACCATTGTGTATAGTTGTTGTCACATAATATTTTCTTCTAGGGAAAACTGCAAGATGGTCGAGAAATAGCAGTTAAAAGGCTTTCTAGAGCATCTGGACAAGGGTTGGAGGAATTCATGAACGAAGTAGTGGTAATTTGTAAGCTTCAACACCGCAATCTTGTAAGACTTATTGGCTGCTGTGTTGAAGGCGATGAAAAGATGTTGATGTATGAATACATGCCAAACAAAAGTTTGGATGCATTCATCTTTGGTTAGTTTTTTGAATCCCCCTTTAGCATTTTCATATATAAAATCCCCTACTTTCATGCTTCTCTTTATTTTAGTTTTTCTGGAAGCATGCTAATAGAGTAATTTTGATGACATCGCTTTATATTTTGTTAATCTATTCTAAATAATACAATGCTACCCTTATTTCTTAGATCCATCAAAAAACAAACTCCTGGATTGGAAGACACGATATAGCATTATAGAAGGAATTGCTCGAGGGTTGCTATATCTTCATAGAGATTCTAGGCTAAGAATTATTCATAGAGATTTGAAGGCAAGTAATGTCTTGTTAGATGAGGAGCTGAATCCAAAAATATCAGACTTTGGTACGGCTAGAATCTTTGGAGGAGGTGAAGATCAGGCCAATACTAGAAGGATTGTCGGAACTTAGTAAGATTGCCTTTCTTATCCAATATATTAGTAGTAATAATTGTCAAGTATTATTTTGCAACTTGATTAATTTTTTACATTTTAATGTAGTGGTTACATGTCTCCTGAATATGCAATGCAAGGATTATTTTCGGAGAAATCAGATGTTTTTAGCTTTGGTGTATTGCTACTAGAGATTGTTATCGGGAGAAGAAACTCAAGTTTTTACGACGATGAGCATAATCTGAGCCTTTTAGGATATGTTAGCCTCAACATACCATTTTTAGCTCAATTATTGACTGGTTTTCTTCTTTTGTTACACACCATTCAAATGTCTGATTATTTCTTTCCTTTTTTCTTTTATCTCATGTAGGTATGGACACAATGGAGTGAAGACAATATTTTGTCTCTAATAGATCAAGAAATATATGATCATAGTCATCATAATTATATTTCAAGGTGCATACATATAGGACTATTGTGTGCACAAGAACTTGCCAAAGATAGGCCCACTATGGCTGCAGTAATTTCTATGCTTAACAGTGAAACTTCATCACTTCCTCCTCCTAGTAAACCTGCATTCATCCTGAGGGAGAGTATGTTAAATTCAAAGTTGGCTGAAGAATGTCAAAATGGCTGTTCCATCAATAATGTCAGTATTACAGACATCAGTGGCAGATAGGACACAAAGAGGTCATCATAATCAGTGGCGGAGCCAGGCTAAATTTTATGAGGGGGCCAAAATAGGAGAAACACTACCGACTAAGAAAAGAGAAAATTGTTCTCATGAGTTTAACCCTGTTGGTAAGGACACTGAACAATATATGTAGGTGTCGTAGTCGAACCTCAAACATCTCACTTGTTTACCTTAAAAATATGAATTTCTAACCACTAGGTTACTTGATAAAAAAATATTTTTTTTTTGGCACAATTGTAGATGAAAAAAAATATATTTGTGGATGTTGAAAATAAATGATGTTAAATGAGACGAAATCTTTGATGGTCATAAAATATTAATATTTTAGCTCCATATTTAGATGCACATATTTGAAAAAGACAAAAGAATTAAATGATGTATACTTTTAAAATGATTAAATGATATAGTACATTTTTGTTTGAGTGTGTTCTAGTGATTCTAACCACTCAAATTTTTTCTGTTAAATAAAATTACTAGATTATTTCTCATTTAATTTCTTTTATTCGTGTGCACAATAAACTATAATTTCAAGTTGGCATAGTAGTTGAGGTTCTTCTTTTCTCCGGTAGTAAACGAGTTTCCATTTTGACGTCTAAAGCTACCTCCAAAAATAAAAAAAATTAGTCTAGCGTATATGAAGGGAATAAAATATTTAGCACAACAACACCTCCACTCTCGACAAATTCTTTGGGTCAGCCCTCAACACCAGTAGCGGCTGACCTTCAAGCTAGTGGTTCGATGTCTATCCTAGCTCATCTTCGATAGCAATGCCCTTAGCGCAGGCACCTCCAATGCAAACATTGATGCCGTTTTTTCATGTCAGTTGAACCGTACATGTATTGGCATGTGCTTACGCAACAAAGACTGTGCATTTGTTTTGGCCAGAACTTTGTACTTTACTCGTTTGTGTTATGTGGACGTCAGTGAAGCGTGAGGATTATTCCATGCTTTAGAATGGCTTAGTGATATGGAGTTTGATTGCGTGGACTTCATGATCGACTCCAAAATAACTACGTATAGTTTGGAAATATTATCTTACTTTTCCGTACAACATTAGTTATGTTTATTAATTTGTGTAAAATGACCAAAACGTCATATAATTTCACGGACAACATTAACATTTATTTGACAGTATCAGAGATTAGATTGATAGATAAGATAAGTAATTCAGGATCGATTTGATAATGAGCGACATAATTCAAGGACCAACTTGATTTTTAATGAATAATTTATGAATCGATTTGACAATATAACAATTTGTAATAACTTTGGTTTAAAAAAAATCAAAATTTTTTGATCAAATTCGTCCCTGTGTATATGGAAGCTGACTTGAAACTTCACCTCAATGCTTAAGATGTTATGTCAGCACTGTTATAACGATGAGATTTGACGGAGGAATCAATTTGATGATGTTTGTAAAATTCAGGGACCTACTAACTATTTAAAAAAATTCAGGGACGAAATGGATCGATGCATACAAATTTGAGAACGAAATAACTATATATTTAATTTAATTTAAATATTTTAAATTTCTCCAAATTTAAATATTAATTTTTTTTCCTTATCACTCGGTGTCATTGCGCTCAACAAAGGTTTTACAATTCAAGAGTTTACCTCAACTCGTTTTGCTTAGGTAAACTCGACTCGAGAACTCGTATGGGTTTACCTAAAATTAAAGTTATATTAAATTTATTACATGTATGACATATATAACCTAATATAATATTGTAAATAGGTCAATAATGCAAAATATGACTTAATTACAAAGACAAATTATACCAAACTACCATAATAAAATGTTATGCTCAACTTAACATCAAAATACAAAAATTAACGCACAAAATCATAAGTCTCTAAGTTTAAGCCATCCAAAAAAGCAAGTTTCACAAATTCCTAAAGTTGTTATTATCTAAAAAATAAACTAGTTAATTTTTACAAAATGTCAACAAACACCACCATCGCAACCCTAACCGGCGTCAAAATCTGAAATTCCATCGTCGGAATTGAAACCCTAACTGGTATGTGCTCCCATGTTCATGGTTTGAGAACTCAGAGAAGAAAGAAAAGGAAAAGTTTCATTTCAGGTACAACGTGTTGCTATATAGGTAATTATTAAGTAAACGTTTCAGTCTTTCAGCATGTAGAAAAGAAATTGGGTTTTGAAAAAAATGGACCTAAAAAAAGCGCCAACTTTTTTCTTTTTTAGATGTAAACTCGTAAAACTCGGTCAAGTTTACACGAGTGTTAACTCGGTCAAACTCGTCAAACCTTCTGATTTTACCATAAACCGAGTTTACCTCCGAGTTTACACGATTTTGGTATCTAAAAACGTAAACTCGGAGTGTTAACACTCGATTTGCGGAACATTGCGCTCAACAATAGAAAAATCAGACAAAAAAAAAAAACAGAAAAACTAAAATTTTCCTTCTTCCATAGTTCAATACTTCTGCTGCTTTAACAACGACGATGATAGAGCGCTCAACTAACATGATCGTACTTATTCATATAAGCTTTGTTTAAGAGCTTACCAACATTTGATGAACTTTTTTATAAGTTCTTCCGAATAGTCTCATAAGTGCTTATGCTTGTAGATAAAAGTCTCTTTGGATAAACAGCTTATTTATAGCTTATGGCACAAACACTTATGTATAAGCTTGCATAAACTATATTTTTATAGCAAAAGGTAAAATAAAGTTAAATTGTTTTTGTAAATGCTATAAGTTGTTTTACTAAGCTATATTGGAGAATTAATGAAAATAAGTTGAAAAAAGCTTATGAAAATTGTCATAAGTTGTTGTCATAAGTTATCCCAAACAGTCTCACGAAACTTATGCGAGTAGATAAGCTCAAATAAGCTAATCGAAACAGGCCCTTGTTATACCGTTGCAATTGTGTTTATCAATCTAAAGATGCTTCAATGATGGTTGAAAATACTGTCGAGGCTGAAGATTTGTTTTTCATGAAAGGAGGGACAGAGAATGATTTGTAAGGCTCGTTGAAGAAGAGGAGAGAAATTTTCACAAGGTATAACGACCCCCTCCTTTTTTGTGTTATAAATTCATGGCTTTTAATTTATAATTATTAGGAACATAGGATTTAGATTGATAAGCAGTTTAAGGTATGTTGCAGTGACCATGAAGAAATACATGATTGTCAAACCATAGTTTATGAGGTTATTTGAAGCAATCTAATCTCACTCAAAATATTTTTTGCAACTCATGATTGAATCAATTAAGGGGTAACCTTGGCGCAACTGGTAAAGTTGTTGTAATGTGACTGCATGGTCGGGTTCAAGTCCTGGACACAACCTCTTGTGTAAAAAAACGGGTAAGGCTGCGTACAATACACCAAATGGTGGGACCCCTTCCCGGATCCTGCGTATACAGGAGCTTTAGTGCACCGAGTTGCCCTTAATGATTGAATTCAATTAAATCATCTGACTGTTAATATCCGTATCATTTGTTGAATACTCAAATCTCAATTGAGTAAGATATGTTCTAAATATGGAGTAAGATCCATTGGTCTCAATCAAGGGTTTCATGAATAAGCTGTTAGGAATTTCCCTAATTACATGTTTCTAACATTGCACTCCGAAGCTGATAAAACATAACTCTAACTATTCTAATACAAGTTTGTTTCAAAGAGATCATTAACTCAACAATTTTTTCTCCTTTTTGATTAAGAGGTGTCGATGTTGGGCGAAGGTAGTTTGGGAAAGTAGAGCTGTATGTATTTGCCTGATTCTGTCTTATTTTAGACCTTGTTATTGTCGTGTAATTAGATGTGGTATGGTGACATGGTATAAGATCTATTTTAATGGATACTATGTTAAACGTACAATTGTTGACCTTCTAAACCGATAGATATTACATTTATCATATGTTTGGTTCAGTGACTTCACGGTAGAAGTGGTCTAGGACGTAAGGTTGAAGACTCGACTGTGAATCCAAACATATGGTTAGTCAGTTTTGGAAAACATTGATGTCAAAAACTATGTTATGCTCATAAATTATGTGATCCCGCAGTTCCGTTTTTAGTTTTTTATGAAAAAATAGAAGTGGTTCATTTTATGGTGGCCATTACTATATAGAAGAAAATTCATATAATAAATTGTAGCCCGAAATTTCAGTTTTGGTATAAAATAGTAGTTGTTTTGCAATATTCTGTTTACATCTTATCCTAGTAAAAAAGTGAGTATATAACCTACTGTGGCAAGTCAAACCGGGGTGCACCGATATACTGCATTTAAAGTTGTGCGCCCTAGTTTCTCCCTATTCTGTGACCTGGTTTCATAAGAAATGATAGCATTTTTGTTTGAATGAATAGGCTAATCAGTCCTCGACATTTTGAACATCAATCAAAATTGTCTCTGAGTTTTACAAATCGGCAAATGCGTTCCTAAAACTGTAATGCGTTAGTCAAAATTGTCCCTCTGTTACCTTCCGTCGTTAGAGGTTATGACGTGACTCTTTGAATGGACATTTAACAGGGATCACACATTAATAGAAACTTATGTTTACCTTCCGTCGTTAGAGGTTATGACGTGACTCTTTGAATGGACATTTAACAGGGATCACACATTAATAGAAACTTATGTGGCACATTAAATTCATCCATTTCACACCAATTCCAAGTCTGCCACCTCAGGATTCAAAAACATAAAATGATTTTTACCACAAAATTTTTATGTACAGTTTAGTCCCTCGTGATGTATAATTGATTTTGGATTCACGTGGAAGGTCGCATGTTTATTTAATGTGTTACATCATAACCTATAATCGCAGAAGATAATGGATGAACTCTTTTGACTGACAAGTTACTGCTTAAGAGATGTATTTGCCAAATTCATGGACTATTTTTGAGTTTTGACAGATACTCACAATTTCGAGGATCAATTTGCCTATTCATTTTTACTTTGATTGTTTATAAAGTTGTTGATTGTTTTATGATATTAACCATGTAGAAAAATATATGGGTGATAAATATCTGTCATTTTATTATGAAGAAGAAAATGACTCATTTTATAGGAGAAAAATACAAAGTCAACTCCTTTATTTTAGGAGTAACATAATAACTCTTAAACAAGAAAATAAATAATACTAAAATAAGAAATATTTCAACACCCCCCCTCAAGTTGGTGCATAGATGTCAATCATGCCCAACTTGCTGATCAAGTATTCAAATGTTGTTCTTCCCAAGCTTTTGGTCAATATATCAGCGGTCTGTTGGTTTGAAGGAACAAATGGCAAACAGAGAGTACCAAAGTCTATCTTTTCTTTGATGAAATGACGATCGATCTCGATATGTTTTGTACGATCATGTTGAACCAGATTATGAGCTATGCTTATAGCTGCCTTGTTGTCACAGTACAATTTCAATGGGAGTTCTACCTCTATCTTCAGTTCTTTTAGGACTCTGAGAATCCACATACCTTCACAAATTCCTTGGGCCATTGCTCTATACTCAACTACAGCACTGCTTCTTGCAACTACTCCTTGTTTTTTGCTTCTCCAAGTCACTAGGTTCCCCCACACATATGTGCAATAACTTGAAGTTGATTTTCTATCAATAATGGACCTTGCCCAATCTGCATCAGTGAATATTGCCACATCTTTATCACTGGTCTTCTTGAAGAATAACCCTTTTTCAGGAGTTGCTTTTAAGTATCTCAAGATTCTGTGCACAGCTTCAAGGTGTTCTTCATATGGTGCATGCATGAATTGACTCACAACACTAACGGAGAAATCAATGTTAGGACGAGTATGGGCCAAATATATTAATTTTCCTACCAATCTTTGATATCTTCCAGTGTCAACTGGTGTGTCCCCTTTCTCCCAAAGTTTAGCACTTTGGTCCATCAGTGTGTCAGCAGGCTTACAACCACTCATACCAGTCTCTTGTAGGAGATCAAGAACATATTTTCTCTAAGAAACAACAATTCCTTTGTTTGACCTTGCTACTTCCATCCAAGGAAATACTTGAGGGGACCCAAATCTTTGATTTCAAAATCTGCTGCTAAGTTTCTTTTTAATCTCTCCATTTCTATCTCATCATTACCTGTAAGAATAATATTATCAACATAGACTATCAAAACGGTTATCATTCCATTTTGAACTGACTTTTTGAATAAAGTATGATCTGCTTGTCCTTGAGTATATTCTTGTTTCTTCACAGATTGAGTAAACTTTTCAAACCAAGCTCTCGGAGATTGTTTCAACCCATACAAGGACTTCTTTAGTTTACACACCTGTGACCCAATTTTTTTTTTCAAAACCTGGAGGACAATCCATATATACTTCTTCTAAATCACCATTGAGAAATGCATTTTTGATATCTAGCCGATGGAGAGGCCAATCTATGTTAGCAGCAAGGGATAAGAGTATTCTGATTGTGTTAAGTTTTACAACAGGAGCAAAAGTCTCTAAGTAGTCTATGCCATAGGTCTGAGTGAATCCTTTTGCAACCAATCGAGCTTTGTACCTTCCGATCGATCCATCTGAATTGTACTTTATTGTGAACACCCACTTACATCCCACAGTTCTTTTTCCAGCTGGCAGAGTTGTGGCACTCCAAGTTTTATTCTTTTCAAGAGCTTTAATCTCCTCAAAAACAACTTCCTTCCACTTTGGAATTTCTAGAGCCTCCTGTACATTCTTAGGAATTTTGACACTAGATAGATTAGAAGTAAAAGCAGCAAAAGATGGAGACAAATTTGCATATGAAACAAAGTTAGACAATGGGTGCTTAGTACATGACCTACCTGGCTTCCTAAAGGCTATGGGAACATTAAGATCAATATATTGCTTCCTAAGTTCTATGGGGACATCAAGGTTGGTATATAGAGAATTAGGATCAAGGAGAGATTTACCTGTCTGAGTCAGTTGACTTTCACTCGGTTCAGATTTTTGGCTGAGCTGAGGAATAGGGTCTTCTATTACTTGATCATTTTTCCTTCTGGAATAAATTTTGCCTTTCCAAATTGGGTTTCCTTCCTCAAATCTTTTTTCTGTTTCATTATAAGGATCTTTATCCGTAGCATTTTGATCAATTTCAGAAAAAGTATTTGTTTGATCTATGTTTTGATTTGTTGCCTCAGATTCTGATTGATCCTTACTCATGGAAGGAGTAGGTTCATCTAATTTTTCCAAGGCATTTTCTTTAGGTGCAGATGTACATGGAACATAATTATGTGATGTATACACATCTTCTGAGATAATTAAGTTTTCAAACAATTCGGGAGAATCTTCATTTGTTTCCCCCCTAAAGATGATCATTACTAAAGAAAGATTTGTTTTCAAAAACAGTAACATCCATGGTTACAAATATTTTCTTTGTATTAGGATCAAAACATTTATAACCTTTTTGAGAAGATGAATACCCAATAAAAACACATTTGATTGCACGAGGTTCAAGTTTACCAAGATGCTTGTGTTCGTGAACAAAAGTTGTGCATCCAAATATTTTAAGTGGTAAATCAGATAAAATTGAAGCAATTGGAAAATATTTCAAGAAACTTTGCAAAGGAGTTTGAAATTTCAAAACACGGGATGACATACGGTTTATTAAATGTGCAGCTGTCAAGACAGCTTCACCCCATAAATATTTAGGAACATTGGTAGAGAAGAGTAGTGCACGTGCCACTTCAAGAAGATGCCGGTTTTTTCTCTATGCAATCCCATTTTGTTGGGGTGAGTTAACACATGAACTTTGATGCACAATTCCATTTTCAATGAAAAAATTTCGAACAATTTTATTAAAAAATTCAGTACCATTGTCAGTTGTAAATACTTTTATTTGGGTGTTAAATTGTGTCTGCACCAATTTACATAAGTTTTGAATTATTTGACCTACCTCAGATTTCTCTTTCAACAAGTATACCCAACAAAGTCTAGTATGATCATCTGTGAAAGTGATAAACCATTTTTTGTTGGATAAAGTACTTGTTCGATTAGGCCCCCAAACATCACTATGAATTATTGAAAAAGGTTTTGAAGGTTTATAAGATTGAATTGGAAAAGAACTTCGATGATGTTTAGCAAACTCATAAACTTCACATTGAAGTGAAGAAATGTCTTGTTCAACAAAAAGTTTAGGAAACAAAAAACTTAAATACTTAAAACTAGGGTGGCCTAACCTTAAATGCCACAACATAATGTCATCCTTATTATTTGAAACAAAAAAAGATTTAATAGAAGAAAACCTTATTGGTCCAGATTAACGTCTGGTTTTTGGTTCATCTTCCAAGTAGTATAGTCCACCCCTTTTCTCAGCAGTGCTAATCACCTTCCCCGAGATCAAATCCTGAAATACACAATGAGTATCAAAGAAATGAAGATGACAATTTTTATCTGTGATTAGCTGACTGACAGACAATCAGTTGCAAGACAAATTTTGGACATGTAACACATCTTGGATGGTTAGTAAGGGAGACAAAACAATAGAACCTTTTCCTGCCACGGCTGAAAGAGAGCCATCAGCTATTTTAATTTTGGAATTTCCTGCACATGGTTTATATGAAGAAAATAAACTGGATTCACCGGTCATATGATTGGTGGCTCCAGAATCAACGATCCATGTACGAATAAGAGTGACACTAAGATGGGCTGATTTTGGAAAGATACCTTTTTGGGCTATGGAGCATGACGGTGTTTGAGACTCGAGGAGTTTGTACATTTGGTCTAGTTGTTCCTTAGTGAATGGAAATGCATTTGAAGAAGATTGTGGCTCTTGATCAGAAGTTGCTTGAAGTGCACGACCCTCACCCTTCTTTTTCCAATTAGGAGGCCTTCCATGAATTTTCCAGCAAGTCTCACGTGTGTAATAATACCGTTCGCAGTGATCACACTAGAGTTTACCATCTTTCTTACCATATTTCTTGCCGTCTTTGTTGAAGTTGTTTGTGAGAAGGGCTGAACTATCAGTTGCTGAGTTTGACTTTCCCTTCTGATTTCTGAAAAAGTTTCTCGGATAGTTGGCAGCAGATTATTTCCAAGAATTCTACCTTTTACTTCATCGAGTTCCTTGTTGAGACCAGCAAGAAAAATAAAGACACGATCATTCTCCTGTGTCTTAGCAAACTGAACACTGTCTTCAGTACACTTCCAGTTATAATCATAGCATTGATCCAACTCTTGCCAAAGGGCCATCAATTCATTATAGTAGGTAGTGACATCCCTGTCATTCTGCTTTAAATTCCATAACTTTGATTTTAGATCATAAATTTGAGAGAAACTTTTAATGTCAGAGTAAGATAGTTTTACAGCATCCCAAACATCTTTTGCTGTAGGCAGATACATGTATGTTTTTCTCATACCTACCTCCATAGTATTAATAAGTCAGACAATAATAGAAGAGTTTTACAGATTTCCAGAATCTGTAATTAGGATGTGTTGTTGCAGGCACCGGAACATCACCCGTAAGAAAACCCAATTTTCCTTTGCCATCTAGAATAAGTTGAACAGTTTGTGACCGTTCAGCGTAGTTTGAGCCATCCAGTTTCTGAACATTAACCTGGAGAGAATTTTGACCTCCACCTCCTGAGTTATTGTAGCCACCATCAAAAGGGTAGCCATAACCAAATCCACCGTTAAAATTGTTGTTTGTCATAAAACTGGGCATTTCAGGTATGATAAATCCACTTACTCTGCCGAAATTATTGTTGACACCGCCGCCGCCGTCGGAATTAAGGTTGGCCCCGCCGAAAACTAGAGACCTTGGGGGTGTTTGGCCGCCGGAAACAGGAGGACATGGCGGTGTTTGGACGCCGGTAACTAGAGGTCGTGGGGGTGTTTGACCGCTGGAAACTGGAGGTCGTGGGGGTGTAGGGTCCACCATAGTTTGGATTGGTCAGAAAAGAACGGGTCTGATAAAAAACTGGGTCGTCGAAAATTTATGTAGAAAAACATATGGGTGATAAATATCTGTCATTTTATTGTGAAGAAGAAAATGACTCCTTTTATAGGAGAAAAATACAAAGTCAACTCCTTTATTTTAGGAGTAACATAATAACTCTTAAACAAGAAAATAAATAATACTAAAATAAGAAATATTTCAACAAACCATTTTATATTTAACTAGATGAGGTTGATTTTGATGTAAAAAATAAATGATTCAAAGTTATAGTTTTTGAAAGAATTAGACAACTGGTATTATTCTAACTATTATGTGAGGCTTGCCTGAGGAAAATATGAATACAGGAATGGTTCTCATAGATGTGAGAGGATACAAGTTGACTTAATGTAATAAAAAAGAGAAGGGAGAAAAAGTTAAAAGTGATAACCTTATTAATTGTGAAACTAGGAAGTACTAAATAAAATTGACTATTTCTTAAAAAAGAATAAATTATTTTTGACTACTTTGCACAGATAATCCAAAATATCATATCTCCTTTGTACATGGTAGATCTCCTTCTTACATTACATGTTTGTATTGCATCATATCTAATGGTAAAGTACACCTTAGTAAGCCTACACCATACACACTAAATCCTTTTCCACCCCTTGTTGTCACATTGCCCAACACTGAAAATCTTAAACTATTGTGTGTCTTCCATTTGGGTGTCATTGACTTATGGTATCATAGACCTTTGGTATTTGTTCATATATCTCTTAATCAATCATTCTTTTTTTTATCTAAAATACCCTAAAGACAAATCGATCAAAATCACTATGATAGTTGGTTTCAGCTCTGAAGAATAATTGAATTTGACATGTTTGGTAATTGAATAATTGAATTAAAAGTTTTTGATTCTAAAATTAAACTTAAATTCAACTAACACACTCAATCAGTTTATCTTCAATATACTTTTAGCTAATATACTTTTAGCTAGAATCAATATTATTCAATCAATTCATTCAAAATCATATTTTGTCACCGGAAAACCAAACGCACGATATCATCTTGGAAGACAATGTATCAACAAAACTGAAGATTGTGTTGCATTTTTTCTAAATTGCATTGCATTTCATTTACATTTACTTATTATGATACCATTGTAATTGTGTATAATAATCTAGAGATGTTATCAAGGATGGTTGAAGATGCTTTCGTAGCTGAATATTTAGCTTTTGTGAAAGAAAGTTTCTAAGGTTAGTTGAAGAAGCGGGAAATTTTAACAAGATAAAACGACCACTTTTTTGTTTTTTAAATTCATGGCCTTTGATTTATAATTATATAAGGAGCATAGGACTGAGATTGATCAACATTATTTGATCATTTAATTTTTTTTACAGGAGAGTATTCGTTCTCATGTGATAAAATACTTGAGACAATCGATTCTTAGATGGAGAATTTCCACATAATGTTTTTCCTCAAATTTGTAGTTTAAGGTATGTTACATTGTCAATGTTGTGCTTTGTGATGATACTCTTTGTCTGTTTGTGAAATTAATTGAATCTGTAATAAGAAGGGAATATACTTTTTGATTACCTATGATTTTTTTATTTTTATTTGGTCAAACTATAAGTTTTGCTTTATGATGGTATTGAAATGCCTTATGAAACCATGGCCTGCTAACTAAACTCCTTAATTGGAGTGAATATGCATATTTTTAGCTATGATGTTGATTGCTAAATGCCTTCTGCTATTGGCCTTTGAACCAATTTAATCTCAAAACAAATATGAATACAGAAATTACTTTCATAGAGGGAAGAAAAAAAAAAGATTATTGATAACCTTAGCATAATGTAACTTTTGATCATATACTAATCATCTCCCTTATGGATTTCAGCTACTGTGCAAATCTGTTTTCTGTTTTATTCATTCTGTGTTGCTATTTGCTACATGTTAGTGTTGGTATAGACACCATCACATCATCTCAATTTATCAAAGATCCTGAAACTCTAATTTCCAAAGATGGTAACTTCACCTTGGGATTCTTTAGCCCTAGAAATTCTACAAATCGCTACGTTGGAATTTGGTGGAAATCTCAATCTACAATTATATGGGTGGCTAACAGAAACCAACCGCTGAATGATTCTAATGGGATTGTCACAATATTTGAAGATGGAAATCTTGTGGTGTTAAATGGACAGAAACAAGTCATTTGGTCATCAAATGTTTCCAACATATTAACAAATACAAGTTCTCGCTTTTTGGGTTTTGGTAACCTTGTGCTTCTGGGGAACACAACCGGAAACAACTTATGGCAGAGTATTCATCAGCCTTCAGATACATTCCTTCCAGGCATGAATATTTCAAACAACAAAAGAACCGGTGAGAGTAGAAAACTCACATCATGGAAAAGCCCTTCTGACCCCTCTGTTGGCAACTTCTCTTCTAGTACTGTTGAACGCCTAAGTATACTTGAAGTGTTTATCTGGAATGGAACTCGGCCATGTTGGCGCAGTGGTCCTTGGAATGGCAGGGTCTTTACAGGGATACAAAAAATGGAATTTGTATTTACTAATACTTTTCAAGGTGGAGATGATGGAGAAGGAAATAATGATATATTTTATACGAGATCAAATGACACGGAAATAAGGATCTATCACCTGAATTCACAAGGAATATTTGAAAAAATGTGGTGGGATGATCAGAATAAAGAAATGAAAGTGAGATGGAAAAGCCAAAACGCACAATGTGATGTTTATGGTCTGTGTGGAGAATTTACAAGCTGTAATTCATTGAGCTCACCAGTATGCAGTTGTTTGAAAGGATTTGAACCCAGAAATACTCGTGAATGGAATAGAAACAACTGGACTGGCGGGTGTGTTAGGCAGAGACCTTTGCTGTGTAAAAGGGTCAGCAATAAAACCACAAGTAGAAAGGAAGATGGGTTTCTGAAACTACAGATGGTTAAAGTTCCAGATTTTGCTGAAGGTTTAGCAGTTACACCTGACGTATGCAGAATCTTATGTTTGGAGAATTGCTCTTGTGTTGCGTATTCTCATCATGATGTGATTGGCTGTATGTCTTGGACCAGCAATCTACTTGACATAGAACAATTCCAAATTGGAGGACTTGACCTATATGTTCGCGTATCCTATTTAGAACTTGGTATTCTCTTGTTTGTAAAAGCATTTGAAACATATATAGGTCATTAACTTGACTCTGCCTTAGGAGTTAAGAAATAAGAACTGAATTGAATTTCTCATATTTTAAATTTTTCATATACACAGATACAGGGAGAAACAAGACAATCTTCATCGCAAGTACAGTGATAATTGCAACTCTTATTATTGTCATTTGTGCATACATCACGTGGAGAAGGACATCAAACCACCCAGGTAACTTACTATTTTCGTATATTCAACTTTAGTCATAAAGTTTACCTTCTATTGATGAGGAACTAAGCTCAAGTTATGCTTTTCACTGCAGCTAATTCTAGTGACAACATAATTGGAGAAATGTCCCAAGATGAATTACAAGAGCTATTAAAATTTGATTTTGAAAAAGTTGCTACTGCCACAAACAACTTTGACCTGTCTAACAAACTTGGACAGGGTGGTTTTGGTCCCGTATACAAGGTACCTTACATGAAACAAAGTTATAATATTTTAAAACCATTGTGTATAGTTGTTATCACATAATAATTTCTTCTAGGGGAGACTGCAAGATGGTCGAGAAATAGCAGTTAAAAGGCTTTCTAGAGCATCTGGACAAGGGTTGGAGGAATTCATGAATGAAGTAGTGGTAATTTGTAAGCTTCAACATCGCAATCTTGTAAGACTTATTGGCTGCTGTGTTGAAGGTGATGAAAAGATGTTGATGTATGAATACATGCCAAACAAAAGTTTGGATGCATTCATCTTTGGTTAGTTTTTTGAAGCCCCCTTTAGCATTTTCATATATACAATTCCCTACTTTCATGCTTCTCTTTATTTTAGTTTTTCTGGAAGCATGCTAATAGAGTAATTTTGATGACTTCCCTTTATATTTTGTTAATCTATTCTAAATAATATAATGCTACCCTTATTTTTTAGAGCCATTAAAAAACAAACTCCTAGATTGGAGGACACGGTATAACATTATAGAAGGAATTGCTCGAGGGTTGCTATATCTTCACAGAGATTCTAGGCTAAGAATTATTCATAGAGATTTGAAGGCGAGTAATGTCCTGTTAGATGAGGAGTTGAATCCAAAAATATCAGACTTTGGTATGGCTAGAATCTTTGGAGGAGGTGAAGATCAGGCCAATACTAGAAGGATTGTCGGAACTTAGTAAGATTGCCTTTCTTATCCAATATATTAGTAGTAATAATTGTCAAGTATTATTTTGCAACTTGATTAAATTTTTACATTTTAATGTAGTGGTTACATGTCTCCTGAATATGCAATGCAAGGATTATTTTCGGAGAAGTCAGATGTTTTTAGCTTTGGTGTATTGCTACTAGAGATTGTCATCGGGAGAAGAAACTCAAGTTTTTATGACGATGAGCATAATCTGAGCCTTTTAGGATATGTAAGCCTGAACATACCATTTTTAGCTCAATTATGGCCTGATTTTCTTCTTTAGCTGACACATTATTCAAATGTCTGATTATCCTTTTATCTCATTTAGGTATGGACACAATGGAGGGAAGACAATATTTTATCTCTAATAGATCAAGAAATATATGATCATAGTCATCATAATTATATTTCAAGGTGCATACATATAGGACTATTGTGTGCACAAGAACTTGCCATAGATAGGCCTACTATGGCTGCAGTAATATACATGCTTAACAATGAAGCTGGATTACTTCCTCCTCCTAGTAAACCTGCATTCATCCTGAGGGAGAATATGTTAAATTCAAAGTGGCCTGAAGAATGGCAAAATGGTTGCTCCATCAATAATGTCACTATTACAGACATCAGTGGCAGATAGCACACAAAGAGGTCATCATAATCTGGTTCAGCATTTGACGTCTAAAGCTTCCTCCAAAACAAAACTTCGATTCTCGACAGATTCTTTGGGTCAGCCCTCAACACCAGTAGCGGCCGACCTTCAAGCCAGTGGTTCGATATCTATCCTAGCTCATCTTCGTAGAAACGCCCTTAGCACAGGCGCCTCCAATGCAACATTGATGCCGCTTTTTTAGGTCAGTTGAACAGTACATGTAATGGCTCGTGCTTCCGCGACGATGACTGTTCTTTTGTTTTGGCCAGAACTATATGCTTTACTCGTTTGTGTTCTGTGGACGTCGGTGAAGCGTCATGATTATTCCATGCTTTAGAATGGCTTAGTGATATGGAGTTTGATTGCGTGGACTTCATGCTCGACTCCAAAATAACTATGTATTGTTTTGCAATATCATCTTACTTTGCTTCAAGGCATATTTTTGCTTTTTACTTCACAAACTCTCTGGTGGAGTTTAATAGGAGATAAGCAAATACGGGTTGCTCACGCCCTTGCAAGGCAACCACATTATCAGCTACTCCCACGACTTATTTTGAAATACCCTCTTGTATTGATCATACTCTTACCATTTATGAAATGGTATAAGCATCTTTCTTAAAAAAACCATATAACATTCTTATAAGCAAATTTGTTTAAAGGTATAATTTGAAATGAAAAAGCGACCACAAAACCATATACTTTATATACAATATAATCCATATGTAATCTATAGCATGTATAAATGGAATACATGGTTTTGAGGACTTTATCACTTCTAATTATACTCTTAATTCTTAAACAAATTTGAATAAAAAAAATGCTATATTTTGTTGTCATTAAAAAAGATAAGACTTTATATGATATTTAATATATTGTTGGTGTCGTTCAAAAAAGATAAGAATTTATTATACTGTTGTTGTCATTGAAAAATATAAGTGTAATTTGTTACAATATGAAAGTGCAAAATATCTATACCTATAATTTTAATCAAAATCAAAATTCCATAAAAAATATGGTTTGTAATTTATATGCATTAACAAGATAAAGACTAGCACAGAGTGTTCGTCAGGACGCTGACTTTATATATATTTATATATTTTTAGGATTAAATATATTTTCCTGTATAAATATTCAAACTTTTTGTTTTAATTTTTATTAAAAATTTCTTATTCTTTTAGTCCTACAAAATTTATTTGTTAACTCTTCAAATTTTTCAATAATTTTTTGCATAAATATTCTAAATGAGTGAATAGGCTATTTCGTCTACAAATTTGTACACATTGGTCAATTTCATACTCAAATTTTTGAAATAGCCAATACGTCCTTGAATTAGTCATCTTCTATGTGTACAAGGATAAATTTGATAAAAAGAATTTATTTATTTTTGTGGATTTTTTCTAAACGAAAGTCATTACAAATTGTTACTACGTCAATTTTTTATTTATTATCAAAACACTAAAATATAAAAGATAGGAGAGACCTGACCTGAACCAATACAACAAATTCACAATGTGTAAAATCTACGAAAAGAAAAATCGGATCTATCCCAAGAAAGGAAAAGTCCTAAGGAGAGAGGTCTCAAAGACCACCTTGCAAAGAAAAACTAACAACTGCTACAAAACTTTCCTTTATATGAAAATTTGAACAAAAGTGTTGATATACGCGGCTATACTTTTGCAATTGAACCAACTATTCTGCATCCGTCAAGATAGCTTTGGAGGAACCCTTTTGGGCACGAGTTCTCATTCCGGCTGAGCTAATGCTAGAAAGCTTCACGTTATTCACATGCTTCTTCTTTCTCCCTGCTTAGTGCTCTTAGATAGACTTGGATAGTGCTGCTCAAAGTCTTCAACATGGTCGTTAAAAAACAAATTGGTTCATGAATTATGCCACTCACTATCAAATTGATTCATGAATTATTTATCTTATTTATCAATTTGATCCATGCTATTATCAAATAAATGTTTTTTTTGAAGAAACTAAATTAACCCATCCAAATTGACACCGAAGAGAATCAAATCTGAGACCTCGAGGAGGAACACACTCTGAGATCCCAAGTCAACTTATTTGGATTGTTAAATAAATGTTAAAAACTAAAAGAATATGTATAAGAGACTAGTCTTTTTCCAACACTTAAGTCTTTCAACTAGCCACAATCCGAATAAGTTGTATTTTCCACTAATTATCCACAAAACATTCTTTTAATTTTACGCTCTTCGTTCCCAATTATAGTCGCTTTAGAGAAAAAACTTGTCTCAAATTATGAGTCGTTTTACAATACTAATGAAGCATTAAATGCTACTTTTCCTACTACATTCTCAACTATTTATTACTCTCACTTCTTTCAATTTTTTAATTTATCTTTCATATATCATTAATGAAGGATAATTTTGTAAATTACTTAGAATTTCTCTTTCGCAGACAACATTAATTATGTTTCTTAATTTATGTGAAATGACCAAAACAACATTTAATTTGGGATGGAAGGAGTATCATTATTCGACAATATCATAGAATATATAAGATAAATAATGTAGGGATCGACTCGACAGTGTTATAACTATTGTTTTTAAAAAAACCAAAAAAAAAAAAAATCAAATATTTTTCATCAAATTCGTCCCTATACACAGTACACGTGGAAGCTTGCTTTGAACTCCATGTCAACGCTTAACATGTAATGTTAAGCACTGTTAACGGCGAGACTTGGTAGAGAGACCAATTTGCAATGTTTGTAAAATATCTATTAACTATTTCAAAAAATTCAAAGACAAATCGATTGATGCGTATAAATTTGAGAACAAAATAACTATTTAATTTATTTTAAATATCCCAATTTAAAATACTCAAGAAACAATTGATTCTTAGATGGAGAATTTCCACACAATGTTTTTCCTCAAATTTGCAGTTTAAGGTATGTTACGGTCTCAATGTTGTGCTCTGAGATGGTACTCTTTGTTTGTTTGTGAAGTTAATTGAATCTGTAATAAGAAGAGAATATACTATTTGACTGATTTCCTATGTTTTTTTTTATTTGGTCAAACTATAAGTTTTAGTTTATGCTGGTATTGAATATTGAACGTGCTTTGCACTCTGAAACCATGGCCTGCTAACTTAACCCCTTACTTGGAGTGAATATGTATATTTTTAGCTATGATGTTCATTGCTAAATGCCTTCTAATCTCAAAACAAATATGAATGCAGAAATTACTTTCATAGAGGGAAGAAAAAATGATCATTGATAACCTTATTATAATGTAACTTTTGATCATATACTAATAATCTCCCTTATGGATTTCAGCTACTGTGCAAATCTGTTATCTGTTTTATTCATTTTATGTTGCTATTTGCTACATGTTAGTGTTGGTATAGACACCATCACATCATCTCGATTTATCAAGGATCCTGAAACTCTAATCTCCAAAGACGGTAACTTCACCTTTGGATTCTTTAGCCCTAAAAATTCTACAAACCGCTACGTTGGAATTTGGTGGATGTCTCGTTCTACAGTGGTATGGGTGGCTAACAAAAACCAACCGCTGAATGATTCTAATGGGATTGTCACAATATCTGAAGATGGAAATCTTGTGATATTAAATGGACAGAAACGAGTCATTTGGTCATCAAATGTTTCAAACATAACATCTAATACCACTTCCCAGTTTTCAGACTATGGCAACCTTGTCCTTTTGGACAGCACAACAGGAAATATGTTATGGCAGAGTATTCAGCAGCCTTCAGATACATTCCTTCCAGGCATGAAACTTTCAGTCAACAAAAGAAGCGGTGAGAGTAAAAAACTCACATCATGGAAAAGCCCTTCCGACCCCTCTGTTGGCAACTTCTTTTGTAATAGCGTTAAACGCCAAGATATATTCGAAGCGTTCATTTGGAATGATACTCGACCATATTGGCGCAGTGGTCCTTGGAATGGTGGGGTCTTCACCGGAATACAGACAATGACAGTTGCATACTTCTATGGTTTTCAAGGAGGAGAGGATGGAGAAGGGAATATTAACATATATTACACAGTGCAAAATAATGAGAAATTTTATATCTATCGTCTGAATTCACAAGGAATATTAGAAGAAACATGGTGGGATGATAAGAAGAAAGAAATGAAAGTGACATGGAAAAGCCAAATCGCAGAATGTGATGTTTATGGTCTATGTGGAGAATTTACAAGCTGTAATTCATTGAGCTCACCAGTATGCAGTTGTTTGAAAGGATTTGAACCCAGAAATATTCGTGAATGGAAAAGAAACAACTGGACTGGCGGGTGTGTTAGGCGGAGACCTTTGCATTGTGAAAGGATTAGCAATAAAACCACAAGTAGAAAGGAAGATGGGTTTTTCAAACTACAGATGGTTAAAGTTCCAGATTTTGCTGAAGGTTTAGCAGATACACCTGACAAATGCAGAATCTTATGTTTGGAGAATTGCTCTTGTGTTGCGTATTCTCATCATGATGGGAATCGTTGTATATCTTGGACCGGCAATCTACTTGACATACAACAATTCCAAAGTGGAGGACTTGACCTATATGTTCGCGTATCCTATTTAGAACTTGGTATTCTCTTGTTTGTAAAAGCATTTGAACATATATAGGTCATTAACTTGACTCTGCCTTAGGAGTTAAGAACTGAATTGAATTTCTCATATTTTAAATTTTTCATATACACAGATACTGGGAGAAACAAGACAATCTTCATCGTAAGTACAGTGATAATTGCAACTCTTATTATTCTCATTTGTGCATATATCACGTGGAGAAGGACATCAAACCACCCAGGTAACTTCCTATTTTTGTATATTCAACTTTAGTCATAAAATTTACCTTCTATTGATGAGGAACTAAGCTCAAGTTATGCTTTTCACTGCAGCTAATTCTAGTGACAACATAGTTGGAGAAATGTCCCAAGATAAATTACAAGAGCTATTAAAATTTGATTTTGAAAAAGTTGCTACTGCCACAAACAACTTTGACCTGTCTAACAAACTTGGACAGGGTGGTTTTGGTCTCGTATACAAGGTGCATTAAATTTTACAAAGTTATAATATTTTAAAACCATTGTGTATAGTTGTTGTCACATAATATTTTCTTCTAGGGAAAACTGCAAGATGGTCGAGAAATAGCAGTTAAAAGGCTTTCTAGAGCATCTGGACAAGGGTTGGAGGAATTCATGAACGAAGTAGTGGTAATTTGTAAGCTTCAACACCGCAATCTTGTAAGACTTATTGGCTGCTGTGTTGAAGGCGATGAAAAGATGTTGATGTATGAATACATGCCAAACAAAAGTTTGGATGCATTCATCTTTGGTTAGTTTTTTGAATCCCCCTTTAGCATTTTCATATATAAAATCCCCTACTTTCATGCTTCTCTTTATTTTAGTTTTTCTGGAAGCATGCTAATAGAGTAATTTTGATGACATCGCTTTATATTTTGTTAATCTATTCTAAATAATACAATGCTACCCTTATTTCTTAGATCCATCAAAAAACAAACTCCTGGATTGGAAGACACGATATAGCATTATAGAAGGAATTGCTCGAGGGTTGCTATATCTTCATAGAGATTCTAGGCTAAGAATTATTCATAGAGATTTGAAGGCAAGTAATGTCTTGTTAGATGAGGAGCTGAATCCAAAAATATCAGACTTTGGTACGGCTAGAATCTTTGGAGGAGGTGAAGATCAGGCCAATACTAGAAGGATTGTCGGAACTTAGTAAGATTGCCTTTCTTATCCAATATATTAGTAGTAATAATTGTCAAGTATTATTTTGCAACTTGATTAATTTTTTACATTTTAATGTAGTGGTTACATGTCTCCTGAATATGCAATGCAAGGATTATTTTCGGAGAAATCAGATGTTTTTAGCTTTGGTGTATTGCTACTAGAGATTGTTATCGGGAGAAGAAACTCAAGTTTTTACGACGATGAGCATAATCTGAGCCTTTTAGGATATGTTAGCCTCAACATACCATTTTTAGCTCAATTATTGACTGGTTTTCTTCTTTTGTTACACACCATTCAAATGTCTGATTATTTCTTTCCTTTTTTCTTTTATCTCATGTAGGTATGGACACAATGGAGTGAAGACAATATTTTGTCTCTAATAGATCAAGAAATATATGATCATAGTCATCATAATTATATTTCAAGGTGCATACATATAGGACTATTGTGTGCACAAGAACTTGCCAAAGATAGGCCCACTATGGCTGCAGTAATTTCTATGCTTAACAGTGAAACTTCATCACTTCCTCCTCCTAGTAAACCTGCATTCATCCTGAGGGAGAGTATGTTAAATTCAAAGTTGGCTGAAGAATGTCAAAATGGCTGTTCCATCAATAATGTCAGTATTACAGACATCAGTGGCAGATAGGACACAAAGAGGTCATCATAATCAGTGGCGGAGCCAGGCTAAATTTTATGAGGGGGCCAAAATAGGAGAAACACTACCGACTAAGAAAAGAGAAAATTGTTCTCATGAGTTTAACCCTGTTGGTAAGGACACTGAACAATATATGTAGGTGTCGTAGTCGAACCTCAAACATCTCACTTGTTTACCTTAAAAATATGAATTTCTAACCACTAGGTTACTTGATAAAAAAATATTTTTTTTTTGGCACAATTGTAGATGAAAAAAAATATATTTGTGGATGTTGAAAATAAATGATGTTAAATGAGACGAAATCTTTGATGGTCATAAAATATTAATATTTTAGCTCCATATTTAGATGCACATATTTGAAAAAGACAAAAGAATTAAATGATGTATACTTTTAAAATGATTAAATGATATAGTACATTTTTGTTTGAGTGTGTTCTAGTGATTCTAACCACTCAAATTTTTTCTGTTAAATAAAATTACTAGATTATTTCTCATTTAATTTCTTTTATTCGTGTGCACAATAAACTATAATTTCAAGTTGGCATAGTAGTTGAGGTTCTTCTTTTCTCCGGTAGTAAACGAGTTTCCATTTTGACGTCTAAAGCTACCTCCAAAAATAAAAAAAATTAGTCTAGCGTATATGAAGGGAATAAAATATTTAGCACAACAACACCTCCACTCTCGACAAATTCTTTGGGTCAGCCCTCAACACCAGTAGCGGCTGACCTTCAAGCTAGTGGTTCGATGTCTATCCTAGCTCATCTTCGATAGCAATGCCCTTAGCGCAGGCACCTCCAATGCAAACATTGATGCCGTTTTTTCATGTCAGTTGAACCGTACATGTATTGGCATGTGCTTACGCAACAAAGACTGTGCATTTGTTTTGGCCAGAACTTTGTACTTTACTCGTTTGTGTTATGTGGACGTCAGTGAAGCGTGAGGATTATTCCATGCTTTAGAATGGCTTAGTGATATGGAGTTTGATTGCGTGGACTTCATGATCGACTCCAAAATAACTACGTATAGTTTGGAAATATTATCTTACTTTTCCGTACAACATTAGTTATGTTTATTAATTTGTGTAAAATGACCAAAACGTCATATAATTTCACGGACAACATTAACATTTATTTGACAGTATCAGAGATTAGATTGATAGATAAGATAAGTAATTCAGGATCGATTTGATAATGAGCGACATAATTCAAGGACCAACTTGATTTTTAATGAATAATTTATGAATCGATTTGACAATATAACAATTTGTAATAACTTTGGTTTAAAAAAAATCAAAATTTTTTGATCAAATTCGTCCCTGTGTATATGGAAGCTGACTTGAAACTTCACCTCAATGCTTAAGATGTTATGTCAGCACTGTTATAACGATGAGATTTGACGGAGGAATCAATTTGATGATGTTTGTAAAATTCAGGGACCTACTAACTATTTAAAAAAATTCAGGGACGAAATGGATCGATGCATACAAATTTGAGAACGAAATAACTATATATTTAATTTAATTTAAATATTTTAAATTTCTCCAAATTTAAATATTAATTTTTTTTCCTTATCACTCGGTGTCATTGCGCTCAACAAAGGTTTTACAATTCAAGAGTTTACCTCAACTCGTTTTGCTTAGGTAAACTCGACTCGAGAACTCGTATGGGTTTACCTAAAATTAAAGTTATATTAAATTTATTACATGTATGACATATATAACCTAATATAATATTGTAAATAGGTCAATAATGCAAAATATGACTTAATTACAAAGACAAATTATACCAAACTACCATAATAAAATGTTATGCTCAACTTAACATCAAAATACAAAAATTAACGCACAAAATCATAAGTCTCTAAGTTTAAGCCATCCAAAAAAGCAAGTTTCACAAATTCCTAAAGTTGTTATTATCTAAAAAATAAACTAGTTAATTTTTACAAAATGTCAACAAACACCACCATCGCAACCCTAACCGGCGTCAAAATCTGAAATTCCATCGTCGGAATTGAAACCCTAACTGGTATGTGCTCCCATGTTCATGGTTTGAGAACTCAGAGAAGAAAGAAAAGGAAAAGTTTCATTTCAGGTACAACGTGTTGCTATATAGGTAATTATTAAGTAAACGTTTCAGTCTTTCAGCATGTAGAAAAGAAATTGGGTTTTGAAAAAAATGGACCTAAAAAAAGCGCCAACTTTTTTCTTTTTTAGATGTAAACTCGTAAAACTCGGTCAAGTTTACACGAGTGTTAACTCGGTCAAACTCGTCAAACCTTCTGATTTTACCATAAACCGAGTTTACCTCCGAGTTTACACGATTTTGGTATCTAAAAACGTAAACTCGGAGTGTTAACACTCGATTTGCGGAACATTGCGCTCAACAATAGAAAAATCAGACAAAAAAAAAAAACAGAAAAACTAAAATTTTCCTTCTTCCATAGTTCAATACTTCTGCTGCTTTAACAACGACGATGATAGAGCGCTCAACTAACATGATCGTACTTATTCATATAAGCTTTGTTTAAGAGCTTACCAACATTTGATGAACTTTTTTATAAGTTCTTCCGAATAGTCTCATAAGTGCTTATGCTTGTAGATAAAAGTCTCTTTGGATAAACAGCTTATTTATAGCTTATGGCACAAACACTTATGTATAAGCTTGCATAAACTATATTTTTATAGCAAAAGGTAAAATAAAGTTAAATTGTTTTTGTAAATGCTATAAGTTGTTTTACTAAGCTATATTGGAG
This sequence comes from Medicago arabica, assembly GCA_946800305.1. Lineage (NCBI taxonomy): Eukaryota > Viridiplantae > Streptophyta > Magnoliopsida > Fabales > Fabaceae > Medicago > Medicago arabica. The sequence goes on from OX326969.1 coordinate 30,178,355, forward strand.
AATTAATGAAAATAAGTTGAAAAAAGCTTATGAAAATTGTCATAAGTTGTTGTCATAAGTTATCCCAAACAGTCTCACGAAACTTATGCGAGTAGATAAGCTCAAATAAGCTAATCGAAACAGGCCCTTGTTATACCGTTGCAATTGTGTTTATCAATCTAAAGATGCTTCAATGATGGTTGAAAATACTGTCGAGGCTGAAGATTTGTTTTTCATGAAAGGAGGGACAGAGAATGATTTGTAAGGCTCGTTGAAGAAGAGGAGAGAAATTTTCACAAGGTATAACGACCCCCTCCTTTTTTGTGTTATAAATTCATGGCTTTTAATTTATAATTATTAGGAACATAGGATTTAGATTGATAAGCAGTTTAAGGTATGTTGCAGTGACCATGAAGAAATACATGATTGTCAAACCATAGTTTATGAGGTTATTTGAAGCAATCTAATCTCACTCAAAATATTTTTTGCAACTCATGATTGAATCAATTAAGGGGTAACCTTGGCGCAACTGGTAAAGTTGTTGTAATGTGACTGCATGGTCGGGTTCAAGTCCTGGACACAACCTCTTGTGTAAAAAAACGGGTAAGGCTGCGTACAATACACCAAATGGTGGGACCCCTTCCCGGATCCTGCGTATACAGGAGCTTTAGTGCACCGAGTTGCCCTTAATGATTGAATTCAATTAAATCATCTGACTGTTAATATCCGTATCATTTGTTGAATACTCAAATCTCAATTGAGTAAGATATGTTCTAAATATGGAGTAAGATCCATTGGTCTCAATCAAGGGTTTCATGAATAAGCTGTTAGGAATTTCCCTAATTACATGTTTCTAACATTGCACTCCGAAGCTGATAAAACATAACTCTAACTATTCTAATACAAGTTTGTTTCAAAGAGATCATTAACTCAACAATTTTTTCTCCTTTTTGATTAAGAGGTGTCGATGTTGGGCGAAGGTAGTTTGGGAAAGTAGAGCTGTATGTATTTGCCTGATTCTGTCTTATTTTAGACCTTGTTATTGTCGTGTAATTAGATGTGGTATGGTGACATGGTATAAGATCTATTTTAATGGATACTATGTTAAACGTACAATTGTTGACCTTCTAAACCGATAGATATTACATTTATCATATGTTTGGTTCAGTGACTTCACGGTAGAAGTGGTCTAGGACGTAAGGTTGAAGACTCGACTGTGAATCCAAACATATGGTTAGTCAGTTTTGGAAAACATTGATGTCAAAAACTATGTTATGCTCATAAATTATGTGATCCCGCAGTTCCGTTTTTAGTTTTTTATGAAAAAATAGAAGTGGTTCATTTTATGGTGGCCATTACTATATAGAAGAAAATTCATATAATAAATTGTAGCCCGAAATTTCAGTTTTGGTATAAAATAGTAGTTGTTTTGCAATATTCTGTTTACATCTTATCCTAGTAAAAAAGTGAGTATATAACCTACTGTGGCAAGTCAAACCGGGGTGCACCGATATACTGCATTTAAAGTTGTGCGCCCTAGTTTCTCCCTATTCTGTGACCTGGTTTCATAAGAAATGATAGCATTTTTGTTTGAATGAATAGGCTAATCAGTCCTCGACATTTTGAACATCAATCAAAATTGTCTCTGAGTTTTACAAATCGGCAAATGCGTTCCTAAAACTGTAATGCGTTAGTCAAAATTGTCCCTCTGTTACCTTCCGTCGTTAGAGGTTATGACGTGACTCTTTGAATGGACATTTAACAGGGATCACACATTAATAGAAACTTATGTTTACCTTCCGTCGTTAGAGGTTATGACGTGACTCTTTGAATGGACATTTAACAGGGATCACACATTAATAGAAACTTATGTGGCACATTAAATTCATCCATTTCACACCAATTCCAAGTCTGCCACCTCAGGATTCAAAAACATAAAATGATTTTTACCACAAAATTTTTATGTACAGTTTAGTCCCTCGTGATGTATAATTGATTTTGGATTCACGTGGAAGGTCGCATGTTTATTTAATGTGTTACATCATAACCTATAATCGCAGAAGATAATGGATGAACTCTTTTGACTGACAAGTTACTGCTTAAGAGATGTATTTGCCAAATTCATGGACTATTTTTGAGTTTTGACAGATACTCACAATTTCGAGGATCAATTTGCCTATTCATTTTTACTTTGATTGTTTATAAAGTTGTTGATTGTTTTATGATATTAACCATGTAGAAAAATATATGGGTGATAAATATCTGTCATTTTATTATGAAGAAGAAAATGACTCATTTTATAGGAGAAAAATACAAAGTCAACTCCTTTATTTTAGGAGTAACATAATAACTCTTAAACAAGAAAATAAATAATACTAAAATAAGAAATATTTCAACACCCCCCCTCAAGTTGGTGCATAGATGTCAATCATGCCCAACTTGCTGATCAAGTATTCAAATGTTGTTCTTCCCAAGCTTTTGGTCAATATATCAGCGGTCTGTTGGTTTGAAGGAACAAATGGCAAACAGAGAGTACCAAAGTCTATCTTTTCTTTGATGAAATGACGATCGATCTCGATATGTTTTGTACGATCATGTTGAACCAGATTATGAGCTATGCTTATAGCTGCCTTGTTGTCACAGTACAATTTCAATGGGAGTTCTACCTCTATCTTCAGTTCTTTTAGGACTCTGAGAATCCACATACCTTCACAAATTCCTTGGGCCATTGCTCTATACTCAACTACAGCACTGCTTCTTGCAACTACTCCTTGTTTTTTGCTTCTCCAAGTCACTAGGTTCCCCCACACATATGTGCAATAACTTGAAGTTGATTTTCTATCAATAATGGACCTTGCCCAATCTGCATCAGTGAATATTGCCACATCTTTATCACTGGTCTTCTTGAAGAATAACCCTTTTTCAGGAGTTGCTTTTAAGTATCTCAAGATTCTGTGCACAGCTTCAAGGTGTTCTTCATATGGTGCATGCATGAATTGACTCACAACACTAACGGAGAAATCAATGTTAGGACGAGTATGGGCCAAATATATTAATTTTCCTACCAATCTTTGATATCTTCCAGTGTCAACTGGTGTGTCCCCTTTCTCCCAAAGTTTAGCACTTTGGTCCATCAGTGTGTCAGCAGGCTTACAACCACTCATACCAGTCTCTTGTAGGAGATCAAGAACATATTTTCTCTAAGAAACAACAATTCCTTTGTTTGACCTTGCTACTTCCATCCAAGGAAATACTTGAGGGGACCCAAATCTTTGATTTCAAAATCTGCTGCTAAGTTTCTTTTTAATCTCTCCATTTCTATCTCATCATTACCTGTAAGAATAATATTATCAACATAGACTATCAAAACGGTTATCATTCCATTTTGAACTGACTTTTTGAATAAAGTATGATCTGCTTGTCCTTGAGTATATTCTTGTTTCTTCACAGATTGAGTAAACTTTTCAAACCAAGCTCTCGGAGATTGTTTCAACCCATACAAGGACTTCTTTAGTTTACACACCTGTGACCCAATTTTTTTTTTCAAAACCTGGAGGACAATCCATATATACTTCTTCTAAATCACCATTGAGAAATGCATTTTTGATATCTAGCCGATGGAGAGGCCAATCTATGTTAGCAGCAAGGGATAAGAGTATTCTGATTGTGTTAAGTTTTACAACAGGAGCAAAAGTCTCTAAGTAGTCTATGCCATAGGTCTGAGTGAATCCTTTTGCAACCAATCGAGCTTTGTACCTTCCGATCGATCCATCTGAATTGTACTTTATTGTGAACACCCACTTACATCCCACAGTTCTTTTTCCAGCTGGCAGAGTTGTGGCACTCCAAGTTTTATTCTTTTCAAGAGCTTTAATCTCCTCAAAAACAACTTCCTTCCACTTTGGAATTTCTAGAGCCTCCTGTACATTCTTAGGAATTTTGACACTAGATAGATTAGAAGTAAAAGCAGCAAAAGATGGAGACAAATTTGCATATGAAACAAAGTTAGACAATGGGTGCTTAGTACATGACCTACCTGGCTTCCTAAAGGCTATGGGAACATTAAGATCAATATATTGCTTCCTAAGTTCTATGGGGACATCAAGGTTGGTATATAGAGAATTAGGATCAAGGAGAGATTTACCTGTCTGAGTCAGTTGACTTTCACTCGGTTCAGATTTTTGGCTGAGCTGAGGAATAGGGTCTTCTATTACTTGATCATTTTTCCTTCTGGAATAAATTTTGCCTTTCCAAATTGGGTTTCCTTCCTCAAATCTTTTTTCTGTTTCATTATAAGGATCTTTATCCGTAGCATTTTGATCAATTTCAGAAAAAGTATTTGTTTGATCTATGTTTTGATTTGTTGCCTCAGATTCTGATTGATCCTTACTCATGGAAGGAGTAGGTTCATCTAATTTTTCCAAGGCATTTTCTTTAGGTGCAGATGTACATGGAACATAATTATGTGATGTATACACATCTTCTGAGATAATTAAGTTTTCAAACAATTCGGGAGAATCTTCATTTGTTTCCCCCCTAAAGATGATCATTACTAAAGAAAGATTTGTTTTCAAAAACAGTAACATCCATGGTTACAAATATTTTCTTTGTATTAGGATCAAAACATTTATAACCTTTTTGAGAAGATGAATACCCAATAAAAACACATTTGATTGCACGAGGTTCAAGTTTACCAAGATGCTTGTGTTCGTGAACAAAAGTTGTGCATCCAAATATTTTAAGTGGTAAATCAGATAAAATTGAAGCAATTGGAAAATATTTCAAGAAACTTTGCAAAGGAGTTTGAAATTTCAAAACACGGGATGACATACGGTTTATTAAATGTGCAGCTGTCAAGACAGCTTCACCCCATAAATATTTAGGAACATTGGTAGAGAAGAGTAGTGCACGTGCCACTTCAAGAAGATGCCGGTTTTTTCTCTATGCAATCCCATTTTGTTGGGGTGAGTTAACACATGAACTTTGATGCACAATTCCATTTTCAATGAAAAAATTTCGAACAATTTTATTAAAAAATTCAGTACCATTGTCAGTTGTAAATACTTTTATTTGGGTGTTAAATTGTGTCTGCACCAATTTACATAAGTTTTGAATTATTTGACCTACCTCAGATTTCTCTTTCAACAAGTATACCCAACAAAGTCTAGTATGATCATCTGTGAAAGTGATAAACCATTTTTTGTTGGATAAAGTACTTGTTCGATTAGGCCCCCAAACATCACTATGAATTATTGAAAAAGGTTTTGAAGGTTTATAAGATTGAATTGGAAAAGAACTTCGATGATGTTTAGCAAACTCATAAACTTCACATTGAAGTGAAGAAATGTCTTGTTCAACAAAAAGTTTAGGAAACAAAAAACTTAAATACTTAAAACTAGGGTGGCCTAACCTTAAATGCCACAACATAATGTCATCCTTATTATTTGAAACAAAAAAAGATTTAATAGAAGAAAACCTTATTGGTCCAGATTAACGTCTGGTTTTTGGTTCATCTTCCAAGTAGTATAGTCCACCCCTTTTCTCAGCAGTGCTAATCACCTTCCCCGAGATCAAATCCTGAAATACACAATGAGTATCAAAGAAATGAAGATGACAATTTTTATCTGTGATTAGCTGACTGACAGACAATCAGTTGCAAGACAAATTTTGGACATGTAACACATCTTGGATGGTTAGTAAGGGAGACAAAACAATAGAACCTTTTCCTGCCACGGCTGAAAGAGAGCCATCAGCTATTTTAATTTTGGAATTTCCTGCACATGGTTTATATGAAGAAAATAAACTGGATTCACCGGTCATATGATTGGTGGCTCCAGAATCAACGATCCATGTACGAATAAGAGTGACACTAAGATGGGCTGATTTTGGAAAGATACCTTTTTGGGCTATGGAGCATGACGGTGTTTGAGACTCGAGGAGTTTGTACATTTGGTCTAGTTGTTCCTTAGTGAATGGAAATGCATTTGAAGAAGATTGTGGCTCTTGATCAGAAGTTGCTTGAAGTGCACGACCCTCACCCTTCTTTTTCCAATTAGGAGGCCTTCCATGAATTTTCCAGCAAGTCTCACGTGTGTAATAATACCGTTCGCAGTGATCACACTAGAGTTTACCATCTTTCTTACCATATTTCTTGCCGTCTTTGTTGAAGTTGTTTGTGAGAAGGGCTGAACTATCAGTTGCTGAGTTTGACTTTCCCTTCTGATTTCTGAAAAAGTTTCTCGGATAGTTGGCAGCAGATTATTTCCAAGAATTCTACCTTTTACTTCATCGAGTTCCTTGTTGAGACCAGCAAGAAAAATAAAGACACGATCATTCTCCTGTGTCTTAGCAAACTGAACACTGTCTTCAGTACACTTCCAGTTATAATCATAGCATTGATCCAACTCTTGCCAAAGGGCCATCAATTCATTATAGTAGGTAGTGACATCCCTGTCATTCTGCTTTAAATTCCATAACTTTGATTTTAGATCATAAATTTGAGAGAAACTTTTAATGTCAGAGTAAGATAGTTTTACAGCATCCCAAACATCTTTTGCTGTAGGCAGATACATGTATGTTTTTCTCATACCTACCTCCATAGTATTAATAAGTCAGACAATAATAGAAGAGTTTTACAGATTTCCAGAATCTGTAATTAGGATGTGTTGTTGCAGGCACCGGAACATCACCCGTAAGAAAACCCAATTTTCCTTTGCCATCTAGAATAAGTTGAACAGTTTGTGACCGTTCAGCGTAGTTTGAGCCATCCAGTTTCTGAACATTAACCTGGAGAGAATTTTGACCTCCACCTCCTGAGTTATTGTAGCCACCATCAAAAGGGTAGCCATAACCAAATCCACCGTTAAAATTGTTGTTTGTCATAAAACTGGGCATTTCAGGTATGATAAATCCACTTACTCTGCCGAAATTATTGTTGACACCGCCGCCGCCGTCGGAATTAAGGTTGGCCCCGCCGAAAACTAGAGACCTTGGGGGTGTTTGGCCGCCGGAAACAGGAGGACATGGCGGTGTTTGGACGCCGGTAACTAGAGGTCGTGGGGGTGTTTGACCGCTGGAAACTGGAGGTCGTGGGGGTGTAGGGTCCACCATAGTTTGGATTGGTCAGAAAAGAACGGGTCTGATAAAAAACTGGGTCGTCGAAAATTTATGTAGAAAAACATATGGGTGATAAATATCTGTCATTTTATTGTGAAGAAGAAAATGACTCCTTTTATAGGAGAAAAATACAAAGTCAACTCCTTTATTTTAGGAGTAACATAATAACTCTTAAACAAGAAAATAAATAATACTAAAATAAGAAATATTTCAACAAACCATTTTATATTTAACTAGATGAGGTTGATTTTGATGTAAAAAATAAATGATTCAAAGTTATAGTTTTTGAAAGAATTAGACAACTGGTATTATTCTAACTATTATGTGAGGCTTGCCTGAGGAAAATATGAATACAGGAATGGTTCTCATAGATGTGAGAGGATACAAGTTGACTTAATGTAATAAAAAAGAGAAGGGAGAAAAAGTTAAAAGTGATAACCTTATTAATTGTGAAACTAGGAAGTACTAAATAAAATTGACTATTTCTTAAAAAAGAATAAATTATTTTTGACTACTTTGCACAGATAATCCAAAATATCATATCTCCTTTGTACATGGTAGATCTCCTTCTTACATTACATGTTTGTATTGCATCATATCTAATGGTAAAGTACACCTTAGTAAGCCTACACCATACACACTAAATCCTTTTCCACCCCTTGTTGTCACATTGCCCAACACTGAAAATCTTAAACTATTGTGTGTCTTCCATTTGGGTGTCATTGACTTATGGTATCATAGACCTTTGGTATTTGTTCATATATCTCTTAATCAATCATTCTTTTTTTTATCTAAAATACCCTAAAGACAAATCGATCAAAATCACTATGATAGTTGGTTTCAGCTCTGAAGAATAATTGAATTTGACATGTTTGGTAATTGAATAATTGAATTAAAAGTTTTTGATTCTAAAATTAAACTTAAATTCAACTAACACACTCAATCAGTTTATCTTCAATATACTTTTAGCTAATATACTTTTAGCTAGAATCAATATTATTCAATCAATTCATTCAAAATCATATTTTGTCACCGGAAAACCAAACGCACGATATCATCTTGGAAGACAATGTATCAACAAAACTGAAGATTGTGTTGCATTTTTTCTAAATTGCATTGCATTTCATTTACATTTACTTATTATGATACCATTGTAATTGTGTATAATAATCTAGAGATGTTATCAAGGATGGTTGAAGATGCTTTCGTAGCTGAATATTTAGCTTTTGTGAAAGAAAGTTTCTAAGGTTAGTTGAAGAAGCGGGAAATTTTAACAAGATAAAACGACCACTTTTTTGTTTTTTAAATTCATGGCCTTTGATTTATAATTATATAAGGAGCATAGGACTGAGATTGATCAACATTATTTGATCATTTAATTTTTTTTACAGGAGAGTATTCGTTCTCATGTGATAAAATACTTGAGACAATCGATTCTTAGATGGAGAATTTCCACATAATGTTTTTCCTCAAATTTGTAGTTTAAGGTATGTTACATTGTCAATGTTGTGCTTTGTGATGATACTCTTTGTCTGTTTGTGAAATTAATTGAATCTGTAATAAGAAGGGAATATACTTTTTGATTACCTATGATTTTTTTATTTTTATTTGGTCAAACTATAAGTTTTGCTTTATGATGGTATTGAAATGCCTTATGAAACCATGGCCTGCTAACTAAACTCCTTAATTGGAGTGAATATGCATATTTTTAGCTATGATGTTGATTGCTAAATGCCTTCTGCTATTGGCCTTTGAACCAATTTAATCTCAAAACAAATATGAATACAGAAATTACTTTCATAGAGGGAAGAAAAAAAAAAGATTATTGATAACCTTAGCATAATGTAACTTTTGATCATATACTAATCATCTCCCTTATGGATTTCAGCTACTGTGCAAATCTGTTTTCTGTTTTATTCATTCTGTGTTGCTATTTGCTACATGTTAGTGTTGGTATAGACACCATCACATCATCTCAATTTATCAAAGATCCTGAAACTCTAATTTCCAAAGATGGTAACTTCACCTTGGGATTCTTTAGCCCTAGAAATTCTACAAATCGCTACGTTGGAATTTGGTGGAAATCTCAATCTACAATTATATGGGTGGCTAACAGAAACCAACCGCTGAATGATTCTAATGGGATTGTCACAATATTTGAAGATGGAAATCTTGTGGTGTTAAATGGACAGAAACAAGTCATTTGGTCATCAAATGTTTCCAACATATTAACAAATACAAGTTCTCGCTTTTTGGGTTTTGGTAACCTTGTGCTTCTGGGGAACACAACCGGAAACAACTTATGGCAGAGTATTCATCAGCCTTCAGATACATTCCTTCCAGGCATGAATATTTCAAACAACAAAAGAACCGGTGAGAGTAGAAAACTCACATCATGGAAAAGCCCTTCTGACCCCTCTGTTGGCAACTTCTCTTCTAGTACTGTTGAACGCCTAAGTATACTTGAAGTGTTTATCTGGAATGGAACTCGGCCATGTTGGCGCAGTGGTCCTTGGAATGGCAGGGTCTTTACAGGGATACAAAAAATGGAATTTGTATTTACTAATACTTTTCAAGGTGGAGATGATGGAGAAGGAAATAATGATATATTTTATACGAGATCAAATGACACGGAAATAAGGATCTATCACCTGAATTCACAAGGAATATTTGAAAAAATGTGGTGGGATGATCAGAATAAAGAAATGAAAGTGAGATGGAAAAGCCAAAACGCACAATGTGATGTTTATGGTCTGTGTGGAGAATTTACAAGCTGTAATTCATTGAGCTCACCAGTATGCAGTTGTTTGAAAGGATTTGAACCCAGAAATACTCGTGAATGGAATAGAAACAACTGGACTGGCGGGTGTGTTAGGCAGAGACCTTTGCTGTGTAAAAGGGTCAGCAATAAAACCACAAGTAGAAAGGAAGATGGGTTTCTGAAACTACAGATGGTTAAAGTTCCAGATTTTGCTGAAGGTTTAGCAGTTACACCTGACGTATGCAGAATCTTATGTTTGGAGAATTGCTCTTGTGTTGCGTATTCTCATCATGATGTGATTGGCTGTATGTCTTGGACCAGCAATCTACTTGACATAGAACAATTCCAAATTGGAGGACTTGACCTATATGTTCGCGTATCCTATTTAGAACTTGGTATTCTCTTGTTTGTAAAAGCATTTGAAACATATATAGGTCATTAACTTGACTCTGCCTTAGGAGTTAAGAAATAAGAACTGAATTGAATTTCTCATATTTTAAATTTTTCATATACACAGATACAGGGAGAAACAAGACAATCTTCATCGCAAGTACAGGGATAATTGCAACTCTTATTATTGTCATTTGCGCATATATCACGTGGAGAAGGATATCAAACCACCCAGGTAACTTACTATTTTCATATATTCAACTTTAGTCATAAAATTTACCTTCTATTGATCAGGAACTAAGCTCATGTTATGCATTTCACTGCAGCTAATTCTAGTGACAACATAATTGGAGAAATGTCCCGAGATAAACTACAAGAGCTATTAAAATTTGATTTTGAAAAAGTTGCTACTGCCACAAACAACTTTGACCTGTCTAACAAACTTGGACAGGGTGGTTTTGGTCCCGTATACAAGGTACCTTACATGAAACAAAGTTATAATATTTTAAAACCATTGTGTATAGTTGTTTTCACATAATATTTTGTTCTAGGGGAAACTGCAAGATGGTCGAGAAATAGCAGTTAAAAGACTTTCTAGAGCATCTGGACAAGGGTTGGAAGAATTCATGAACGAAGTAGTTGTGATTTGTAAGCTTCAACACCGCAACCTTGTAAGACTTATTGGGTGCTGTGTTGAAGGCGATGAAAAGATGTTGATGTATGAGTATATGCCAAACAAAAGTTTGGATGCATTCATCTTTGGTTAGTTTTTGAAGCCCCCTTTAGCATTTTCATATATAAAATTCCCTACTTTCATGCTTCTCTTTATTTTAGTTTTTCTGGAAGCATGCCAATAGAGTAATTTTGATGACTTCCCTTTATATTTTGTCAATCTATTCTAAATAATATAATGCTACCCTTATTTCTTAGATCCATCGAAAAACAAACTCCTTGATTGGAAGACACGGTGTAGCATTATAGAAGGAATTGCTCGAGGGTTGCTATATCTTCACAGAGATTCTAGGCTAAGAATTATTCATAGAGATTTGAAGGCAAGTAATGTCTTGTTAGATGAAGAGCTGAATCCGAAAATATCAGACTTTGGTACGGCTAGAACCTTTGGAGGAGGTGAAGATCAGGCCAATACTAGAAGGATTGTCGGAACTTAGTAAGATTGCCTTTCTTGTCCAATATATGTCTTGTTGTCGGAACTTACTATTTTGCAAATTGATTAATTTTTTACATTTTAATGTAGTGGTTACATGTCTCCTGAATATGCAATGCTTGGATTATTTTCGGAGAAATCAGATGTTTTTAACTTTGGTGTATTGCTACTAGAGATTGTTATCGGGAGAAGAAACTCAAGTTTTTATAACGACGAGCATAATCTTAGTCTTTTAGGATTTGTAAGCCTCGACAAACCATTTCTAGCTCAATTATGGCCTGTTTTTCTTCTTTTGTTGACACACCATTCAAATGTCTGATTATTTCTTTCCTTTTTTCTTTTATCTCATTTAGGTATGGACACAATGGAGGGAAGGCAATATTTTGTCTCTAATAGATCAAGAAATATATGATCATAGTCATCATAATTATATATCAAGGTGCATACATATAGGACTATTGTGTGCACAAGAACTTGCCATAGATAGGCCCACTATGGCTGCAGTAATTTATATGCTTAACAATGAAGCTGGATTACTTCCTCCTCCTAGTAAACCTGCATTCATCCCAAGGGAGAATATGTTAAATTCAAAGTGGCCTGCAGGATGTCAAAATGACTGTTCCATCAATAATGTTAGTATTACAGACATCAGTGGCAGATAGCACACAGAGAGGTCATCATAATCAGTGCCGGAGCCAGGCCAAATTTATGAGGGGGCCAAAATAGGAGAAATACTACCGACTAAAAAAAAAGAAAATTGTTATGATGAGTTTAACTCACTTTGTAAGGACATTGCACAATATATGTAGGCGTCAGGGTCGAACCTCAAACATCCCACTTGTTTACCTTAAAACGGTGAATTTCTAACCACTGGCTACTTGACAAAAAAAATAGAAATTTTTTGGCACAATTGTAGATAAAAAAATATATTTGTGGACATTGAAAATAAATGATGTTAAATGAGACAAAATCTTAGATGGTCACAAGTATTTTAGCTCCATGTTTAGATGCACATGTTTGAAAAAGATAAAAGAATTAAATGATGTATATTTTTAAAATGATTAAATGATATAGTACATTTTTGTATTAGTGTGTTCAAATGATTCTAACCACTCAAGTTTTTTCTGTTAAATAAAATGACTAGATTATTTCTCATTTAGGCTATGTTTGGATTGATGGAGAGTGATGGAATGGAGTGGGATGGTACTATGTTCCATTGTTTGGTTTTGTAAAAAATGAATGGAATGAAATGGAGTGTGATGGAACCCATTCCATCCAATACCACTCATTCCTTCAATTTTCCATTCCCCCCAATTTGGGGTGTATCCAATGGAATGGAATCCATTAATAATACAATGACAACTTTGCCCTTTTTTTTATTTATTCCATCTACATGTTTCTCCTTCCTTCGTTTCTTTTTCTATTGTTCACCGCATCTTATTTTTTCTTGCTTTTCTCATCTTCTACTACCACTTCTTTTAATTAATAATATTCATTCAATCATAAAACTCTTAAATATTGTTTCCAGTGTGTTTTCTAGCTTTTCAATAATTGTTCTAATTTTACTAGAATTAAGCCTATGAAGTTTAAGCTACCAAATGAAAATACAACTATGCAGGAACCATTATTATGCACTGCACAATATCTTCAATTCTAACTGATCAGTACTATATTTTTTTTTTTATGGTATGAATATGTATTGACTTTGAAACTCCTGAATGAAGTTGCTCATTAAAAAAAAAAAAAAACTTTCGTGAAAATATATTGAATTTATAGTGTTACTCATGTTTATTTTGTACTCATTTATTTGATGTTATTTGATACCAAAATAACTATATATTGATAGAATTGAGTTGACAATTCAACAAATTGATATTTTAAACTAATGGGTAAAAATGGAATAAATTTTTTATAAAACTTCCCGTTCCGTTCATTTTCCAAACAATGAAGTGGGAAATTAGTTCCATTCCGTCTTAAAATATCCAAACAATAGAATGAAATTTTATTCCATTCCGTTCCGCTCCATTCCATTCCGTTCCGTTAGTTTCAGCTTATCCAAACAGAGCCTTAATTTCTTTTATTCGTGTGTACCATAAACTATAACTTTAAGTTGGCATAGTAGTTGTGGTTCTTCTTTTCTATGGTTGTAAACGAGTTTCCATTTTGATGTCTAATTTTGTTATTAATGCAAAAGAAAATGCAAAATAAGGGTCCAGATGGAATCAACATGCAACTTCAGTTCAATATTTCGACACTAACAATTGGAAGTAGGGTGCAAATATATCCATGTTAAGAATTATTTTTCATAACATAGCTTCGCCAATGATCATAACCTGGTTCAACATTTGACGTTTAAAGTTACCTCCAAAAATAAAAAAAAAGTTTAAATATATGATTGGTCCCTGCATTTTCATCAGATTTTGGTATGGTCCTTATACTTTTTTTTTGTTGGCATTAATCCTTGTACTTTATAAATTTTTTGGCTTTGATCATTCTGTTAAGTCCAAGTAAAAAAAAAACCAAAACTAACGGTTTGCCACATGGACCAATCATTTCACGCCATGTGGCACACTAAAAGATAAAATTTCCAGAATTAAAATATTCAAGGTATTTAATTAATTATTAGTCCCTGCACTTTCATCACTTTTTTTATATATATATTTCAATGATATTATTATATTTTATTATTATTTTGTTCATTATTTTTGTTGAGATTAATTCTTATAAATAAAATAAAAAAACTCTTTAATAAAAGATTAAGCTTTAATCTTACTGCATCTTTTTTCTGTAACAGTCATGTCTCTGCTGCCAACTGTCACGTGGAATATTAGATAAATTATTGAAATTGTGAAATAAGCTAATTAGAATTAAATGTTATATTCTTTCCTTAAAAAAAAGAATTATATATTATATTCTAAAATCATCAAATTAATAACAAAATATTTTTTTTTCATATATATTTACTTTGGAAAGGAAGATAATGTATATTTTTTTTTCCCTTTTCGTACTGTTGTGTTTGCCTACTAATCATACAACTAACCACTGTCCTATTAAATCAATAATGATGATTTAAACTTTAAAGGTGATTCACCATTATTTAAGAATCCGTATTTAAACTTAAAAAAAAAACTATTTTTTTTTTATAATTTTGTTAGGGGAGGTTTTTTTAGAATTATTCTCAATAAAAATCAAGAACAAAACAAGAATAAACATGATAATTTCATTGGAAGATATTGAAAAATTAAAAAATAAATAAATAAAGGGTTTAGAGACCAATACCATAGTGCAAAGATCAATATCAAAAAGTGCTAAAACCGTGGAAAATTTTAATTATGAAAATTGTCTTTTAGTGTGCCACGTGGTGTGAAATGATTGGTCCATGTGGCACACTGTTAGTTTTTTTTTTTTCTTTTTTTACTTGAACTTAACTAAAGGACCAAAGCCAAAATGTTTACAAAGTGAAGGGACCAATGCCAAACAAAAAAAAAGTGCAGGGACCAATACCAAAATCTGGTGAAAGTGCAGAGATCAATCACATATTTAAGCCTAAAAAAAATTAGTCTAGCGTATATAAAGGGAATAAAATATTTAGCACAACAACACCCTGACTCTCGACAAATTCTTTGGGTCAGCCCTCGACACCAGTAGCGGCTGACCTTCAAGCTTGGGGTTCGATGTCTATCCTAGCTCATCTTCGATAGCAATGCCCTTAGTGTAGGTGCCTCCAATGCAACATTGATGCCGCTTTTTCATGTCAGTTGAACAATACATGTAGTGGCATGTGCTTACCCAATGAAGACTGTGCATTTGTTTTGGCCAGAACTGTAACGCCCACTTTATTTTTTTAATTATTTTATTAGAGTATATAGTATATTATTATATATTATATGATTTTAATGATGTTTGTGACGTATGAGATGATGTTGTGGTGTGACGTTTATTTTATTGTTTAATAAAATAAAATATGTGATGATAATATATATATATATTTATATTAAAATTAAGATGTGATATAATAACAAATATTTTGAGAGATGGGGTTGTTTTCTTAAATAAGATAGAGCTGTGGGGATAAGTGAGAATAGAAAGAATTATAAAAGGGAGTTAGGTTTAGAGAGAAACAGTCAGTACGTTACAGACTTTTGGCAAAAAGGGAGAAAAGTGGCCAGAGAAGAGGGAACCCCAATTCTGCAAACATACCAGGTAAGGGTGAGCCTAACTCGATTATATTATACTGTAATTCATCTGTTATGATTAACCTAAGGATTAGAGAGAGTTTTGAGAGAGTTCCAAAGTTAGGGTTTAATGAATTTTGTGATGAATTGATGTTATAATGATGAGAATTGATGTAGAAACCTATTACAGAACCTAGATTAATCACTAGGACTATAATTCTGATAGATTAGAAGCATAACATGAAGAATTGGACGAATTTTGGCGGGGTTTCGAGCGAACCCGTAACCCCTCTGCGATAGCTCGCCGTGGCGAGCAGTTAGGTATATACTCGCGAGGCGAGCAGCTGAGCTCGCCGTGGCGAGCGACCCCCTTCAGTGCGCGCGAGGCGAGCAACATCACTCGCCGTAGCGGGCACTGGCAGAATGCAATTTAAGCAGCTCGCCGTGGCGAGCAGTGTAACACCCCGTTCTCCCAACAGTATTAATTAACAAATTAAATCAGAGTTTTTCACCAAAAACGGAATGCTACATTTTCGTTCAAATAAAATCTCCAAATTTACGGATGAATAAATATTCTCCAATAAAATAGTCAATAATAATTAACTTCAAAACTTCGCAGCGGAATTATTTTAAAGCAACTAAATAATCTTTGGCACGCAGGCCTCATCAGAAGTTTCATAATCAAAATTAATACGTAAGGAAAGAGAAAACAAGCAACAAATTCCCGTCCCGTTACGTATCAGAGCCCTAAGACACTTGAGCCGACATCTCTACTAATCTTCATTACCTGCACTTGCCCACAAGGCGGCAATTCCAGCAGAAGGGGTGAGATTCACAAACAACAATAGATAACATAATTCATCAATTAAACTCAACAACAACAATATAATGAATAATCAATTATCATTTATAATTTGAACAATTCAATAACATGGTCAACAACGACACCGACAACTCAACCAACAACAACAACAACGACACAGCTACAACAACTACAACTACAGCAACAATGCAACTAATGCAAATGCATGTGGTACCATTTTATGCGCGTTGAATGCTAAGCATTCCGGGGCTTGAGCCCCCAACGGTTGAATGAAATAACATTCCAGGGCATAAGCCCTCAACAGTTGAGTGATAAACACTCCAGGACATAAGCCCTCAACGATTGAGTGTAAACACTCCAGGGCATAAGCCCTCAACAGTGGTATGAGTATGCAATGGACTCAATGGGGTATATCTACATACAACCCAACGACAGCAACAACAACTACTATATGCATAATCAGCTATGGCATAAGACTCCAACTTAATTCGACAAGACGCAACAAAGGTCACAGCGAAGCATCTCAACAAAATTCAACAACTTAAGTAACCTACAGTATTACTCGCCGTGGCGAGCTACCTTACTCGCCGTGGCGAGTTCACAAAATTGAGCTCCTCGCCGTGGCGAGTTGGGGGCGAGCTTAATGCGAGCAAAAGTGGTTGCTCTCGGCATTTTTGACATTTTTCACCTAAAATCTTCATTTTTAAGTTCCCAAAACCCAAATTTAATTCTGTAAAAAGGTGCCATTCATCCCTAAACATATTAAGGCACTCAAATTGATATAAAAATTCACCCAAAAACCTCATTAAGACAATTAACAACTTTTTAATTAAGCAACTCGCCGTGGCGAGTGCATCTGCTCGCTGTGGCGAGCTACGGGTGTTTCATTGCTCGCCTCGCGAGTAGGATTGCTCGCTGTGGCGAGTTACACAGGCACTGCTCGCCTGGCGAGTGGGTTTACTCGCCGTTGCGAGCTACACAGGCACTGCTCGCCTGGCGAGTGGGTTTACTCGCCGTTGCGAGCTACACAGGCACTGCTCGCCTGGCGAGTGGGTTTACTCGCCGTTGCGAGCGGCGATTGACAGAACTACGAACTGTACGAACAGACTTCTACTTTTCAACCCTAAACCCCAAATTCAACACCCAAAGGCTCAATTTTGATGGATTTCATCATCCCTATGCATTCTAACATCAGAACAGCATTAAACAACAACTATTACATGAATTAATCAAGTTATTAACATCAATTCATCTTAACCTAATTCAATTCATCAACCCTAACAATTCTACATTCATCAACGAATTAAGAACCTAAAGTTGAGAGTTAGTCTCACCCTTACCTTAGATTATCTTCCTGAATTAAAAGCAGCGTTCTTCTCTCCTCTTGCTTCTTCTCTCTACTTCTAGGTTTTCCCCCTTTTCTTGTTTTCTCACTGTTTCTACGTGAAAACTGATTCTGACTCTTTCTTCCCTTATTAATACCTATTAACTTCTCCTTAATTCCAATTAACTCCTATTAAATTATTAAATAATTCATTTTAATCCCCAACCTTCTAATAATTATAATTCTCACCTATTTTAATTAAATAATTCAAAACAATCATATAATAAAATATAACACACCATAAAATAAACATAAATTATTTAAAATCACATAAACTTACTAAAATCAATTGAAATAAAATAATCGACAACTAGGGCGTTACAAGCAGAACCACTCGCCATAGCGAGCAATGTGGTCTCAGACCACTATAACTTGAGTTTTAGAACTCTGTTTTGAGCGAGGCTTTGAGGGTAGACCTTTGGATAGTATTGGAGATGTTTAAGACCTAAATTAGAACCTGTAATGACGCTGTAAGATGATATTTAATTGTTGGCGTTAATCTATGATTAAATGCTCATTAAGCGAAGTTTGTGAATGAAGTATAAATGATGTTTGCGATGATAACTTGTGTTGTATATACATATGTTAAGTGTACTGAGCTGCTGTCATGTACTGTTGCAATTTCATGTGTCGATAAAGAGTCGTATATGATATTAAGGTGTGGTGTATTAACTTGTTTAAGTATATGAGTCGAGTTCATGCATTTGCATAATTTTGAGACGGTGGAGCTTGTGCTCAAAGCGACGGTGGAGCATTTGCTCAAAGCGACGGTGTAGCTTATTAAAGCTAAAATATTGGTACCACATGCATGATGTTAAGATGTTAGAGTTGCATTTGTCGAGTCCTGTGTCTGAGATGTTTTGAGACGTTGTTTTGCGAAGATATTCTAAGATGATTTATTATACGTAGATGTTTGAGACGTTTTCAGATTTATGTGACGATTATTGTTGTTATTGTTAAGCATAATTATTTGAATTATATGTTAATATAGTTGTTGTGAATCTCACCCCTTCTGTTGGAATTGCCGCCTTGTGGGCAAGTGCAGGTGACCAAGCGTAGGTACGACGATGTGAGAGGTTCTTGTGGAGTCTTAGGAGCTCTGATACGTAACGGGATGAGGATTTATCATTGTTTCTATTCCTTTATGTATCATGTTGACTAATGATGATGTTTGCGACGTAACTTGATTCGAGATGTTTTATGAGGTGTGCCGAAAATTATTTATTTAAGATTTTGAGGCGTTTATGAATTCCGCTGCTATGTTTGAACATTGTTTAAGAATAAACTATTATTCATTTTGTTTTAAAGATTTTATGAAATGTGACATCCTGATTTATTGTGGTATACTCTGATTATTTGAATGAAATTTTTAAGTCGGGATTTCGGGGTGTTACAAGAACTTTGTGCTTTACTCGTATGTGTAATGTGGACGTCTGTGGAGCGTGAGGAATATTCCATGCTTTAGAATGACTTAGTGATATGGAGTTTGATTGCGTGGACTTCATGCTTGACTCCAAAATAACTACTTATAGTTTGGAAGTTATTATCTTACTTTCCCGTACAACATAATTATATTTATGTAAAATGACCAAAACGTCCTATAATCTCTTAGACAACATTAAAATTTAGTTGACAGTATCAGAGATTAAATTGATAGATAAAATAAATAATTCATGGATCAATTTGTTAATGAGCAACATAATTCAGGGACCAACTTGATTTTCAATGAATAATTCAGGAATCTATTTGACAATATAACAATTTGTAATAACTTTCGTCTAAAAAAAAATCAAATTTTTTTTGATCAAATTCGTCCATGTATATATGGAAGCTGATTTGGAAACTTCACCTCAATGCTTAAGATGTTACGTCAGCACGTTAACGACGAGATTTGATGGAGGAATCAATTTGATCGACGTTTGTAAAATTCAAAGACCTATTAACTATCCCAAATAATTCAGGGACGAAATCGATCGATGCATACAAATTTGAGAACGAAATAACTATTTAATTTATTTTAAATATTATAAATTTTGTCCATGTTTAAATATTTTTTTTTCTTCCTTATCCCTCGATGTCATTGTGCTCAACAACACTGAAAAACTGAAATTTTCCTTCTTCCACAATTCAATACTTCCACTGCTTTAACAATGACGACGATAGAGCGCTCAACTAACATGATCATACTTATTTATATAAGCTTTGTTGAAGAGCTTACGAACATTTGATGAACTTTTTTATAACTTCTTCCGAATAGTCTCACAAGTGTTTATACTTTATACTAGTTGTTAGTAATCATGGAATCCCAAGGATAAAGATCATAGTGATCAGCAAGAAAGCAAACATAAGAGTACTCATGTGGGAGATACTCATAGAAACTCATTATAGAATGAATAGATTGATAAAAGATAATGAATGATTACAATAGAGTGAGGTATTTATAGAGAACTAGGAGTAACTAACTCCCTAACTAACTAACCAAGCTACTAACTCTAGTTTACCTATCAACTAATCATAGTTGATTATTCATTCTGTAATAGTCTCCCTCAAACTCAAAATGGGGAAATTCACCAATTTGAGTTTGAAACACAATGAAATTACAATGATTATTCATACTGAATTAACTAAGTAAAATGAGGTAAAACTAGCAAAAGACAAAAAAAACTGATAGAAATTGAGTAGCCCAGGCCCAATGTGAAATTCTGATCTCCCATAGCAAAAGCTCTAAACACCAGAATGAAGGAGAAAACACAAGACTGCTAACATAACGTTTTTACCAAAACAGCTTGTACCAAACATGCCTTTGAAAATCACTTTTCCATAATCTGATGCAAAATAACTGATTCAAAACGTGCTTCTGTAAATTTGCTTTTCCACAAATAGCTTTTCTAAAACGCGGTTTGCGATTCTGCAACATAACATCAAATGCATCTGAAAACTGATTTTGCATTCACGAATTCACTGTAACTTTTTCCCAAACTTGCTCCATCAAATAGGATTATGTAAACGTGATTATAGGGAAGTGCTTCTCCAGATTGTGAATGAAAATACTCTGATCGAAAAATAGGACTGAAATGGATGTGCAGAAAGAAAACCAAAAGCTTCGTTTTGTGTTCTTGATCTGTCGAAAAGCTGAATCAGAACGAACAAAAGAATTCAAAAACCGAGTTTCTGTAATGCGTGTTTTGAATCTAACAGAAACAAAGCTTTTCTTTCCTCTATCCCAAGGTATCCACCACAAACGGAATTGAATTTGTGGGAGAGCTTTGAAAACAAAGAACAGCGAACACGAACGAAATCTTCCGCCGGGATCGAAATCGATGATTGATTCGTCATGTAATTCAAAAACGCGAAGCTGATTGTTGATGGCGAAAACAAGTTGTTCAGCCTGTTTTCCGACGAACAACCACGAGGCGAAAGGCCTCACGGCGGCGACGCCGTAAACAGAGCTCTTCAATCTCACCGGAGCAGTGTGTATGGCGAAATGTTCCGAAGCTTCAGAGAAACCGTAGACAGAGTTGCGAATCTTCAATTCTGGTTCAAGAACCTTCACGTAACTGTCTTCTTCGGATGCAACGAACACAGAATCGTCACAATCGACGATGTTCTTGCAAGAATCAACGAAAACGCATGATGTAACACCCCAGAATCCCAAAATAAAAATTCATACATATAATCAGAGTATATCGCATATTCAGGATGTCACATTTCATACAAACTTTAAACAAAATGAATAATAGTTTATTCCTCATCAATGTTCAAATGTAGCAGCAGAATCATAATTCAAAACTTCTTAAAAGGATTAGTTCTTGGCACAAAGGCCTCGCAAGCATCTCAAAATTCAAAGATAGATCGTAAACATCATAATTAGTTCAACATGATACATAAAAGAATAGAATTCAATAAAACTCCATCCCGTTACATATCAGAGCATTTCCTACGACATCACAAGGACCTCTCACATCGTCGAACCTATGCTTGGTCACCTGCACTTGCCCACAAGGCGGCAATTCCAACAGAAGGGGTGAGATTCACAACAATTACATTAACATATAATTCAAACATTTATGCTTAACAACAACAACAATCACCACATATAACAGAAACATCCCAAACATCTACATATAACAATCATCTTAAAACATCTTCACATAACAAATCATCTCATAACGTCTTAGACACAAGACTCGACAAATGCAACTCTAACATCTTAAACATCATGCATGTGGTACCAATATTTAAGCTTAAATAAGCTTCACCGTCGCTTGAGCAAATGCTCCACCGTCGCTTTGAGCAAAAGCTCCACCGTCTCAAATGATGCAAATGCATGGACTCGACTCTTTATACTTAAACAAGTTAACACAACATCTTAACATCATTTACGACACTTGACCGACGCATGCAACTATAACAATACATGGCAGCAGCTCAGCACCTTTACCACATATTCACAGCACATAATCATCGTCGCAAATATCATTTAAACGTCATTCATATAACTCACTTAATATGCATATAAATCGTAGACTAATGCCAACAATTAAAATCATCTTAAAGCATCATTACAGATTGTAATTTAGGTCATAAAACATATCTAACACTATCCAAAGGCCTACCCTCAAAGCCTCGCTCAAAACAGAAGTACAAAACTCAAGTTATAGTGGTCTGAGACCACATTACTCGCTATGGCGAGTGGTTCTGCTCGCCTCGCGCGCATTGTAGGTCGCTCGCCACGGCGAGCTAAGTTGCTCGCCTCGCGGGCAATACCAAACTGCTCGCCTCGGCGAGCTCTCGCAGAACAGGGTGCGGGTTCACTCAATTTCTCACCAAAACTTGTCCAATCTCTCATGTTGTGCTTCTAATTTTTCAGAACTATGATCCTAGTGATTAACCTAGGTTTTGTAACACGTTATTCACAGCAAATTACATCACTCTCACATCAATCCATCAAAAATCCATTTAACCCTAACTTAAGAACTCTCTCAAAACTCCTCCCAATCCCTTAATTAATCATATACAATGAATGACATGTTAATATAATCGAAGCTAGGCTCACCCTTACTTGGTAAGTTTGCAGAATTGGGGTTCCCTCTTCTCTGGCCACTTTTCTCCCTTTTTGCAAAAGTCTGTAACGCGTACTAACTTTTTTCTAAACCTAATTTCCTTCTTATATCTCTTTTCTAATCTCACTTATTCCACAAAACTCTATCTTATTATAAAAACAACCCCACCTCTCAAAATTATTATTATTATAGCACATCTTTATTTTCATATAAAAATATATATATATATATATATATATATATATTAACATCACATATCTTATTTCATTAAACAATAAAATAAGCACTACATCACAACATAGTCTCATACGTCACAAACATCATCAAAATCGTATAATATATAATAATATACTATATACTCTAATAAAATAATTAAATAATCAAAGTGGGCGTTACAACTCTCCCCCACTTAAAGGATTTTCGCCCTCGAAAATCTTACCTCGATTAAACAACTCTGGATATGACTCCAACATCTTACTTTTAAGCTCCCAAGTTAAGCTTTCACCGGTCGCTCCACTCCAAACTACTCTCACTAGAGGTATCTCCTTGCCTCTCAACATCTTCACCTTGTGATCATCGATCCTCAAGGGTAGAGTCTCAACCGTAAGGTTGTCTTTCACTTGTACATCGTCACTTTGGATCACATGAGATGGATCCGGAACGTACTTCCTCAGTTGCGACACGTGAAAAACATCATGCAAATTCGATAGATGCGGTGATAATCCAACACGATATGCCACCGTCCCAATCCTCTCTGATATCTGATACGGACCAATAAACTTTGGAGTCAACTTCTTCGACTTCAAGGCACAACCTACACCGGTCATTGGAGTAACTCGCAAAAACACATGATCTCCCTCTTGGAACTCAAGGTCCTTCATACGCTTGTCATGATAACTCTTTTGTCGACTCTGTGATGCTTTCATCTTCTCTTGGATCATTCTTACCTTCTCGGTGGTTTGTTGAACAATCTCTAGTCCTAAAACCACACTTTCACCTGACTCAAACCAACACAACGGAGTTCTACATCTCCTTCCATACAAAGCCTCGAAAGGTGCCATTCCAATACTAGAATGGTAACTGTTATTGTAAGTGAACTCTATTAACGGAAGATGACTATCCCAAGCTCCTCCTTGTTCAAGTACACACACTCTCAACAAATCTTCCAACGATTGAATCGTCCTCTCGGATTGACCATCTGTCTGCGGATGATACGCCGAGCTCAACTTCAATTGAGACCCTAAAGCTTCTTGCAAACTTATCCAAAATCTAGAAGTAAATATTGGATCTCTATCTGACACAATGCTCGAAGGAACACCATGTAATCTTACTATCTCTTGAATGTAAATCTCTGCCAATCGAGCCACAGGAAAAGTGATACTGATCGGTAGAAAATGAACTGACTTTGTTAACCTATCAACAATCACCCAAATAACATCGTTCCCTTTTGGAGTAGTTGGAAGACTCGTCACAAAATCCATGGATATACTATACCATTTCCACTCTGGCACATCTAACGGTACCATCATTCCAGCAGGTTTCTGATGTTCTATCTTTGATTTCTGACAAACTAGACAAGAATACACAAACTGTGCCACATCACGTTTCAATCCAGACCACCAAAACAACTTTTTCAAATCATGATACATCTTCGTAGCTCCTGGGTGAATACTCAAGCTACTTCTATGGCTCTCTTCAAGGATTGCCTTCTTCATCCCATCGTTGTCCGGAATACAGATTCTACCTCGGAACCTCAACACACCGTGATCATCGACTCTAAAGTCACCATCTGCAGTCTGGTTACTCGCAACAAGCAAATCTACAAACTTAACATCTTCTTTCTGCACTTCTTTAATATCTTTCAGAAAATCATTGTCAATCCTCAACATTCCTAGCTTTACACTCCGATGTGATCTTTCACAAACCAAACTCAAATCTCTGAATTGTTCCAATAGTTCGAACTCTTCCGCCATCATAGCAGACATATGCAACGTTTTCCTACTTAAGGCATTAGCAACTACGTTAGCCTTACCCGGATGGTAATTCAAACCAAAATCATAGTCATTCAATAACTCAAGCCATCTCCTCTGTCTCATATTTAATTCTTTCTGATCAAACAGGTATTTCAAGCTATTGTGATCACTAAACACTTCAAACCTCGAACCGTACAAATAGTGTCTCCAAATTTTCAACACAAATACCACTGCAGCCAACTCAAGATCATGGGTAGGATAATTTCGTTCAAGAATTCTCAACTGCCTGGATGCATAAGCAACCACTTTACCGTCTTGCATAAGTACACCACCTAAACCCAACTTGGACGCATCACAATACACCTCAAAAGGTGCTTCAGGCTTTGGCAAAATTAAAACTGGGGCCGTCGTCAACCGCTTCTTCAACTCATTGAAGCTACTCTCACATTGAGCATCCCACACAAAGGATTTACCTTTACATGTCAAATGCGTTAACGGAAGTGCCAACTTAGAAAACCCCTCTATAAATCGTCTATAATAACCAGCCAATCCCAAAAAGCTTCTAATCTCAGTAACCGACTTCGGAGTCTCCCATTGCGACACTGCTTCAACTTTAGACGGATCGACTGCTATACCATCACCAGAAATAACATGACCAAGAAAACTAACTTCTTTCAACCAGAATTCACACACAGACAATTTAGCATACAACTTCTTTTCTTTTAATACTTGCAAGACAATCTTCAAATGTTCAGCATGTTCTTCTTCGGATTTGGAATATATCAGAATGTCGTCAATAAACACAACCACAAAACGATCCAAAAATGCCTGAAAGGTCCGATTCATATACTCCATAAATACTCCCGGCGCGTTCGTAACACCGAAAGGCATCACTTTATACTCATAATGACCGTATCGAGTTCTATAGGCCGTCTTCTGCATATCCTCATCTTTCACTTTTATCTGATGATAACCCGATCTTAAATCAATCTTGCTAAACACACGTGCACCCACTAACTGATCCATCAAATCATCAATCCTCGGAAGTGGATATCTATTCTTTATAGTTACCTTGTTCAACTGACGGTAGTCGATACACAGCCTCATACTCCCATCTTCCTTCTTTACTAACAATACAGGCGCTCCCCAAGGCGAAACACTTGGTCTTATAAACTTCTTCTCAAGCAAATCTTCCAATTGCTTCTTTAACTCAGCTAACTCAGAAGCTGACATACGGTAAGGTGTCATAGACACCGGCTTCGTTCCAGGAACAAGATCAATCACAAATTCAACTTCTCTTTCAGGAGGCACATCAGGAATCTCGTTAGGAAATACTTCAGAAAAATCACACACCACTTGCAATTTGTCAATCTTCTCTTGATTCTCAATAGATAACGATGCCATCAGAGAAAACATCAAAATCCCATCTCGTTCTAATTTTTTCAGCTGTTTGGTAGATAAAAAGTCTGCTCCACTTTCTTCCTCTTCAGACGAGAAATACATCGTCTTACGAAAACAGTTGATATGCACACGGTTGTACTCTAACCAATTCATCCCAAGAATCACATTCATACCAGTTAAAGGTAGACAGACTAAATCCATCTCAAAATTACGATCAAACATAGACAAAGGACAACTCAAACACACACGAGAAGTAGTCACCGAACCCTTAGCTGGAGTTTCGACAACCATCTCTCCTTTCATATTAGACATAGCAAGACCCAACTTAACAGCACAATCATAAGCAACAAAACAATGCATAGCACCAGTATCAATAATAGCAACTAAAGGTATATCATTAATATAGCAAGTACCTCTGATCAAACGATCCTCATTTTCAGTCTGAGTGCCGGTCAACGCGAAAACCCTTCCAGTAGTCTTAGCTCTCTTTGGCTTCTTGCATTGCGAGCCAATATGTCCTTGCTCATCACAGTTGAAGCACACAACATCATCAAACTTGCAGTCTGGGGTAATATGCTCTTTCTGTCCGCATCGGTAACACCGCTTCACATCTACAGAACACACATTACTCTTATGGCCTTTCTGCCCACAATTAAAACAGGTAATCTCAGCGGGAGCATCCTTCTTCTGATATGATAAATGGACGACTTATGATGGGCTAGTTTTAGTATAAGGAATACTATACAAAAAAATAATCTATCCTTCTTCTGATATAAGGAATAATCTAGTTCAGCATTTGACGTCTAAAGCTTCCTCCAAAAAAATAGTAATTAGTCTAGTGTATATAAAGGGAATAAAAATTTTAGCACAACAACACGTCGACTCTTGACAGATTCTTTGGGTCAGCCCTCGACACCAGTAGCGTCTGACCTTCAAGCTAGTGGTTCGATATCTATCTTAGCTCATCTTTGATAGCAACACCCTCAGCGCAGGCGCCTCCAATGCAACATTGATGTCGCTTTTTCAGGTCAGTTGAACAGTACATGTAATGACATGTTCTTACGTGACGAAGACTGTGCTTAAACTCAGCGCAGGTGCCTCCAGTTGAACAGTACCCTCGTGTATTGTGTTGGATAATAAAATATTAGGCTTAAACTATTGTGCCTTTATATTAGTAAAGTTAGTCGTCCATTAGGTTTTATCATATATTCTCTTATAACCTTTTGTAATGTTATGCTATTGATATTCTATGAAACCTTAGCCGTCTTTGTTGTTCCTATTCTCTCTTTCTCTATTTTTCTCTATTTCGTATCTGTATTGTTAACATGGCATAAAGAGCATGGTTCGATCCTCCTTGAACTATTTGTTGCTTCCACTGTTGCGTTCCCAAAATTTTGGGAATGTCTTGGTTCTATTGATCGTAGTATGGTTTTCTTGGTTTGTTCTTTTGTTGGTTATTTGACTGTTCTTTCTCCTCTGGTTTTTTTAAAGTAAAAGACAATTTTATTAATTCAATAAGTCAAGAAAGTACACCACATGAATTGAGGCTGGCACCTCCTCCATCCAGACCACATTTGGTTATGAATGGGCTAATTGGGCCAGGGAATGGGCTACTCTATTACCATCACTAGGGATAAAACTGAAATGACACTTGGCAAATTGGGATTGTTGCCTATAGATTTCCTGAATCAAATAACCAAGATAAGTTCTATCTTTGGTTCCTCCTTCTTTTATCATGCGAATTAAAGCTTCACTATCTCCTTCAAAAATGACTTGTCTGAACCCACAATCATGCACAAACCTCATTGTTAACATCATAGCATAAGCCTCAGCTACAAGAGCATTGTCGAAACCAGTCTTCTCCCAGGTAGAGGAAGCCATAACCAACCCATTTTTGTTCCTAACAATAGCACCAAGGCCCCATTTTCCTTTTCTCTGAAGATTTGCATCGTTGTTGAAGAGCGGACGAACTCGAAGAGGTTTTGGTTGTTGAAGAAGGCGTAATGGTTTTGGAATGTGGAATAGTGTTGGTTTGGTTCTTCGCCAGAGGATCTGAAGCTAGAGAGTCGGCCATCTGAAATTCTTGGATGTTGCGCTGAGCTCAGTCCAAAATCTCAATCTCAAGTATAAATTGATTTTCAAATACGCATAAGTTTCTTGCATGCCATATATTATGGATTATAACTGCGATAAGAATAATAGTTTGCTCATCTTTGTGAAGTATAGTGTCAAAAAGCCAGTCTGTGAAGTTAAGGTTAGGAATGTCAGAAAAACGGATGGCTAAACTAGAACCAAACCAAGTTATGGTAATGTGTGGACAAGTCATAAAAGTGAGTCATTGTTTCAATTCTGAAATTACACCTTGGACATAAGATGGAACAAAGGATTCCTCTTTTGCTAAGTTCCCTGTTAACCGGCATATATTGATTAAGAATCCTCCAAAGGATAGCTTTGTGTCTAGGCACGGTGTGGAGAGCCCAAATCTTTTTCCACACTTTAGTGTGAGAACCGATAGTTGATGGAGTCTGAATAGCCTTATTATGTCAATCCTTATTAGCATTATATCCACTTTTAACTGAATAAATCCCATTAGGCTCCTTCATCCACATCATTTCATCCTTGTTGTTAATATTGATGAGGGGGATTTGTTCAATACATTCCTTGTCAATAGGTAGAAAAATGGAATTAAGGACTTCAGTGTCCCAACAGTTAGCATCCATGTTTATTAAATCTTTAACTAGCTTTACATTACCGTTAGCAATTTCAGGGGATATGACCTTGAAGTTATTGTGAGAAGGAATCCAACTCTCTCTCCAAACCTTTACTGAATTACCATTACCAATTCTCATGCCCTTTAGAATAACCCAGATAGAATTCTGTAAGCTTCTCTGGGCATAGCTAAAGTTACTACTAATTGGGGCTTCTAGGATATCACAGTGAGGATAATACTTAGATTTAAAACACCTAGAAATTAGAGATTCAAGATCAGTATGGAAGCACCATACTTGCCTGGCTAATATAGACAAATTGAAATCCCTAAGAGTCTTAAAACTCATACCAACATCAATTTTAGACCTAAAAAGGTTGTCTTTTTAAGTCCAGTAAATTTTATTCTTAGTGCTAGTAGAACCCCACAAGAAAGAACAAACAACTTTCTCAATTTTGGTGCAAAGACCTTTGGGGAGTAAAAAACAAATCATGTAATAGGCAGGGATAGCCTGAGCAACAACCGTAATGAGAAAACCTCTGCCCTCAAATGAGAGACATTTCTCCTTCCAACCCTTTAACTTCTTCCAATTTCTGTCCATAATAAAAGTGAAGTCCTGCTATTTGGATCTACCAAAGTGAGTGAGCATCCCTAAGTATTTATGGATGTTGTCACTAATTCTGACAGAAAGACATTCCTGAAATTGATTTTCAAGATCTTGAGAGATGTTAGGGCTGAAGATCATCTTTAATTTATCCAAGTTAATCCTTTGACCAGATGCTTTCTGATATTGAGTTAGGATATCCATAATGGTTTTAGCCTCAGCTGGTCTGGCTCTACAAAAAAGAATACTGTCATCATCATATAACATATGAGATATAATAGAAGCATTAGTAGCAATAGAAATACCCTGAATATGGTCATCCTTTTGAACTTTAGCAAGCAACCCAGAGAGAACCTCAACACACATACTATAGAGGTAAGATGATAAAGGATCCCTTTGCCTTATGCCTCCATGTGGGTTAAAAGTCTCAGAAGGATGACCATTAATAAGGATAGAAAAGGAAACAGTTCTAATACATTCTATGATAATTTGAGTGATTTTATTAGGAAAACCCATAGCTCTAAGAGTATTGGCAATAAACTCCCATTCAAGACTATCATAAGCCTTAGCAATGTCCAATTCAATTCCCACAAAACCATTGTTTTTCTTCCTTAGTTTTTTGATATAATGAAAGGTTTCAAAGATAATTAAGGAATTGTCTGTTATAAGTCTACCTGGAAGAAAAGCACTTTGGTATTCATTTATAATATGAGGTAAAATCTATTTAATTCTATTATGTTGGGTATTTGTGTTGGTTTCATTGTTGCTAAAACAAATATCCTTATTCTGTAAGTTGGAACCAAAGTTCCAACATGTGTTTAGGCATCTCTTTAAGATGTTGGTCACGATGTTCCAACATCCTGGCACGGTTCAGTGTGCCTGGGTTCATGCCTACCTGTGCGCGCGCGCTTTATTATTTAAGGAAACAATATTTCCTTACCTTGTGGACCAAGTAACGCACATATCTTTACAAGATCAGTTGTGGACTATTCATGAAGTAGTTATTATATTTTTAGAAAATATTTGTTATTGATTTGGACGATCCTAAAAATGTTCCGACATTTTAGGACTTTCTAGATTTGTTATTGATTTTGTTTTGCAGATTAGCTGAACCGATTTGCTTTGTTTTGAAGCCCATCTAAGTATTTAGCCCAAGCTGCTTCAGTATATAAACAAGACTCCAAGACCTAATTATTCATTCAAGCCGTCATACTAAAAAGTTTAGATTTTTAGGGTTTGAGTCTTTTTGTGTTCTTCTCTTGTATCTGTTGATGCAAGTGTAGTTCTGTATATTTGTGAGCCTTTCTTGTATCGTTTGTGATACATGTTAAGGACCTAGATCGAGTTCTATACTCATTGTGTACTACACCAAAGTTGTGAAACAAGGTTCTAGTTGTTTGTGTTTGAAGGTAACTTCAATCTTGAGTTTGTTTAGGTCTGATAGGTCACATGAGCTGTGACTGACTATAGGATAGTGAGATGGGATCTCAGATCTAGGAGTTCCTAGGTTGAAGTCTATACAGGTAGGTCCTAGGTCTTTAGTGTAAACGAGGAGTTTGCTGAGAGCTATAGAATAAGGACTACACTAATGGATTTCCTTCCTGGCTTGGTAGCCTCCAGAGTAAGTGTGTTTGTCACCGAACTGGGTCAACAAACTCAATGTGTTCTTTACTTTCTCGTCGTTTATTTTTCTTGTTTTTATTTTTGATTATTGTACGATGTTGAAACATTAAACGAAACATCGCAAATGTTCAAAACATCACACATAACATATTAAAACAAGTATGCTAGAATTTCAATTGGCATCAGAGCAGACACCCTGCTTGTTTTAGAGTGAGCTCCAGGGAAGTTTCATTCCAGCGCTATGGACAAGGAATGAGGCTTTGTAAACAGACCCCCCTATGTTGGCGGATGGTTCAAACTATGATTATTGGAAGTCACGCATGAGTGCTTTCCTCAAATCCATCGACAACAAAACCTGGAAGGCAGTTATGAAAGGTTGGGAACATCCTGTGACATTTGATGAAGATGGTAACATAACAGATGTTTTGAAACCAGAAGAAGAATGGACTGCTGATGAAGATGAACTGGCTCTTGGAAATCCCAAGGCTTTTAATGCTCTGTTCAATGGTGTAGACAAGAACATGTTCAGACTGATCAAGTAGTGCACTGTGGCTAAGGATGCTTGGGAGATTCTCAAAACTGCACATGAAGGCACTACCAAGG
The DNA here is from genome assembly GCA_946800305.1 of Medicago arabica. Taxonomy (NCBI): domain Eukaryota; kingdom Viridiplantae; phylum Streptophyta; class Magnoliopsida; order Fabales; family Fabaceae; genus Medicago; species Medicago arabica. The sequence goes on from OX326969.1 coordinate 30,210,122, forward strand.
TAAAAAGTGCTAAAATCCAATTACTCACTACTAAATTTGAGAATCTGAAAATGTTGGAAGATGAGAGCATTCAAGACTATCACTTGAATATTCTTGATATTGCAAATTCCTTTGAGTCACTTGGAGAGAAAATTTCTGATGAAAAACTTGTTAGAAAAATTCCCAGATCTCTACCTAAGAGGTTTGACATGAAATTTACTGCCATTGAGGAAGCTCAGGACTTATCTAATATGAAAGTTGATGAACTAATTGGATTTCTCCAAAATTTTGAGATTGTGATCAACAATAGAGAAGAGAAGAAAGAGACAAGCACAACCTTTTTATCAAATGATGATCCACAAGAAGAGTATAAAAACGATGAATTACTTACTGAAGCAATTGTGTTTTTTGGAAAACAATTTAACAAAGTCCTAAAACAAGCTGAATGGAGACCCAGATCAAGTGGTCAAAACACCAGATACAACATCAGTGAGCAACATGATAATGTGAATAATACAGGAACTGATGATAAGAGAATTCAACCCAAAGGAGTTCAGTGTCATGAATGTGAAGGATTTGGTCACATCAGGACTAAATGTGCCACTTTTCTCAAGAAACAAAAGAAAAGCTTGTTTACTTCTAGTTTCAATGAAGATGTCTCAGAATGAAATGATGAAAGTAGTGTTACTAAGGAGGAGAATGCCATGACTATCAGACACTGATTCATGTCATGACGAGTTAGATTATGATAAGCTAGCTGCTTCTTATAAAGGAATGTATGCCAGAAGTGCAGAAATATGCAAGATGCTAGAAGAACAGAAGAAGATAAATAATCAACTATTGGTTGAAAGAAGTAATCACTTGGCAAAAATCTCTGAGCTCAATGATGAGGTAAGACTTCTGAACTCTCAATTTGAACACACTAAGAAACAAGTGAAAATGATGACTATTGGCACTAGTACCCTGGATGATATTCTAGAAGGTCAAGTTAAGAAAAGTCCAAATGGTATAAAGTATGACTACAATCATCTAAATCAAAAGCAACAGAACCGCAAGTCTGCTTACAAATCAGAAGACCATGGAATGATAAGAAAAGAAAAATAGGATATCCGTGTCACAGAGGCTGCAAGAATGAATTTTGCTTCTACAAGCAAGAGAAGGTTGCAACATTCAGAAACACATCACAGGTCTATGAACATAAAGAGGACTCATTCTTGGGTCTGTCATTATTGCAAGAGAAAAGGGCATATAAGACCTTTCTGTTTCAAATTACATGGTTACGCTAACCAACCAGGACACAAATCAAGAGAAAATTACAATAAGAAGGTCAAGAAAAACTGGATACCAAAATGTAACAATGCCGGTCTAATGGTCTACACATCTCTGGGAACATCATCCAGTGATATCTGGTACTCTAACAGTGGTTGTTCCCATCACATGACTGGGGAAAGAAATTTCTTTGAAAATATAACTTCTTGTAATAATGGAAATGTTATTTTTGGTAATGGAAGCATATGAAGTATTCAAAAATAACTGTTATAAGTGGGTTCCTTCTCACACAGCTCAGACTACAATGTTGATTGAAAGGATGGAACATCAAAAGATTTGTAAAAACTTTTCAACGAATAATGGAAGAAGGATTTGCTTTAAGGTTAATCACATCAACTGTTCAACTGAAGATTCCATTGAAAAGAAAGTCATTTCTACCGAAGATCCTATACTTGATAAATGTACTAAGATATTGGGGAAAATGAAGCAGTTAAAGGACAAGCTTGACATTTCGTTGCAAAAGAAGTTGTGGCAGTAAATTTCTAACAGGCGTGCAAAAATTTCTCCTGGCTCTCTCTTGTCATTAGTACACGCAAATTCAGAAAGTTTCTTCCACTTCCTCACTCAACTCCCAACTCAACTCCCAACTAAGCACAGTCATCTCCCTCTTAACCTTAGTCTACCTTGTCTTTTCTAAAAAACTCCTAAAACTGTTTGTCTTCTTACCCCGATAACTAAACACCATCATCCTTCTCCCATCTCTGTTCTCTGTCATCACCATCGATACACCATGAAACTCAAATCAAACGTGACACCTCCAAAAAGACCATCTCCAACCGACCACCTGTAGACTCCTCGATTCCTAAGAGGGTTGAGCCACTCACAACTGTTACTCCAACCCTGAAGAAAAATGCTTCAAAATCTGCTACCAAGAAAAAGAAATCTTCAAGGAAATGTGATGCGAATGATGATCATGTCAAATCCTCCATTATTAAGGATATTAAGAGTAAAGTTTTTGATATCAGGTCCTAGGATGTCCTAATATTGATGATAAAAATGAGTTGTGAGGCCATCAGAGCTAGGGGCAGAATTGCCTTTAAGGGATTTGATGGCCGCAACCACCTCCTGAAATGTAAAATCATTGTTTAAAAATTCAAAATCAAGAGGTGTAATCCTGTCTTTTACCACCTTAAAGACATCAATAATGATATTATGGGTATTACTAGTAAATATATTTTTTAAATAATCTAAAAAAATAGAATGAATTTGATTACTATCCTTCCAAACATTTCAAAATGAATCTTGTATACTGTGAATGTGATTTTTCCTCCTCCTTTGACTTGCTCTGTGATGAAAAAACTTAGTATTACTGTCACCCTGCTGCAACCAATACACTTTGGTTCTCTGAGCACACCGCACCTCTTCTTTCTTAAGTAGCTCCTCAAGAGACTGCTCAGTAGATTTGTTTTTAAGAATATCATCCTTACTAGGGACTTGGTTCTTCATACTCTCTAGAACTTCTTGTAGAATCTTAATGTTAGAAGGGATTTCTTCATATTTGGTCTTCCTCCATCTAGCAAGATGGTCAAAAACAGTTTGAAGTTTCAAATGACTAGGTCCACTACAACTCTTCCAAACTTTTTTGACTAGTGGGAAGTTCTCCTAGTCCTGAATCCAGATGTGTTCAAGTCTCTGAATCATGGTTCTGGGCATGCAATTCCGTTCAAAATTTTCTTCATGGAATTCTAAGAGAATGGGGTTGTGGTCTGATGTAAATCTAAGGAGATGCTTGTTGACATATATGGGAAAAGAATTAATCCAATTAGTTAAAGCAAAAAATCTATCTATTCTTTATTTGATATGAGTATTATCAGGCTGGTTATTAGCCCAAGTAAATTTATTACCAACATATCCAAGGTCATTGAGGTCACATGCATTAATAGTATCATTAAAGAGTTTAGTAAGATTTAAATCTAAATTCTTACCACCCATTTTGTTAGAGTTGTTAAGCATCAGGTTAAAATCCCCAAAAAAAAGCCATTTGTCAGAAATTCTAGAGTGGTATAAATTGCTAATAGATTAACAAGTTAAGTGTTTTTAGGAGTATAAGGGTAACCATATATCCCTTTAGCAAACCAAGAAATATTCAAATTATTAGAGGTAATGTACATGTCAATTAAAATTTTATTAGTATCAAGAAATTCAATGTTTACAGTGTCATTCCAAAGAATGGCAAGACCTCCTGACCTATGACCTTTAACCTTAGAATAGTCAATTATTAACAAGTTGGAAAGGGGACCACAAACTAAACTATACTTAGCTTTTGCATCAGACTCTTTAAGCCTAGTTTCCATAAGGAAAACAACATCTGGACACTAACTTTTAAGGAGCTTCGTTTGGGCTCTAACTGCATATGAGTTCCCAAACCCTCTGCAGTTCCAAGATAAAATCTTCATGATTGCTGGCTGGCCTTATGAGAAAGGCCTTCCATCTCTTCTGCCTGATTATCAACTGCATTCTCCATAATGTGTGAATACCCCTGCTTCCTTTTCATGAATTTTGGAGCTTGATCTTGAACATACTGCTGGGTTTTGTGTAAGTATCCGATGTCTGAACAGTATGCACCACAACTTGAGCTGCCTTTTGTGTAGAGTCATAGACATGTATTGAGATTTGTTGAGGGCTGTGTTTACAGCTGCTATACCCATAGGTTTTGTCTCCCTGTTCGTGTAGATTCATAGCTGCCATTTTCTCCAATAGGCTTTTATGGATAGGGCTGAATTGCCATCCACTCAAAGATCTTAGAGGATTACTGCAGAATGATTTTTCAGGTTTGTCCATGATTCTTTTTCCATAATTTTTTAACCTTAATCATGCCCCTCTTGGGTTGGTTCCTCCTTCAAACTGCAGTTGCTGATTCTTGCAGATATCTATGTTATGTCCCACTAAACCACACCCAAAGCAAAACATAGGCAGGTTTTCAAACCTGAAGTCAATCCAAGTAATCCAATCACGATCGTTCCTAATGAACATGCCAACCTTTATATGATCATTAATGTAGAAAAGGATCTTAACCTTAACAGTTATGGCTTTCCTCTGAAAAACCATACAAGCCAACATCCAGAACTGTACCCAATTGCATACCCATTTCTTTTCCCATGCTGGTGGACTTGCAGTGAAAGGGGAGACCCCAAAGTTGAACCCATAATTGGACATGTGTAAAATTCAGTGATTGCACCTCAAGATTACGATTCCACTGGTGAAGGATTAGCCAACAATTTCTGATTATCTATGGATTGCCTTTAAGTATTCTTTGAATGTCCTTTTCTTTTTCCATCTGAATCTGATATAGTTTCCTATCCAATCCATTGATCTTGAGACCCATTGGGTTACACCATATTCCAGAAAGAGTGTTAAAGAGGATTTGTGTAGATATAGGTTTCTCAGAAAGAATATTACCAATGAGACTGTTATCGCATTACTTGATACTTTCTTGGACATGAGTTTCTTCATAATAGAAAAAAGTATCAGTTGTAGAATCATATGAACCATTCTCTGTATGTTGATATTCTTGGTCTTGTGCAGGATCTTGGTTTTCTTGATGGAACTGGTGAGGGAGATGGTTGGTACCAACATCATCATGCTGATGAGACTTTAGAAGAACCTGGATATAGCTGACCCAATTTACAGTTTCTGGATCTTAAAGGGGCGCACAAGAGATGGAGATGACGAATCTTGGATGTCCATTGGAGTGGTGTTGGAGTCAACACCTTTGTCTCTGGATTGAGTAATAACGAGAAGGTAAAGAAAACACAGAGCAAGGGAGGACAGATGAAGAGATAAGGGAAGATGGAAAAAGGCGCAAAGGAAGGAGAAGAGGATACAACACCAAAAGGTGGAAACAACAACCAATATAGGAGAAAACTAGGGCGGAACTACCTTAAATCAGAGAGGAAAGAAGGAAGAAAACAAAGGCTAAAGAAGAAAAAGATTTAAAGGGAAATCATCTACGAAGAAACCCTAGCGATGAAGATGAGTCTTGCAAATCTTGGAGCGTTTTTCCTAGGGAAGTGTTTGGGTATGGTGTCTTGGTATTTTGGGGTTACTAATTTGTATTTGTCATACCCCAAATTTTGACCAATTTATTGTTTATTTCGTACGTTGTTCGTTCTTTTTAGCTTTCCGTTCGCGCTCTAATTCCCGTGATATCTGTTTTTTTATTCGTATTGTGATCGCACTTTATTTTTACTTCGTTTATATTTTAATGTCACTCGCGTATTAATTTCGTAATTTTTATCCGCGTTTTATGCGTATTTTATTTATCGTAAAGTCTACGTTTTTTAAAATTCATTTTGTTCACGTCGTTGATTTACTATTTTATTTAGCGTTAAAAAGCCGCGTATTTCGGTCGTCTCAGACGAAATTTCGGCAGAGAGGTATTTTAAAATATCTCATTTTTTTGGGTTCCGACGGGACATTTTTTTCTCTTTATTATTAATTTTCGTTTTTCATTTATTTATTTCTTTAATTATTTCTTTTTTTTATTTTATTTAGTTGTTGCTATTTATTTATTTATCTGTTTTTTTTTTTTTAAGTCACTCAGTCCACATGTCAGTTTGTTATTGGTCCTGGTCCAACTTTTTCTCCAAGTTACAGCAGGGGTATTTTCGTCATTTTAACGTATCAGAGACTTTGTACTATAAAGGTACTGTTCACGTCAGAAAGGTCCCTGGTGGGTCAGAACAAGTCACAATCAGTCAGAAAAAATTCAGTTACCAATCACAAACACATTTTCTCATTCTCTTTCCATCTCACAAGATCAAATCACCAAAATTTCATGAACTTCTCAAGAACACCAAGAACACTCAACAATTTTCCAGCAACATAAACCACCATTCCAACACAGATTTTCGGCCTCAACACAAACAACAACAACAACAACACAAATTTTCGGCCATCCTCATAACCACAAAACAGATTTTCGGCCAACATCAAGCAACAACAACACCACCATTTTTGAACCAAAACGCGAACAAAAGCTCAACGGAAAACGGAAACGGCAACCGCAAAAAAAAGAAAGAAGAACAAAACGCGAAGAAGAAGTAAGAACAAGAACCGAACGGAAAACGAAGGAGAAGAAGAACAAGCAAGGTAGTTTCATGACTTTTTTGTGTTTTTTTTGTTGAACTCTTTTGTAGATCTAGGACTATTGTGTGTTGTTTTTGAAAAACTAAGTATGGATCCATGAAGAGAATAAGGAGAGGAAGAGATTGGTGAAATTTTTTTTAAAAAAAAAGGTAGTGCACCGCTCCGGCGCGGCGGCTCTCCGGCCGACCACCGCGCCGGAGCACCACCTCCGCCGCCAACCATTCTTCGCCGGCCAGCCATAGTCTAGAGAGAAGGGAGAGAGATTTTTTTTTCAGATTTTGTGTTAGAGAGAGAAGGAGAAAATAAAATGAAGAGAAAGCCTTGAAAAACCTTTATATACTCTCCCTTCAAACCGGTTCGGGTCACCTGAACCGATCCAGGTTGAACCGAACCGGTTCCTCCTTTACCCAGCCCAGCTTTCTTCTTCTTTCTCTTGGCCCAGTTTCTTGTTTCTGCTTGCTATTTGAACCCCCACGTTACTGCCTGCACCCCCCTCCCTGCATGTTTTTCTTTTATAGTAATTTTTGTGTTATTTTTATTTCATGTATTTATTTTTTTTTAGTCACATAATACTTGAACTATGTTTTATGCATTTTTTAATTAGCGTTTTAATCCCCATACCATGCATTTCTTAATTCATTTCTTAATTCATTTTAATGGCCAAGTTTTATCTCATGTAGTGTTAGTTTATTTAGGCATTTAAAAAGATCTTTTTCTTCTTTATTTTCAAAACTATTGCTAATTTGTTTGTTTATTGTTATTTTATTATTTGTTTTCTTTATGTTTGATTATTATTAGTCACCATCTCATGCATATTTTTTCTTTGTCATTTACTTTTTTATCATTAATTTTTGTAGTAGATATAATAGAGTTTGTTGTAATTATTGCATGCATATTTAATTTTTTCGTCATTTATTTTATTGTTGCCGTTTGGTTTAGTTTGTAATTAGGGAAATGATGTAATTTATTTTTGCGCATTTTTTTCTTTTGAGACCATAGAATGTATCTAGGGTATGTAATATGTAATCGACACACGCACTGACACATGCACCGACACTTTACCACTTTATTTATCGCTTTACGCTTATTTATTTTTCTGCCGTTACGCGAGTTCACCGTTCGTTTAGAGAATATTTTCATTAAAAAATAAAAAAAAACCAAATTCAAATTTTTTTTAAAGTAAACCTAGGCTTGTAACCCAAGTGATTTTCCTTTTATTTTCCTTAATCAAATGTTAATCAATTTAATATCCACATTAGACATGGATTTCGTACAATTAAAATTAACCAACTTCATTGTATTTTCTTCTCATGCCTTGAGGCCTCTCATCTCTTCTTAAAATCTCTTTTTTTCAAAAAAATGTTAAAATCAATTCAACTCATCAAAAAAGTTCTTTAGCTGAACTACTTGATTTTGATCCCGATTTATTTGGGTAAGTAGGCAAAGGGTTTTGGCCCTTCCAAATCAAATAAAAATAACCAAAAACATGCTTCATCTCTCTCCTTTCTTTCACTTTAACTCTTAAATTTTTTTCAACAAGTAAAATTAATTTAGCGCAAGATTAAGAATAGGTAGAAGGTTCCTATGGGATACCATAGTCGGTTCGGGTGCCTAACACCTTCCCTAATCGAAACCAACCCCCGGATCCAAGGTCTTATAAGGGTTTTTACTCACTTTTTCCCTTCCCGCGAATAAAAATTGAGAGTTCAATGATTAAAGGTTCAAAACCGATTAATGATTTTGATACCTGAAAATCACGAGCACAGAAATGGCGACTTCACTGGGGAACTTTTAGAGGGTTAAGCCTAACTTATCTTTCTTTACTTTTGCGCTTTATTATTTGCTTATACCTTTGTAAATACGTGCCTAATTGTTTACTTTTTTACGAGAGTGGCGAGATAAGTCCTACACCCGGGCTTGAGTGAAATATAAGATAGGAGTGGTAGAATCATAGTGACATGCCGAGAGTATTCTCGTGTGGTGGAACATGTGATATAACCACACTTAGCGGAGGATCTTGAAGTGATATACGTCGGCGTGTGTTGTCGCGCTTAGACATTATTACTTTTAAGTTTCCGTCGAAGCTAAGGACCTTAGTTACCTTTAACCCATCTTGGCCATTAGGATGTAGTGCGGTGGCTAACCAAGTGTTGTCTTGGTCTTAGTCGACACGCGATACTACGCTCAAACTAGACCCTCCTACGGACGCTGTTGGACCGGGTGTTGTCCCGGGCATCCAATAAAATTCGGAGGGGGTTGTAATTTGGGAACTTTGTTAGAACCCTGGTTACAAGTGCATCTGAAACCTTAGTCCTTACCAAATGGCGTGTTTACCCTCAACTCCAACTTTATGTACTTAACCTCACCATGTTTTCTATGTTTTTTAGCATAATCATGCATACATGCACTCATACATAGATACTTTTTGCATCCATTAAAACATCGAAGGACTTATGTAATCTCTTTTTGTAAACATATTAGATATGGAGGGTGTTGTGAAGAAAATTGTGAAGAGGACTAAGAAGTATGATTTCAAGAAACCGGATTTGGAGAATTTAAGGAAGCTAGCAAGGAGGTTAACTAGCCCGGACCACTTTCGTGAACGGTATGGTTATTTGCTTAGTATTCTCAAGACGGATGTCGACGAAGGACTCCTCAACACCTTGGTCCAGTTCTATGACCCACTTTATCACTGTTTTACTTTCCCAGATTATCAGCTTATGCCCACACTTGAAGAGTACTCTTATTGGATCGGTTTACCCATACTCGACAAAGTACCTTTCCATGGTCTTGAACCCGCACCCAAGTATTCAACCGTCGCGGCTGCTCTTCATCTTGAAATCTCCGAGATAAAAGCCAACCTTACCCTTAAAGGAGGTCTCCAATGCCTACCCTTCAATTTCCTATACCAAAAAGCCACCACTTTCTCCGAGAGATCCAATGCCGACGCCTTTGAGGCCATCCTTGCTTTACTTATCTATGGTATTGTGCTTTTCTCGAATGTTGACAATTTCATTGACATGAATGCTATTCAGATTTTCATTACCCAAAACCCTGTCCCTACCTTGCTCGCTGATACCTACTTGTCAATCCATGACCGTACGGCTAAAGGACGTGGAGTTATCATTTGTTGTACACCCTTGCTCTACACCTGGTTTACCTCACATTTACCTCGCCCTAAAATTCGATCTGAGTCCATTCCATGGTCGGAGAAGCTCATGGCTCTTACCCCAGATGATATAGTGTGGTACAACTCGGCTTATGATACTGAAGTGATCATTGACCATTGTGGGGATTTCTCCAATGTGCCTCATCTTGGTATACACGGGGGCATCAGCTATAACCCACTTCTTGCCAGACGTCAGTTTGGATACCCTATGAGGATGAGACCTGCTTACCTCTTCTTATCCAGCGAGTTTTTCTTGTACAAGGAAGATGTTAATGATAAGAGAATGCAGTTTGTACAAGCTTGGCGATCCATTATCAGGTTGAACAAGAGCCAGTTGAAGTATAAGTCAAGTGTAACTCATGAATCTTACATCGAATGGGTCATTGATAGAGCTGCTCAGATAGGGATGCCTTACCCCCTGCTAAGGTCCTTAACTGCAACTATTCCAACAATACCAGTGCCTTTACCTCCTAAGACCATGGAAGAGTATCAGGCGTGTTTGACTGAGTCAGAGCGCGAAAGTGCCGATTGGAAAGAGAAATATCATGCAGCTAAGCGTGAGAATGACACTCTCATGGGTCTATTAGAAGAAGAGAATTGGAAAAATCACAAGAAAGATCAAGAGATTGCTGAGCTAAAAGAGCGTATCAGGGTGAAGGATGCCATACTCGAACAGGTTCCCAGGAGTAAGAAGAAACGCATGGATTTCTTTGCTGGCCCACATTCAGATTTGGAAGAGTAGTCTACCTTCAAGAGCTTGAGATCTTCACTTTTGTTTCCTTTTATGTATTTTCCTAGTTTTCTGTTATGTACTTTGGAGTCTATCCCTTGGCTCAGTTTGTTAAAAAGGGAATTATCTTGTATTTGTTTTTTTATTTTGTAATGAATGTTTAAAGTTGTTATGTTTACAAAAATTGTCTTTATAGGTTCTTCGATGAATTAAAAAAATTGCATTTTTTTGCATTTAGCATATCATGCATCATACTGCATTCATAAAATGTCAAAACTGAGTCTCATAATTCTCTCCTTTTCTGCCTCAGTCAAGGAAAGTGGCCCGGGGTATTCAGTATAAGCCTTCTCGTACCCACAACACTCAGGCATTCGTTAAGAAGAAGATGGATTTGATTGAACAAGAGAACAGTGATCTCAAGGAACAGGTTATTACGCTCAGAGAAGGGATGGAAAGGTTGACGGTTATGATGGAAGCTATAATGGCCACTCAGGAACAAGCGGCAGCTGCTCAACCCGCAAATGCTATTCCAGTCCAACCGGTTCTTGATGTTATTCCAGTTCAGCCGATCCCTGTTGTTGTCTCTGCTACACCTAATTCTCCTGTGGTTGTTTCGTCTGCCCCTACTGGTTCTACACAACCGATCTCTACTGCTGTGATTTCTGCTACGTCTGCTGGTACTACACAGCCCACCCCGGCTGGATTTTCTTTTGGAGATGCATCAAACACGTACAATGAAGGTCCTCGTCCTCCTGGATTTACTTATCATCCTCAGAACTACATGTCCAGAGAGTACCCTTGGGGCATGCCTCTCACAGTTAATGAAGGTGTTCGCTTTGCCGGCCCAGAAATGCCAATTCCTTATGGACAACAGTCAACACCACTTTTCCATCCTGGTCAATCATTCCCTCAAGCTGTTATGAATCACACGGCACCCATTGTTCATACTGCTCAGCAAAAGGAAGGACCAATCTATCACTCTGGTAGTGTAGCAGGAGATGAAAGAATGGTAAATCTGGAAGAGAAGTATGACGTAGTGCAGAAAGAATTGAAGGCCCTTCGTGGTAAGGACATCTATGCTCAGAATGTGCATGATCTCTATTTGGTCCCGAATGTTGTAATGCCTCCCAAGTTCAAAACACCGGATTTCGTAAAGTATGAGGGAAATACTTGCCCACAAAGTCATCTGGTCATGTATGTGAGGAAGATGACAGCTTATAGAGATAATGAACCTTTGCTCATTCATTGTTTCCAAGACAGTTTGACTGGTCCTGCACAAGCGTGGTACATGAATCTGAAAGGTATCACCACTTTCGAAGAATTGGCCAGTGCTTTCATACAGCAATACCGGTATAACATACACATGGGGCCCACTCGAAGAGAACTGCAAGCTATGGTGCAAAAGGACAAAGAGTCTTTCAAGGAGTATGCTCTCCGTTTTATTCAGAAATCGGCCCAAATTCGCCCAGCTCTGGAAGAAAGAGAAATGGCTGATTTATTCTTTGAGACTTTGAGTCCTTACTACTCGGAGAAGATGATTGGTTGTGCGTCATAGAAGTTTACTAAGATGGTTGACGCCGGGGTTCGTATTGAAGATTTGGTCCGTAAGGGAATTTTGGCCAAAGAAGGTAGTGTGTCAAGTGGCTCGTCGGGTGTTTCATCAGGTGGGTCTTCTAATGGATCCAAGAAGTTTGGAAATGGTTATCCAAAAAAGAGTACTCAGGAAGTCAGTATGATAGCCCAGGGTGGATCCCAACCAATATACCCAAACTACCCTTTCATTGCCAATATTCCACCACCTTTTCCAGCTCCACAAAACCAAAGTTATCACCCACAAACGCCCCAAAGGCCTCCACCATTTTATCCACCACTATACCAACAACCATATCCGCAACCTTTTTACCAACAACCATACTACCCACCACCACCTCAGCAACAACAACCTCGTAATCGATCCCCTCAACAACCAAATCGCCTTCCCAGGAAAGAATTTCCTCCCATACCCATGTTGTATGCAGACTTGCTACCCTCTTTATTAGCAAGAAATCTTGTGCAGACCAGGCAGCCTCCTCGCCTACAGAATCCATTACCTCCTTGGCATCGTGCTGACCTTACTTGTGCCTTTCACCAAGGGGCACCTGGACATGACATTGAACATTGCTACCCGCTCAAGGAAAAGGTTCAGAGGTTAATTCAAAGCAAAGAGTTGTCCTTCAAGGACACAAATCCCAACGCTCAGAACAATCCCCTGCCACCTCATGGGTCTGCTGTTAATATGATTCAAGAGGATCAGGATTTGAGTCTAATTCTCAGGGCTCAGGATGTCAAAACTCCATTGGTCCCGATCCACGCTAGGATGTGCGAAGCAAACATGTTTAAACACGATCACGACGCTTGTAAAGTGTGTTCCATGGATCTCCGAGGGTGTGGGCAAGTCCAGGAAGATATACAAGGACTGATTGACAGAGGAGAGTTGATTATCAAGAGGGAAGCCAGGAATGTTTGTGTCATTACCCCTGTGTTTAAGAATCTTGAGGTAACCCGTGATAATGTGAAGCCAAACGTCACTCCTCTAGTGATCCGCTTACCAGGACCTCTTCCCTACACGTCTCAGAAAGCCATACCCTACAGGTACGAGGCAACCATCGTGGAAAATGGTAGAGAGATACCTTTGCACTCTGCAGACGCTGTCGTAAATATAGCAGGTTTGGGTAAAGTGATGAGAAGCGGGCGTATTCTCCCCACCGTTGTACGCAATGAGAATAATGCCCCGAATGTGCCAGTGCAAAATCTTGACAAGCGTAAAGGTGCCAGTCAACCTGAGGGGATCATTCAGGAAGATAGTGATGAGATCTTGAAACTGATCAAAAAGAGTGAGTACAAGATAATTGATCAGCTGTTACAAACCCCGTCCAAAATTTCCATAATGTCTTTACTAATGAATTCTGGAGCTCATAGAGACACTTTGATGAAGATTTTGGCCCAAGCATATGTGGATCCCGATGTTACTCTGGGGCAATTTGGGAGCATAGTTGGGAACGTAACGACGTGTAATAACTTGGGTTTTAGTGATGAGGACCTCCCGACGGAGGGAAGAAACCATAATATGGCTCTGCATATCTCTGTCCTTTGCAAGTCAGACTCGCTGTCGAATGTGTTGATAGATACTGGTTCCGCCCTCAATGTGATGGCGAAGACTACCTTGAATAAGCTGGCATACCGTGGCGCTCAGTTAAGGCCGAGTGCAGTGATGGTGAAGGCTTTTGATGGATCTAGGAAGTCTGTAATTGGAGATATAGACTTGCCTATTACGGTGGGCCCTCACACTTTCAAGGTCACATTCCAAGTTATGGACATTCAAGCTTCATATAGCTGTTTACTTGGAAGACCGTGGATTCACGAGGCTGGAGCTGTGATCTCCACTCTCCATCAGAAGCTGAAATTTGTAAGTTGTGGAAAGTTGATAACGGTAATTGGTGAATCAGCATTATTGGTTAGTCATTTGTCCGCTTTTTCCTATATTGGTGTTGATGATGTGGAAGGAACTTCATTTCAGGGGTTTTCTGCGGAAGAAGAAGCTGCTAAGAAGAGTGAAACTTGCATGGCCTCCTTGAAGGACGCCCAAAAGGTTGTACAAGGTGGAAAAGCAGGAGGCTGGGGTCAGTTGGTGCAGCTACCTGAGAATAAGCGGAAAGAAGGTCTCGGTTTCTCTACCTGTAAGTCGAGTGCAATTTTCAAGCCAGCTGAGGGCATCTTTCATAGCGCTGGGTTTATTCATGCTCCGCCAGAAACCAATGCTATCCTTGAGGATCAGTCTGAAGAGGTGGCACCTGTCTTTGTGACACTCGGAGGAGCCTGCTGTAATTGGATCGCTGTTGATGTTCCTTCTGTATTGCATTTGTCTAAGTAATATGTTTGTCTACTTTTTTTCGTTTTTTTAAAGAAAACTCTTTTCGTCCTGCCCCAGACAAAAATGAAATCATGTAGGGCTTTGTTTCATCTTCAAGTATTTTTGTTATTAATGAAAAAACGTCGTTTCTATCACGACTGTTATTGTTTTATTTTTATTCACTGCTTTTTCTGGAAAAAATGGTAATAGAAAAATCCCAAAAAAAAAAACTCATTCTCTTTTTTCTTTTAAAAAATCAATCAAATTCAAAAGTCTGCATTTACTCATTTACTAAAATCAATCATAAATCATGTGCAGACTGAACATACATAAGCCCGTTGAACACAGTGACCCTATGCTTCTGCCCAACTTTGAATCCCCTGTTTACGAGGCTATGGTAGAGGAGGATGATGAGATTCCTGATGAGATCAAATGGATGTTAAGAGCAAGAGAGAAAGATCATTCAGCCTCACGAGGAAGAGTTAGAGTTGATCAATCTGGGTACCGAGGAAGATAAAAAAGAGATCAAGATTGGAGCGTCGTTGGAGATTACCGTTAAAGAAAAGGTAATTGAACTTCTCAGAGAGTACGCTGATATATTTGCTTGGTCATACAAAGACATGCCAGGATTAGACCCTGAGGTGGTAGAACATCGCTTGCCTTTGAAACCTGAGTATCCTCCGGTCAAACAAAAGCTAAGAAGATCTCATCCTGACATGGCTCTCAAGATCAAAGAAGAAGTGCGGAAGCAGATTGATGCAGGCTTTCTAGTTACATCCGAGTATCCTCAGTGGTTGGCCAATATTGTGCCTGTTCCAAAGAAAGATGGTAAAGTCAGAATGTGTGTTGATTACCGAGATTTGAACAAGGCAAGTCCGAAGGATGATTTCCCTCTACCTCATATTGATGTATTGGTTGATAGTACTGCTCAATGCAAAGTTTTCTCCTTCATGGACGGATTCTCCGGTTACAATCAGATTAAGATGGCTCCTGAAGATAGAGAAAAGACATCTTTCATCACGCCGTGGGGCGCGTTCTGCTATGTAGTAATGCCATTTGGTTTGATAAACGCTGGTGCCACTTATCAGAGGGGTATGACCAAGATATTCCATGATATGATGCACAAAGAGATAGAAGTTTACGTGGATGATATGATTGTCAAGTCTGGTACTGAAGAAGAACATGTTGAGTATCTGTTGAAGATGTTCCAGCGGTTGAGAAAGTACAAGCTCCGTTTGAATCCTAATAAATGTACTTTCGATGTCAGATCAGGGAAGCTTTTGGGCTTCATTGTTAGTCAGAAGGGCATTGAAGTAGATCCCGACAAAGTCAGAGCCATCCGGGATATGCCCGTTCCAAAAACAGAGAAACAAGTCAGAGGTTTTCTCGGAAGACTAAATTATATCTCCAGATTTATCTCTAATATGACTGCTACTTGTGGGCCGATATTCAAGCTACTCCGAAAAGATCAAGGGATCGTTTGGACGGAAGATTGCCAGAAAGCCTTCGATAGCATCAAGGAGTATTTGTTAGAACCTCTAATTCTTGTCCCTCCAGTTGAAGGAATACCGTTGATCATGTATTTGACTGTGTTGGAAGATTCCATGGGTTGCGTACTTGGACAACAAGATGAAAATGGTAGAAAAGAACATGCAATTTACTACTTAAGCAAAAAGTTCACAGATTGTGAATCCCGATACTCGGCACTTGAGAAGACTTGTTGTGCTTTAGCCTGGGCTACCAAACGTCTTCGGCACTATATGATCAATCATACCACTTGGTTGATATCCAAAATGGATCCAATCAAGTATCTCCTGGAGAAGTCCTCGATATCAGGAAGAATTGCTCGTTGGCAGATGTTATTGGCCGAATTTGATATTGAATACCGCACTCAGAAAGCAATTAAAGGGAGTATCCTTGCAGATCACTTGGCTCATCAACCGGTTGAAGATTACCAACCTGTTAAGTTTGATTTCCCTGATGAAGAGGTCATGTACTTGAAGATGAAAGATTGTGATGAACCGTTGTTTGGTGAAGGTCCAGATCCTGAATCTAAATGGGGTTTGATATTTGATGGGGCCGTTAATGCCTATGGTAATGGAGTCGGGGCAATCCTTATCACACCTGAGGGTACTCACATCCCTTTTACTGCAAGGCTACGATTTGATTGTACAAACAATATTGCAGAATATGAAGCTTGCATCATGGGCATTGAAGAAGCAATCAATATGAGGATTAAGAATATTGACATATGTGGAGATTCAGCTTTGGTGATTAATCAGATCAAAGGAAAATGGGAAACTCACCATGCTGGTTTGATCCCTTATAGAGATTATGCAAGACGGTTGTTAACCTTCTTTAACAAAGTGGAGTTGCGTCACATTCCCCGTGATGAGAATCAGATGGCAGATGCTTTGGCCACCTTGTCTTCAATGATCAAAGTAAACCGGCACAATGATGTGCCATTAATCAGTGTCCAGTTCCTCGAAAGGCCCGCTTATGTGTTTGCAGTCGAAGTACTTGCTGATGGTAAGCCGTGGTTTCATGATATCAAGGTTTTCCTTCAAACTCAAGAGTATCCGCTTGGAGCATCTCGCAAAGATAAGAAGACCTTAAGAAGACTGTCCGGTAGTTTCTTCCTGAATGAAGATGTATTGTACAAAAGAAACTTTGATGCAGTGTTGCTCAGATGTGTGGATGAACGTGAAGCAGATTTATTGATGCATGAGATACATGAAGGTCCATTTGGCACTCATTCAAGTGGATATGCAATGGCTAAGAAAGCATTGAGGGAAGGTTATTACTGGATAACAATGCAAGCTGATTGTTATAATCATGCCAAGAAATGCCACAAATGTCAGATTTATGCAGATAAAATCCATGTACCACCATCCATGCTCAACGTTATCTCTTCTCCGTGGCCTTTTTCCATGTGGGGCATTGATATGATCGGTCGGATTGAACCGAAAGCTTCTAATGGACATCGTTTCATACTAGTGGCTATTGATTACTTTACCAAGTGGGTTGAAGCGGCATCTTTCGCCAATGTGACCAAGAAAGTAATGGTTCGGTTCATCAAGAATAATATCATCTGCCGTTACGGTATTCCTAACAAGATCATCACGGATAATGGTACGAATTTGAACAACAACATGATGAAAGAATTGTGCGATGACTTCAAGATTGAACATCATACCTCTTCTCCATACAGACCTCAGATGAATGGTGCGGTTGAGGCTGCAAATAAGAATATCAAGAAGATCGTTCAAAAGATGGTGGTTACCTACAAGGATTGGCACGAGATGTTACCCTATGCTTTACATGGATATCGTACCTCAGTGCGTACTTCAACAGGGGCAACCCCGTTCTCTTTGGTATATGGTATGGAAGCAGTGCTCCCTGTGGAGGTGGAAATCCCATCTTTGAGAGTCTTGATGGAAGCTGATTTAACTGAAGCTGAATGGTGCCAGAATAGGTATGATCAATTGAATTTGATTGAAGAGAAATGCATGACCGCTTTGTGTCACGGACAACTATATCAGTCAAGGATGAAACAAGTGTTTGACAAAAAGGTTCACCCCCGTGAATTCAAAGAAGGAGACATTGTGATCAAGTGTATCAAATCTTTTCAACCGGACCCCAGGGGCAAGTGGTCTCCCAATTATGAAGGTCCTTATGTGGTCAAGAGAGCTTTCTCTGGTGGTGCTTTAATCCTTACAACTATGGATGGAGAAGATTTATCTCGTCCTGTGAATTCTGATGCAGTCAAGAAATACTTTGTCTAAAGATATATGAAAAAACAGCTCGGTAGGTCGAAAACCCGAAAGGGCGGCCTAAACCAAAAAAGAGCGTCTCGGTAAGTCGAAAACCCGAAAGGGCGGCTTAGGCAAAAATTAGAGACACAAAAAAAAAAAAAAAAAGAATTGAAAAAGAGTTTATCCTGATAGGTCGAAAACCCGAAAGGGCGGCCTATGCAAAAGTTAAGGATTATGACAAAGTAACTGCATCAGATCAAGCATCACCCATTTGGGGCACCTTAGCTGTCAGAAGTTCTCCAATACTAAAGCATCTAAACAGTGGTTCAAAGTTGTTAGGGAATGTAGTGGTTATTGTGTTCAATGTACCTCCCCATGTAATTACCATTTTCCAACTTTTGTAATCCGTGGAGCCATGCCTTTGGCCGGTTACCACCCTATTACACTAATTTGAGCTGGTGCATCTTTTTTGGAATTCTTGTTTATTCTCTGTGCAAATTTTCTTCCATTTTTAACGTCAATACTTGAAGTAAAAACTTTGAAAATTCTTTTACTTTTTATGTTTTCTTTTGAAAAAACGCAAAAAATGACAAACATATTATCTGTAGATTCATGTATCGTGGAAGCATGTGTCAACGCCCATTCAAACACAGGTGAATTGAACAAAAAGGACCATAGTCTTGCAAAAAAAGAGAAAAAGAAAAGAAAAGCTCGCTAAGTCGAAAACCCGAAAGGGCGGCTTAAGCCAAAAATGAGCGTCCCGGTGGATTGAAAACCCGAAAGGGCGGTCCAGGCAAAAATTAGGGACATACAAAAAGAATATATTCCCGGTGGATTGAAAACCCGAAAGGGCGGTCCAGGCAAAAGTTAGGGATTTCAAAAAAAAAAAAAAAAAAGAATACAAAAAAGCAATGACTATGTGAAGCACGATTTTGAGAAGGTACTTTGGTTCAGTTCAGAAATGGCGACCTCAGCCAGGTTGTTGTGTTATGTGTTCCTTTACCCAGCATTGGTTTGGTTAACGGGTGGTATCCCGATAGTGATTTGATTCATCTCCAGTGATATCATCCCAGTGAAGAATGCTAAGTGTTGGCATTGTAATACCGGGTCACTGCCCTTACGACCTGCCCAATCTTGTCTCATCAGTCGTACCAGTATATTATCATACATGTTCGTTCATTCATGCATACATATCATGCATACTAATATCATTCATATGTGTTTTACCCGTGTGTCTTACTCCAAGTGTATCCAGTAAAATATGTCATCACCAATGGGTTCGATCCATTTCTCACCAATCAAGTTTACTTTAAGTGGCAGGTCCCCCCTTGCAGTTCATTTCTTACCTTTCATTTTTTCCCCAGTTTTTTGTTTGAGTTACATTCGTACAAAGAGTATTCATTTGTACCCTGTATTTGTTTGGCTAAAGTTGCCTCAGTAATAGTAACGCATCACCAGTATTTCATTTTGTATGCTCGTCTTTACCCCAGTAAAGGTAATAGACAGTCTTACCCTTCGTATGTTCGTCGTTACCTCAGTAAAGGTAATAGACAGTTTTACTCTTCGTATGTTCGTCTTTACCCCAGTAAAGGTAATAGACAGTTTTACCCTTCGTATGCTCGTCTTTACCCCAGTAAAGGTAATAGACAGTTTTACCCTTCGTATGTTCGTCTTTACCCCAGTAAAGGTAATAGACAGTTTTACCCTTCGTATGCTCGTCTTTACCCCAGTAGGGGTAATAGACAGTTTTACCCTTCGTATGCTCGTCTTTACCCTAGTAAAGGTAATAGACAGTTTTACCCTTCGTATGTTCGTCTTTACCCCAGTAAAGGTAATAGACAGTTTTACCCTTCGTATGTTCGTCGTTACCCCAGTAAAGGTAATAGACAGTTTTTTCATTTCGTATGTTCGTCTTTATCGCAGTAACGGTAACAGACATCTTTTCTTCCCCAGCGACACTTTTTGTTTGGTTCTCGAATTAGTATTTTCGTTGTCCTTGCATTCGTACTTGCATAACAGACAGCTCATATCATTACATCCATAGATTTTTACTTCCTTGATTTTTGAGTTGGTCAAAAATTGGTGTACTTAATATTTAAGTCTCTCCGACCCGTTGGTTTAAAATTTTCATCCTTTTAAATCCTCGTGACGGAGAAACTTAAATAGGGGCATCTGTCATACCCCAAATTTTGACCAATTTATTGTTTATTTCGTACGTTGTTCGTTCTTTTTAGCTTTCCGTTCGCGCTCTAATTCCCGTGATATCTGTTTTTTTATTCGTATTGTGATCGCACTTTATTTTTACTTCGTTTATATTTTAATGTCACTCGCGTATTAATTTCGTAATTTTTATCCGCGTTTTATGCGTATTTTATTTATCGTAAAGTCTACGTTTTTTAAAATTCATTTTGTTCACGTCGTTGATTTACTATTTTATTTAGTGTTAAAAAGCCGCGTATTTCGGTCGTCTCAGACGAAATTTCGGCAGAGAGGTATTTTAAAATACCTCATTTTTTTGGGTTCCGACGGGACATTTTTTTCTCTTTATTATTAATTTTCGTTTTTCATTTATTTATTTCTTTAATTATTTCTTTTATTTTATTTTATTTAGTTGTTGCTATTTATTTATTTATCTGTTTTATTATTTTTTTTAAGTCACTCAGTCCACATGTCAGTTTGTTATTGGTTCTGGTCCAACTTTTTCTCCAAGTTACAGCAGGGGTATTTTCGTCATTTTAACGTATCAGAGACTTTGTACTATAAAGGTACTGTTCACGTCAGAAAGGTCCCTGGTGGGTCAGAACAAGTCACAATCAGTCAGAAAAAATTCAGTTACCAATCACAAACACATTTTCTCATTCTCTTTCCATCTCACAAGATCAAATCACCAAAATTTCATGAACTTCTCAAGAACACCAAGAACACTCAACAATTTTCCAGCAACATAAACCACCATTCCAACACAGATTTTCGGCCTCAACACAAACAACAACAACAACAACACAAATTTTCGGCCATCCTCATAACCACAAAACAGATTTTCGGCCAACATCAAGCAACAACAACACCACCATTTTTGAACCAAAACGCGAACAAAAGCTCAACGGAAAACGGAAACGGCAACCGCAAAAAAACGAAAGAAGAACAAAACGCGAAGAAGAAGTAAGAACAAGAACCGAACGGAAAACGAAGGAGAAGAAGAACAAGCAAGGTAGTTTCATGACTTTTTTGTGTTTTTTTTGTTGAACTCTTTTGTAGATCTAGGACTATTGTGTGTTGTTTTTGAAAAACTAATTATGGATCCATGAAGAGAATAAGGAGAGGAAGAGATTGGTGAAATTTTTTTAAAAAAAAAAGGTAGTGCACCACTCCGGCGCGGCGGCTCTCCGGCCGACCGCCGCGCCGGAGCACCACCTCCGCCGCCAACCCTTCTTCGCCGGCCAGCCATAGTCTAGAGAGAAGGGAGAGAGATTTTTTTTTTCAGATTTTGTGTTAGAGAGAGAAGGAGAAAATAAAATGAAGAGAAAGCCTTGAAAAACCTTTATATACTCTCCCTTCAAACCGGTTCGGGTCACCTGAACCGATCCAGGTTGAACCGAACCGGTTCCTCCTTTACCCAGCCCAGCTTTCTTCTTCTTTCTCTTGGCCCAGTTTCTTGTTTCTGCTTGCTATTTGAACCCCCACGTTATTGCCTGCACCCCCCTCCCTGCATGTTTTTCTTTTATAGTAATTTTTGTGTTATTTTTATTTCATGTATTTTTTTTTTTTAGTCACATAATACTTGAACTATGTTTTATGCATTTTTTAATTAGCGTTTTAATCCCCATACCATGCATTTCTTAATTCATTTCTTAATTCATTTTAATGGCCAAGTTTTATCTCATGTAGTGTTAGTTTATTTAGGCATTTAAAAAGATCTTTTTCTTCTTTATTTCCAAAACTATTGCTAATTTGTTTGTTTATTGTTATTTTATTATTTGTTTTCTTTATGTTTGCATTATTATTAGTCACCATCTCATGCATATTTTTTCTTTGTCATTTACTTTATTATCATTAATTTTTGTAGTAGATATAATAGAGTTTGTTGTAATTATTGCATGCATATTTAATTTTTTCGTCATTTATTTTATTGTTGCCGTTTGGTTTAGTTTGTAATTAGGGAAATGATGTAATTTATTTTTGCGCATTTTTTTCTTTTGAGACCATAGAATGTATCTAGGGTATGTAATATGTAATCGACACACGCACTGACACATGCACCGACACTTTACCACTTTATTTATCGCTTTACGCTTATTTATTTTTCCGCCGTTACGTGAGTTTACCGTTAGTTTAGAGAATATTTTCATTAAAAAATCAAAAAAAACCAAATTCAAATTGTTTTTTAAAGTAAACCTTGGCTTGTAACCCAAGTGATTTTCCTTTTATTTTCCTTAATCAAATGTTAATCAATTTAATATCCACATTAGACATGGATTTCGTACAATTAAAATTAACCAACTTCATCGTATTTTCTTCTCATGCCTTGAGGCCTCTCATCTCTTCTTAAAATCTCTTTTTTTCAAAAAAATGTTAAAATTAATTCAACTCATCAAAAAAGTTCTTTAGCTGAACTACTTGATTTTGATCCCGATTTATTTGGGTAAGTAGGCAAAGGGTTTTGGCCCTTCCAAATCAAATAAAAATAACCAAAAACATGCTTCATCTCCCTCCTTTCTTTCACTTTAACTCTTAAATTTTTTTCAACAAGTAAAATTAATTTAGCGCAAGATTAAGAATAGGTAGAAGGTTCCTATGGGATACCATAGTCGGTACGGGTGCCTAACACCTTCCCTAATCGAAACCAACCCCCGGATCCAAGGTCTTATAAGGGTTTTTACTCACTTTTTCCCTTCCCGCGAATAAAAGTTGAGAGTTCAATGATTAAAGGTTCAAAACCGATTAATGATTTTGATACCCGAAAATCACGAGCACAGTATTCAATTGGTGTGTTGGATTGGTAGAGTCTTTGACAACTTACGACTGAAAATTGGAAATTGGTGGAAAAAAATAAAAGAAAAGAAAGAAAAAAATGGTGTAAAACAGCGGTTGATTGAGGAAGGTCGTACGTACTAAGATGTTGGCAGAACAATGTAGATGATTTGGGTTGAATTTGGTTGCTTCTTACGCCCAACGTCCCGTATTATATGACATATTTGCCAATATGTACTATTGATTTGACATACTTTGACAATATTTTTTTATTAATAGACAAAAATAAATAATATCATATACGATGTTGGGTTCGTCTCAATGAATATTTACAAAATATTATATTTTCATTGTTTTTTTTTCTAGGGTTATGCTTGTTAAGGAAACCAAAAGTAGTATGTTTGCATTAACTTTTAAAAAGTTAAAATCATCATTTTTCACCATTTCCCAACACAATATTTCTATTTGTATTCTCTTAACCAATGTTCCAAAGACACTCTTTAGCGTTTCCCTTTTGTTTCTTCTAATAGATAATTAAAGATATTAAAGATAAAAAATATGCATTGATATGTGTGATAGAATCAACATATCAGTTAATATGGGATGAAGGGAGTATTAGTTTGTTGGTTTGTGAGTTTCTTCGATTGTTCAGTGAATCATTCCACACTCCATTAGCAAAATCATTGGTAAGGATTATTCTTTTCTTTGGTTTTTGGTCAACAATTTGCAAGAGAGTAATTGGTCAAAATCTTGACATTTGAAAGATCGTTGGAATTTTTGAGTTGATTTTGTTTGGTTATTTGGTTGCTACGTTTCTTCTCCCTCCCTATTGTTTTTTAATTTGGTTTGGTTTGATTTGTTTTGGTTTGCATTGGTTCTTTAGTATGTGTTGGTTTAGTTTCGTTTGTTTAAGTTTGGTTCATTGTAGTTCGTATTGGTTCGTCAATTTGTCTTCGCATGGTTCGTTTGGTTCAGTTCAGTTTGATATAGATTTGTTTGGTTGTCGGTTGAGTAAGATAGTACTTACAATTAATTTGTTTGTTTGTTTGGTGGGTCAAGTGCTCACAATTTGTTTGTTTAGTGGGTAAGTGCTCACAATTTGGTTGGTTGGTGAGTTGAGTGCTCACACTTTGGTTGTTTGGTGAGTCGAGTGCTTACAATTTGGTTGTTTGGTGAGTTAAGTACTCACAATTTGTTTCTTCTTCTCCTTTTGATTCTTCTGATTGATTGCACTTCTCTCTATTGATTCTTTTTGATTGATTGCATTGCATTTCTCCCCCTTTTGATTCTTCTGATTGATTGTACTTCTCCTCCTTTTGATTCTTCTGATTGATTACACTTCTCCCCTATTGATTCTTCTGATTAATTGCATTGCACTTCTCCTCCTTTTGATTCTTGAGTTCTGATTGATTGCACTTCTCCTCCTATGGATTCTTCTGATTGATTGCATTGCACTTCTCCATATCGATTATTCTGTTGGTTACTCCTCTCTCTATTGGTTCTTCTTTATGGTTGCTTCTCTCTACCGTTTCTTTTGTTTGGCTTGGTTTGGTTTAACTTGGTCCTTCTGTTTGTATGGTTCTCTCTTTTACCGGTTGATGGCGATGGTTCTTTCTGCTCTCTCTACGAAGATAACTCACTTTGGTTGTTGTTCTCCATTGGTTCTGCTAACAGCTGATTTGTTTTATTTTTGTGGATTGATTTGTAGCAAGCTTAAAGCTTTGTAAACTTCAACTTGAGGGGTAGTGTTAGAATTTTATATTATTTTATATATATTTTTCGTATTTGTTTGACAAACTCACAATATTTCATGTTGATGCATCATGAGTTTGATGGTAGGTGTTAGAGAGGGAAGGAAATGAGCCAAGTCGAGTCGAACCTGTCTGAGCTCGACTCGACGTACTCGAGTTCAAAAGGAACCTTTTTTTAGCTCAAGTTCGGCTCGTTTAAAGTTCACGAACAATTCGATTCGGCTCATTAGGTTCAACTCGTTTGCTCGAATTACATATCTTACAAGCTTTTTTTTTTGTCAAAAATATATGCTTTGACATATTTTAAAAAATAAAATAAAAGTATAATTAATAAAACTATGAAGTGTACATAGCTTTTGCTACTGTAGCACAATCCATATACTACATGTCTAACTTTTACATTGTAACTGTGATGCACTTCTCTTGTGTGTATGTATATATACACTGCTCTCTCTAATATTTTGTAAACTCCCCGACGTGAGATTATTTTAAAGCATATGTTTGTTTAAAAGCCTGCATAAATTATTAGCTTCATTTTTTCCTCTCTCTATTGTTATAATGTTCCTTAATTTTTAATCAAATTTGTAATAATTCTTATGAAAAAGTACAAAAGCTTGTAATAAATTACATATTATATAAACACACATACATATACATATACATATATATTTTTTAGAGAAACGAACACACACACAGATATATCAGGATGGTTCATGAACCAAACAAGCCGAACCATACTTAACTCAAGTTCAACTCATTTATTTAACGAGCTTAATTTTAAACTCAAGTTCCACTCATTAGATTCATGAACCAAGTTCAACGAATCAATTATCGAATCGAATCTCGAACTATTTTCGAGTTGGTTCGATTCATTGCCAGCCCTAGTGTTAGATAATAAAGTATTGAGCTTAGGCTATTGAGCTTTTATATTAGAAAGTTAGAGTCCATTAAATTTTATTATATATTCTCTTATAACCCTTTTTAATGTTATACTATAGATATTCTATGAAACCCTAGCCGTCTTTGTTATTTCTATTCTCTTTTTCTCAATTTTGTATTTCTACTATAC
Organism: Medicago arabica; assembly: GCA_946800305.1. NCBI lineage: Eukaryota > Viridiplantae > Streptophyta > Magnoliopsida > Fabales > Fabaceae > Medicago > Medicago arabica. Next base: position 30,235,852 of record OX326969.1, read on the forward strand.
TCTTAAACTTTTTTATAACTTCTTCCGAATAGTCTCATGAGTGCTTATACTTGTAGATAAGAGCGTGTTCGGATAAACAACTCATTTGTAGTTTATAGCACAAACCGTTATAATGATAAGCGTTTATGTATAAGCTTGCATAAGCTATATTTTTATAGCAAGAGATAAAATAACCTTAAATTGTTTTTGTAATTGCTTTAAGTTGTTTAACTAAGCTATATCTATGATAATAAGTTGAAAAAAGCTTATGAAAATTGTCATAAGCTGTTGTCGTAAGTTATCCCAACAGTCTCAAGAAACTTATGCGAGTAGATAAGTTCAAATATCATAATGTTTAAATTCATGTCCTTTAATTTATAATTATAAGAAAACATAGGACTAAGATTCATAAGCATTATTTCGCCATTTTACTTTTTTACAGAAGATAATTTACTGAAGAGACGGTTGATACTAACATGGAGGATTTTTACACCCAAATTTGAGGTTTAAGGTATGTTGCAGTGCCAATTTTTGTGGTTACACTGTCTGTGAAGTTAATTGAATCTGTAACTGTGAAGGAATATATATGATTATTTATGATTTTTATAAACATTGTCAAACCATATAGTTTAGGAGGTTATTATCAATTTTTGCATATCAAAAGAGTTATTTTCATGGGACTGCTTTATAAGATCTATTTTAATAGATATATGTTAAACACATAATTATTGACCTTTTAAACTGATTGTTGATATCACATTTATCATATGTTTGGTTCTACAGCACGTTCACCAAAGTCACGGTGAAAAACAAACTAACGTGGAAGCTTAGTGATAGAGCTTCAGTAAAATCGCGTTAGAAGTGGTCTAGGACATGAGATAGAAGACTCGAAGGTGAATCCAAATATATGGTTAGTCAGTTTTGGAAAAAGTTGATGTTGAAAACTATGTTATACTTGTAAATTATGTGATCCAGCAGTTCTGTTTTTAGTTTTTTGTGAAAAAATAGAAAGTGGTGGCCATTACTATATGGAAGAAAATTCAGAATTGTAGCCCAAAATTTCAGTTTTGGTATAAAATGATTGTTTTGTAATATTCTGTTTGCAGCTTATTCTATTAAACAAGTGAGTTCGCAAATAATAGAAACTCTTATAACCTGGTGTAGGAGTCAAACCTGCGGTGCACAGATATACTGCATTTAAAGTTGTGCACCCTAGTTTCCACGTATTTTGTGACCTGGTTTCATGAAAATGATACCAGTTTTGTTTGAATGAATAGGTTAATTGGTCCTTGACATAGTGAGCAATGCATCAATCAAAATTGTTTCTGAGTTTTACAAAATGGCAAATGCGTAAGTCAAAATAGTCCCTCCGTTAACTTCTGTAGTTAGAGATTATAACGTGGATCTTTAAATGGACATCTGAACTTTAATGTGGATCATACATCAATGACACATCAATAAAACTTACGTGGCACGATAAATTCGTCTATTTCACGCCAACTCCAAGTTTGCTACCTCAGAATTCAAACACATAACATCATTTTTACAGCAGAAATTTTGTAGAAAATTTAGTCCCTTGTGATGTAGCATTGATTTTGGATCCATGTGGAATGTCACATGTTCATTTAATGTGCCACATCATAAACTCTAATGACAGATGATAACGGATGAACTGTTTTGACTGGCAAGACACAGTTTAAGAGACGCATTTGCATAATTCATGGACTATTTCCAGTTTTGACCAATACTCACAATTTCGAGGATCCATTTGCCTATTTACTTTTACAGTTTATAAAGTCGTTGATTAGTTTCTTCTTAAAAACAAAGTCATTGATTATTTTACGAATAAATCGATTAACCATTTTATATTTAACTAGATGAGGTTGATTTTGATGTAAAAAATAACGATTCAAAGTTATAGTTTTTGAAAGCATTAGACAACTGGTATATTTTAACTATTATGTGAGGCACTTGCCTAAGGAAAATATGAATACAGGAATGGTTCTCATAAATGTGAGAGTATACAAGTTGACTTAATGTGAAGGAAGAAAAAGTTAAAAGTGACAACTAGTGACTGATAAGTGATAACCTTATTAAATGGTGAAATATCTCTACAATCTCTTAGTGTGTATCCGACATAATTAAATAAAACAACATTTGTTATTTGAAATGGTAGCAATCTTCAGAACCATTATATGTGGTTTGTGAGACGGTTGATCATATACTATTAATCTCCCTAATGAATTTCAGCAACTGTGCATATTTGTTCTCTGTTTTGTTCATTTTGTTTTTCTATTTGCTACGTGTTAGTGTCGGTATAGACACCATCACCTCATCTCAATTTATCAAAGACCCTGAAACTCTAACCTCTAAAGATGGTAACTTCACCTTGGGATTCTTTAGTCCTAAAAATTCTACAAATCGCTATGTTGGAATTTGGTGGAAGTCTCAATCTACAATCATATGGGTGGCAAACAGAAACCTACCGCTGAATGATTCTAATGGGATTGTCACAATATCTGAAGATGGAAATCTTGTGGTATTAAATGGACAGAAACGAGTCTATTGGTCGTCAAATGTTTCCAACATAGCATCCAATACCACTTCCCAGTTTTCAGACTATGGCAACCTTGTCCTTTTGGAGAGCAAAACAGGAAATATGTTATGGCAGAATATTCAGGAACCTACAGATACATTACTGCCTGGTATGATACTTTCTGTCAACAAAAAAACAGGTAAGAGTGTAAAAATCAAGTCATGGAAAAATCCTTCTGATCCATCCATTGGCAACTTCTCTTCTAGTACTATTGAACGCCAACATATACATGAAGTCTTCATTTGGAATGAAACTCGACCATCTTGGCGCAGTGGTCCCTGGAATGGTGGTGTCTTCACTGGGATACAGGCAATGGCAATGGCGTATTTTTTTGATTTTCAAGTTGGAGATGATGGAGAAGGGAGTACTAGTATATATTACACTACACGAAAGGATGTGGGATTAGTGATTTATCAGTTGAATTCACAAGGAGTATTAGAAGAAAAACGGTGGGATGATGAGAAGAAAGAAGTTCATGTTACATGGACAAGCCGAGATTCAGAGTGTGATGTTTATGGTATATGTGGGGTATTTTCAACCTGTAGTTCATTGACCTCACCAATATGCAGCTGTTTGAAAGGATTTGAACCAAAAACTATACTTGAATGGAAAAGAAACAACTGGTCTGGTGGGTGTGTTAGGAAGACACCTTTGCAGTGCGAAAGGGTCAACAACAAAACCACAAGTACAAAGGAAGATGGGTTTTTGAAACTACAGACGACTAAAGTTCCAGATTTTGCTGAAGGTTTAATCGTTACACCTGACATATGCAGAAGCCTATGCTTGAAGAATTGCTCTTGCCTTGCATATTCTCATAATGATGGGATTGGCTGTATGCTGTGGACTGGAAATTTACTTGACATACAACAGCTTCAAATGGGAGGACTTGATCTATATGTTCGAATAGCCCATGAAGAACCTGGTATGCTCTAGGTGTTGTTTGTTAAAGAATTTGAGTCTTCGGTCATTAACATGATTTATCTCTTATGAGTTAAGACTCGATTGAATTTCTTATATTTTAAAATTTCAATAGATACAGATAAAAGGAGAAACAAGACTATCATCATTTCAAGTACGGTGATAATTGGCACTATCATAATTGTTATTTGTGCATATATCATTTGGAGAAGGAGAGAAAACCACCCAGGTAACATACCACTTTCGTTTATTCAACTTGACACGTAAAATTGACTTTTTATTGATGAGGAACTAAGCTTGAACTATGTGTTTTCGATGCAGCCAAACTGTGGCTCTTTACTAAATCAGCAAGGAAAAAGAACAACAAAGTTTTCCAACAATTTAATAAAGGTGGATCACCAAATGTTTATTCTGACAACGTAATTGGAGAAATGTCCCCAGTTAAACTGCAAGAGCTATTAATATTTGATTTTGAGAAGCTTGCAACTGCCACTAACAACTTCCACTTGTCCAACAAACTTGGACAGGGTGGTTTTGGTATAGTATACAAGGTACCTCAAATGCAACAATTATAAATATTTTAAAGCCATTGTCTATAGTTGTTGTCACATAATATTTTAAAGCCATTGTCTATAGTTGTTGTTACATAATATTTTGTTCTAGGGGAAACTGCAAGATGGTCAGGAAATAGCAGTTAAAAGACTTTCAAGAGCATCTGGACAAGGGTTGGAGGAATTCATGAATGAAGTAGAGGTTCTTTCTAAGCTTCAACACCGTAATCTTGTAAGACTTCTTGGTTGCTGTATTGAAGGCGACGAAAAGATGTTGATGTATGAGTACATGCCAAACAAAAGTTTGGATGCATTTATCTTTGGTTAGTTCTTTGAAGCCCCCTTTAACACTTTCTTGTATGCTTATTGATTGATTTTGATGACTTCTCTTTATATTTTGTTAATCTATTCTAAATAATATAATGCTACCCTTATTTTTTAGATCCATCAAAAAATAAACTCCTAGATTGGAGGACACGGTACAACATCATAGAAGGAATAGCTCGCGGATTGCTATATCTTCACAGAGATTCTAGACTAAAAATTATTCATAGAGATTTGAAGGCAAGTAATGTCTTGTTAAATGAGGATCTGAATCCAAAAATATCAGACTTTGGCATGGCTAGAATCTTTGGAGGGGGAGACGATCAGGCCAATACATCCAGAATTGTCGGAACTTAGTAAGTGTGCCTGCCAAAACTTTTACTTTAGCAGTAATAACTGAAGTATAAACTTTTACTTGTCAACGCAGTGGCTATATGTCTCCTGAATATGCAATGCAAGGATTGTTTTCTGAGAAAACAGATGTTTTTAGCTTTGGTGTTTTGATCCTAGAGATTATTACCGGGAGAAGAAACTCAAGTTTTTACGAGGATGAGCATAATCTGAGCCTTTTAGGATATGTAAGCCTTAACAACCTATTTTTATCTCAATTATGACCTTTTTTATTTTTATTGACACACCATTCAAATGTCTGATTATTTCTTTGATCTCATTTAGGTATGGATACAATGGAGGGAAGACAATATTTTATCTCTAATAGATCAAGAAATAGATGATTCTAGTCATCATAGTTACATTTTAAGGAACATACACATAGGACTATTGTGTGTACAAGAAAATGCTGTAAATAGGCCCACTATGGCTGCAGTCATTTCTATGCTGACCAGTGAAGCTGCATTACTTCCTCCCAGTAAACCTGCATTCATCCTGATGAAGAATATGATGAATTCAAACTGGCCTGAAGAATGTCAAAGTGTTAGTTCCATCAATAATGTCACTATTACAGAAACATGTGGCAGATAGTACAAGAAATGTTTTTGAGGTCAATGGATTTGTGGTCAAGGCTAGAAAAAGAAAAGTCAAGCATAATAAAACATATGCAAGATGTTGTAAGTTGATAATAGTAAAGAAAGGCATGTGGGAAAATAAAAATTTATATCCCACGTAGGTGGATGTGTCCACAACCACCAAAATATACCAATTACCAGTTTAATGTGTCCATAAAAAAGTGAAGAGATTAAATACATTAGTTTTATGTTGACATCTTGTGAGAATTCATTGTTTTACTGTCTTATTTCATTTTTTTTATAAGCATATGCCACCTTATATCATATCATTAATTTTAGAGTAATGATACATTGACCACCCTACGTGGCAATCCTCCATTGTACATCCTCATGTGACATTTATTTAGTGGATGAGAGATAAATGAATTGATAAAAGGGAAGAGAAATATGAATGAAAAATGTCATTTGGAGTGGTATGGAAAAAAAAAGTGCCAACCCATAATTTTCCTTAATTTGAAGATTCATATTGGATGCAGGTGTAAAGTAATTTTAGAGTAAAATTGCACTCTAGTTAAATTCAATTTTAAAAAGTAAATAATTCAATTGATTATTTTTGGTGTAAACTAGACACACTTTTCGCACAATTACATAGATAAATCTTTCGAGCCTAAGAAAATCTTAATATATATAAGGGTAATTCTAGATGTTATGGAAAGAATGGCGACGAAACCAACGAAATACACTTATTTCAAGTTGTTATTACTTTTTTGTCCTCCATTCATTTTCTATTTCCCCATATCATCCTTGTATGGTAACTCTAATATAGACACTTTGATACTTCCATATGAAACTCTACAAAACCCGCACATCGTACGAGTTAGAGTCTAGTTATAATAAACAACAAAAATCTTTCCAAAGAAATTTTACATTTTTGCATTTTTTAGGGTTGGATTCAAAACTATCTAATTAAGTTTGAAGAGATTAAAATCATCTCATGTGAGCATTGTTGAATACTCCATCCGTCCTAAATTGTATGACGTTTTGGGCATTTCACACATATTAAGAAATGCAATTAATATTATGTGGAAAAGAGATATTATGAGTTGTTTTACAAAATTGTCCTTAATAAGTAATATGAGAAAGATAAATGAAAGAATTGAAAAAAGAGAAAGTACTAAATAGGTTAAGGTTATAATAGGAAAAATAACATTAATGTTGCATTGTATTATAAAGCGACATATAATATAGGACAATTTTTTTTCTCTTAAAGCGACATACAACTTGAGACGGAAGTGTAAATAATTGATCAGATTCTATTTGAAAAAAATGGTACTAACTATTTTTGCGTTAATACCTCAAATAGCCCTATAGTATGGAAATAATCTCTGTAAAAATAAAAATGCAGATTCTACTCCTGTAGTTTTAGATTCTACGTGATAAATTAGTGGGTAGATTCAAAATCTTTTCTCTTCAACTCTATGTTACTTCCATAGTAAAAAACCACCTTCTTACTTTTATTGGAATTAGAGGATCCAGTGACACACCGACTATATATCATTAAGATTTATGTTTGTGTAGAAAAACACTTATCAGAAGAAACATAAATAGAGTCCCTGTGAGCATAGCTCAATTGGTAGGAACGTTGCAAAATTTATATAGAGGTAGGGGTTCTCGAACCCCCCTAACACAGATAAATGTTAAAAATATTCTTTTTCTACAACTCTCCATACTCATCCATCGGATAAAATTCATGGGAATCCATTTCTAAAATATTGTATCCACGTGAGTTTAACAAAGAATGAGTCTCATGGTGAGTGTTAGCAAAAGAGTGACCATAACTCTCTCAACAAAAATATTTCAAATTAGGATTTGTGCTAGTCCAAAAGTGCAGGAATAATTCAACATAAATGAATGGGAAGTTTTAAAAAAGACTTTAGGGATGTATTGACTTGTAAAGTAAAATATTCATGACATTATTTCTATAAATGATTATAATAACTGTCTCTCATTGTCTGAAAATTACTAATGAAAGCCAACTTGAAACTTCTTTTGAATAGATCAAATCAACTGCTATTATGTAGTTATTAAACAATATTGATGATAAAACACTTACCACGATAACAACATAAACCAATATATACTGTAAAAACAATATATATTTGACAATCTATCATGGTATTGTATTTATTTATATTTCAACGTCCAAGATTCAAGAAAACTAAATACAATATTTTACTTTGATACAATATTAATCTAATGTTATTAGACAATAAGATATATTTTGGTATCGATGTTTTAAAACACGTACCATACGATATCAATGTAAATTAAGATATATTTTGCATCTATCATAGTATTTTTTATTTTATTTTAATCATGCATTCAAATACCAGACTTAAATATAAACACACAAACACTAGATCGAGTGCAATAAAGGGTGGGAGGATGATGATATTTTAGCAAATTATACTCCGATAGTATCTTAGTCTAACTTCATTTTTTTTTCTGAAGAATAGTCTAATTACTTCATGTTATTGAAAAGTCTGCTTTGAAATATTATTTATTTAAAAAAAAAATATTTTAACTACAACCTCCATGACAAATGACTGTCGTGCAAATTGTTAATATGGATATTCAGATGAATATTCCAAATTGTTAACATGTGATTTAACCATTGTGAGTGGTGGTAATGGCTTGGGATCTAGGAGTGTGCTCCTTCTCAAAGTCTCAAGTTCGATTCCCTCCTAATTTATGTGGACTAGTTTAGCTTCTTCAAAAAAAAAAAAAAAAAAAACCATTGTGAGTGTGGCTCTCAAAGCAATTTCTTTTTTTTTCCCCTTGTCTTTGGTTCTTTTGCTCCGTTTGGATATATATTTTCAAACTTCAAATTTAATATTTACATGCAAACGTGTGTGAAGAATCATAGATTTGAAGACTGGAAGCTTGCAGGAAAATCTTAGATTTAAAGTTTGAAACGATGGTTCTCTAATACAATGATCCCTATCTACATGCTTGCCATGGTGGGCACTAACAACTTGTCTCTCACTCTCATTCTTACATCTCGAGTTCTTCCACCACAAATCTTGAGGATAGATGGGTTTGGTGAAACTCTTCTAATTATAGCCGCACCATTATTAATGTGGGTGGAGTTATCTAGAAAATTCCGTCATATTTGGATTTGGAAGCTTATTCCGCTACCTTCCAAGTCATGGATCATATAGGTTTTGAGAATGGCTTTTCTCACATGAGAAACTTCCTAAAAACATATGGAAGTTGCAAAATTACCCCAGTGGTAGTTAACTACCGTTGAGAAACCAGCATCAGTTAACTATCGCTGATGCCATCGATAGTTAACTACCGCTGCGTATGTCCTACGTATTCAAGTCAAAACCAACTCAGCCACTCTCTCATCAATTATCACTCTCAATTATCCCACTCCTATTCTCAAAATCTCTACCAAAATCACTCAATCTCAAAATCTCTCAAAATCATCCAAAATTTTTCATCAAAATCACAAGTATGTAATCACTAAGGCTATTAACATACAATTTAGTTGGTATATTTGTTTATTTTTATTTTTATAATTTTAGTTTTAGTGGTAATTTAAATTTTTATTTTTATTTTTTGGTAAAAAATTAATCAATGTTTACATCTAAGGTATTATGAATACTTGTTATAATAGAGTTATGTTGCTTAATTGTTTGCATGTTTATGCTGTAGTTTTGAGTTTTAGGATTTATGTATAATTTGCACTCCAAGTATTTGATGAACTGTTTGAATGAGTTTTCAAGTGTTTAATCATACCGAATGCATTCATGTTAGCCTGTTGTTTTTGAAACTCATATTATGTAATAAAAACATGTTACTCCTTCACTCTCGCTTTGAGCAAAAGTGATGCTATATGTCCCGAGGAAAAAATTCAAGAAGCGCTCGCGAAACATCATGCAGCCAATCAAATTCGTTCCTTTCCGGAAATCATGGGTGGACTTGCTTTGATTTTTTTTTTTTATAAAGCGGTGCTCAAGTATTTGTAAAATCCAAAGGATATAGTTTTGCCAACTCACTCGTGGAATCATTCACGAACAGTGTTTCGGGAAGTCTAGCATTTTCCTTTGAGCAAACATATCAAATTTCACAAACTCCCCCCTATTTACCTTATTTATTGTTTGTTTATTTTATTTTCTGTTTTTATTAAGTAATGTGAATAGCTTAGTTAGAACGACAATTACTGTAGATACGATACTCTACTTATCACTTTATTACTTGGTAACGATTTGATATACTTGCCTAAATTTTCCATCAACTATCTTGATATTTGAATATATTAATCACCAAATAATTTCTTGGTTCGATAATGATGTACGTTGTAGGTATCTAATCATGCAAATTATCATCAAGTCCAAACGATGGCTTGGACAGTTTGGCATAAATGATGCATTTGTTACTACAAAGTTTTTGATTGCTAAATATGTTGATCAACTTGTTTTGCGTGTGATGATCACTTATCATTACCTTAAATATGGTTATACGTATTTTTTTAATTTTTTTTTATGTTCGACTATTGCATTAAGATTAGAGAATGACTTTATTCTTTCACTCTCCTTGTACTATCCTGAATGCTCATAGACACAATTAGTAGATATATTTTTCCTTTATCAATAGTCCTGTTATCTTTAAAACAATACGAAAATATTGTTCGTTGAATCTAGATGGTTCTAACAAACTTGAAAATTGTTCAAAAAAATATATTTTACCCTTTACTATCACAAAACTTGGGCGCTTATGGCAGCCCCCTCCTTTGTTAATTCTGCAATTTCTTCCCTTTCTTCAGGCGTTCTTCTATCTTGAAATATCTTGAAACTTGAAATAATTTTTTTTCACATTGTATAGTTTTTAAATACCTTTTATGAACTATTGATATTCTATCTTCATGTCCTCCTCCGGCAGATATCTTGTTTTTTCAATTTACATGATTTCTCATGAAAAAGACTCAACACCAATGGAAAATTGAATTACAATGACTCAAATGAAAACAAATAGAAAACTATCACCATTGACAACTCCTCTAAATGACTTCTAACTTTCCTTCAAATGCAAATAAATTAACTAAAAACATTAACAAAAATATCATATGATATTCCATCATCACTTTCCCTTTTACAATAAGGGTATGGAGATATTTATACTATAATGGTCTACAACCGTCCAAGCATGAGACTGAGCATTCAGGCAAAGTGCTTTTAAGTGCTAAACATTTTAACCTTAAATCAAATGGTTCGCTTTGAATCTGTAACGCAGTTTTAAGAAGGTGATCACTGATTTATTTGGACACATGGTGCAATCATACACACTTCATCAGAGATTATCATGAATGTTGATAAAACTTGACCTTTCAAATTCTGACATCCATTCCTTTCCGTATTTCAACGTGTGTCTTAAAATCTCTGATGCACTCTTTATCTATTTGCTGGCTCTTTATAACTAAGATATTTATTCCTTCCTTCTATTAGCACAAGGAACTTAACCATTGAGCTACCTTCAAGAGAACTCCAAATCTATAGCATATACACACTTTACTTCAGGTACTTCTTATCCTTTCCTATCTCCATTAATTATTTGTAACTATTTTCTCATTGGTTGTTATTTGTGAATGTGATTAAACGGGAAAACCAATTAAACCTACTACAAAGTAAGAAAAAAAACCAGGTTATGGAACAAATGTATGGTCAATGCTAGGCATCTTATCATTTTTGAGAATTATTATTCTACCAAATTGAAAGTGCATAAACACTTAAGAACTTCTTACCAAATTCATATCTTAGAAATTCTAAAGTCTTGAGAGTTTTACTCTGTTTTGTAATTGTTTACACCTCTTATTGTATATCAAGTGTAAAACCAAACAATATTTTATTTGATTAAGTTAGATTGTAAGAAGTCTTTTCAGTTGTTATTGAGCATTTGGAAGTCTCCTGTTTTTGTACTTAAGCATTTGTAATCATTGTGATTATAGTGAAGATTCCTTGGATATGCAAGGGGACTGAACTACTATCGGATTGTAGGAAGAACTTGAAGTAAATAAAATAGTCACAAGGAGGGGGGTTTGAATTGTGACCCTTTAAAAATTAACCTGCAACTTAAAATTTAATACTCAAGTGGTTTACTTGGAAAAATTAAGTTAGTGAAACTGCTTCAGAACGTTCTGATGTTCTTGCTCAGTTTTATGCAGAAACTATTTAATCAAGTAACTGTGTTGTGTGTGTATAGTGTATACTGAAATTAAATGAGTGAAAGGAAGAGAAAGAACACACGAAGAGTTATAGTGGTTCACCTAATGTGGGTTAGTCCACTCCTCACAATCTTGTGAGAGTTTCCACTATGATGCTTGAGATAATTTCTCAAATCTTGCACCTTACAACTTTGCTCACCTGAACAATTACACCTCTGTATTCTCTAAGCCTCAGCAGACTTACACTTTTCTTGCTCTGTTACCCACTTAGACTTTTACACCTTTTGCTTAAACTAACACTTTAGTACCCCTAAAGCTAGATGAGACTTTACAATTTGTTTGAGTTTGAATGATTGAAATCAGACAAGAGAAGAAAGAAAAGAGAAGTTTATCTTTTATGAAAGATAAGAGAGAATTGATTCACACTTTAAAACTTCTTGGAATCTTTGTGATGATCAATTTTTGCTATAGCTTCAAAACACTCTTATGTTGTTTTTCTTGTATGCTTTGCAAATGTGCAAGTATTTGCTGAGACCTTGCTCTCTATTTATAGAGTCCTTGGGCTCTTGTAGCCGTTGGAGGGTGACCAATGGTCTTTTGCCACGTGTCCTGGGCCCTACTAGCTTTTACTTGAAAATCTGGGTGAACATTCTAACCATTAGAATGTTGTTGTGTTCTTCAAAATGAACATCAGAATGTTGTTGTATTCTTCATTAGAATGTTGATGTTCATGATGTTCTTCATCTGAGTTCATCAATGATGAATGTAGGACGAGGTTCTGGGTTTGTTCAATGCATGCCATATGATTTTTTGGGCTTTATCTATAAAAAGTTACTTCTCCATATGCATCAAAAAGTTGCTGGATAAAGTTAACCAAATCTGCATTGAACAATGTGCAGGAGAGAGAATAGTGGCTTTGCAGCTTCAGGCCCATACTTTTAGGAGATATCTTTTTGATACAGATCAAAGGACGTGTTCATCTCTGATTGATTGTGACAAGATCTCCTTTTGCTTTGCTTTTTATCTTTTCACCAACTACAGTATTCATAGTTTGAAGCATGTGCAGAGATGAACATTCTGACCATCAGAGTGTTCCTTTTGTTCTTACTTTAGGATGATTTGTAAGACTTACTTTTGATGTACTCAATCATTATAGTAAAAACACAAATGAAGTGCAGTAATTGTAATCTCTATGATAATATCCTCTTTGGAATATTCGTAGTACTTCAAATGTTCATAGTCTTGAATGAACCTTGAAGATCATTTTGACATAAATCTTTGTAAATGCCTTTATTGCTTGTTGAGTCCATTCCATATGTACTTTATTTGGTCATTTACCTATGTCACGTATATCTTGCATCTTTGATGATGTTCTTGAGTTTTTTGGGTTTGTTTATGAACAACCTTCTGTACTTTGTTAGAATGTTCTGATCAACTCTGATCAACATTCTGAACTTCAGAATTAGCTCACGAATGTAATGTTCTTTGATTTCTTGCATCTTTGTGAAATTTAAATCTTGTTCCTGTCTTAGTAAAAACACTCAAGAGCACAAGTTAAATACCAAGACATTAATCAAAGTCCATTAAG